>CM071578.1:24365826-24770826 GCA_036426205.1 Ascaphus truei
CCCCCGCCCGGCACCCCGGCTCGCTCTCCCCCCGCCCGGCACCCCGGTCCGCTCTCCCCCCGCCCGGCACCCCGGCTCGCTCTCACCCCGCCCGGCACCCCGGCTCACTCTTAGGGTTGCCAGGTGTCCGGTATTTGGTTCCCCTGTCCGGTAAAATATGAGAGATAATACCGGGCATGGGGTAGAGCAGGGCTTCTGCTTCTAGGGGGCTGGGCAGCTTCTGATTGGTTTCTGCTGTGTAATTCAGCCAATCAGGAGGTAGCAGCAGCCTGCGGGGTGGGGCCAAAGAGCGGAGGGAAAGCATGCAGCAGAGAGGTGAGGCTGTGTCTGTGTGTCTGTGTATGTGTGTGTCTGTGTGTCTGTGTGTCTGTGTGTATTGTATTATATGTCTTTATTTATATAGCGCCATTAATGTACATAGCGCTTCACAGCCGTAATACATGTGGTAATCCAATAAATAACAGATAATATAAATAACAGATCATGGGAATAAGTGCTTTAGACATTAAGGAAGAGGAGTCCCTGCTCCGAGGAGCTTACAGTCTAATTGGTAGGTAGGGAGAACGTACAGAGACAGTAGGAGGGAGTTCTGGTAAGTGCATCTGCAGGGGGCCAAGCTTTATGTGCCATGTTTCAAATGCCACAGTGCTATCATATGCTTCTTTAGCAAGTGGTCTTAAGGTGGGTCTTATATTATATATATAATTTTTACACCAGGGGTGAGCAAACTTTTTATGCCGAGCCCCCTTTTTCATCCATGAAATTTCTCAGGCCCCTCCTGCCTGATGTAATCAAAATTACATGAAAAAAAAAACCTTTATTAAACGGTATACAATGTAAATACAAATGTCTAAATACTTACATATTCAACAGCTGCCTTGCAAAATTAGGCTGCGTCCACGCTGCCGCTGAGAGCGGTGACATCACCAACTCCCAAGCATGAGCACAGGGTGTCCTTCATAAATTTGCAAGCACGATCGGGGGGGGGGGGGGGGGAGGGAAGGTGCAATTTTTTGTGTGTGGCTCTGTGTTTATTGACTGCTGCTGAGGCCGCTTCAAATCAATTTTGTTTGTCTCCCCAGCGCCAGCTTGGGAGAGCGTACGTGCACAAAGGCAATCCTTTTGGGGGGGGGGGGGGCATCATCAACCTCTATGCTACCGACCCTCCCTTCCCCTCTCTTTTTTCCTTTTTCCATTTGCCTTTTTATTCTCCTTGCTCTTTGTCTTGCTGTCCCCAGTGTCATCCACACACCTACCTACAGTATTATGTATTATTTATTTCTTTTTTTCCGTTTTCAATGTTGTGTTTTCACTTTTTTTTTTAAATTATTTTTGTACATTCATAGTATGATTGATATAGTGGCCGCCGACCCTCTCACTTGCAGAGGATCGCAGCGAAGCAGGTTGCCAGCGGAGGAGAGCAGGAACATAGCGCTATTGCAGGGCAGACACCGGAAGGAGGGGCGTTTGACATCACAGAGCTCGGGTGTGCTCCTCCCCCGTACCTCCGAAGCCCCCGCGCGTGCGCACACACACCATCACGTGGCCGCCACCTGCACTATCCTGTTCGGCAGCCCGCGCACAGCTTCTTAGCCTGCCCGCCGGCATACACTTTCACCTAGAGGGGGAAGTACGAAGCATGCTCCGGTGGGGAAACAGACAGGAGCATGAGGGGTTGTCTGTGTGCCGGGAAGGCCCCGCCCCGCAGCAGGCAGACAGCACAGAGAAATAGCAGCACGGAACTTGAGCTTCTTTGCCGCCCGTGCACAGCTCTGCCCTTCACCAGGTTTCGCTGCACGCAGCCTGCGCCCCTCCCACAATAATCTTGCACCCCCCAGTTTGCGCACCGCTGTATAATTCCACTATACCATATATATATCTATATATATATAGATATATATATATATATATATATATATATTATAATATATATATCCATACGATACCCGTTTGAAGCACGAGATTAGGGACAGCACTCTGGTAAGTTTGATCACAAGTTTTTGTATTGAAAAAGACACATTAACCGACGTTCGGTACCCAGCTGCATGGGACACACCAACCTTGAGAAAGGTCCCACTGGGGGACCGAACGTCAGTTAATTGTCTTTTTCAATACAAAAACTTGTGATCAAAGTTACCAGAGTGCTGTCTCCTGATCTCGTGCTTCAAACGGTATCGTATGGTTTATTATTGCTTTATGGGACAAGCACCCAATTTTTTCTACTTGCAAGTGGAGTGCCGGCTGCTTCTGTGGATTCTATATATATATATCTATATATATATCTATATATATATATATATCTATATATATATATATCTATATATATATCTATATATATATATATATATATATTTCCATGTATTTGTAAACTCATTGCAGGTTTTGAAACCGCTTTTGAAATGCAATGAGAGCCATACATTACATTAATGTCCCCTTTCAATTAATCACCCTTCTCTTTTTGTGTAACTCTCCTCTTTTTTCTGATTTGTGCTTCTAACACTTTTAAGGCCGAGGCGATGCTAGGCCTCGGGGGAGACACCATGGGGAGGTGTGGCGGAGGCGGTCCCGTGACGTCACGGAGCTGGTTTGCTCTCATTGGCTGAACCACTCACGTGACCCGGACGTCGCACGACAAAATCAAATTATTTTTCGCGCAGGAAATCGGCCGCACTGTCGCCCCCTCATTGAGGCACGGCCTTTTGTTCATGCCGCGCGTACTAACCGTGGACGCTGCGGCTAGAGGGACTTGAATTACATTGTAGTGCAACGTGTTGCAGTTCTCTACAGGGACACAAGGGTTACATTTAAAGTTTTGGGGAACAGGAAAATGTGCCCATATAAAAACAATTGATTTGGTGCTACACGGACAATAGTAAACCTTTAAAATTGAGCAGTTTGCTTTTTTGTATCTTTCAGTGAATTAGGTTTTTATAGGGGTTCCATTTTATATTTCAATATATCACAAGGGGGTACATGTCATCTAAAGAAGAGGCTCTGAGCCCGTGAAGCGCCAGCAACAGAAGCCACGCGCCGCAGAGCCCGCAAGAACCCACGCAAACACCGCACGTTAGTCCTTACACATTGTACTCTGATGGATAGGTTAGCTTTATGTAGGGTGGCCATATTTTCCCCGGGCCAAATTTCGTGCATGCACGAGCAGCAAGCACCCATCTCGCATGTGCACGAGCAGCAAGCACCCATCTTGCATGTGCACGAGCGGCTGACAACTTGCCGACCACGCATGGGCAGTGGGCGCTTGCTGGCCTCCACGATCAGTTCTTGCCAGCCACTCGTGCGCTTGCGTGATCAGCGCTTGCCAGCCGCGCATGCACAATGGGCGCTTGACAGCCGTCGTGCACATGCGCAGTCGCGGTCAGCGAGCGCCGGAGAAAATAATCGGGACCCGGATCAGTGCCCCAAAAACGGGATGTCTGGTCACCCTAGCTTTATGGACTTCTGGATATTTCTTCCGCCTCCTCTTTGCGACTCCCAATGCAACCAGATCTGAATACAATATACTGTTTTGTGAGTGCAATACTAGTGGATATTATGCGGATATTATATTTTTGAGACGAGTTGCACTATGTTCTGGGTTTTTTGCGCCATAGTTCTTTTCGTTTTGGATATGAATAATATAATTATGTGCTACATGTCTTCCAGTAAGATGTTATAATGATGAAGTATTTATTTATTTTTATTGTTAGGAAATGGATGTGAAAAATGAAGTTGTGTCTGAAAATGAAATAGAAGAGGATCTTTCTGCTGAATTAAAACTGGAAGATGCTGACGAAGAGTTACCACATGCAGAAGCTGTGGACATATTCCAGGAAGGTCTGGCAATGATAGTGCAGGACCCTTTGCTCTGTGACTTACCTATTCAGGTAAAACAACGTCATTCTTTCTTTTAAACTCCTGATTTTGAAGCTGTTTGTTGTAAATGTGTTATTTGAACAGCTTAGACCGGTGTTTAGCATTTAGTTTCAGGTTCTACTAATGTCAGAATGACAATCCAGTGATGTATGTATGATCACACACATGTGCAAGGGGTACTTATAATGTAGAAAAAAACCGCAAAAGCACCCAGAATCCACATATGAAATTCAAAAGTTTTTACTGGTTTTGACAAGAAAAGATTAAATATTCCAGAAGAGATGAGGGAGCGGGGACATCAAAAATGTAAAGGAAACAGAAATAGACCATAGAGTAGTAATGTCTTAAATAGTGGTAAAGTGTTAAGAGGAACCTCCAAAAGTTATACTCACATTCTAGTGAGAATCAAATAGACATATCACAATCTGTGGCGAATGCAGGTGAATGATGTGGATTATCTTGAGAAGAGAGAAAAGTACAACATCGCGCAACATACACAGACGAGACAACGAGTATTCTAAAGCTTGCCTTAAACTAGCCCGGTTACATGCTGGGTGTAACCTGGCTAGTTTAAGGCATTTCTGCATTGACTAATGACTCATCGGATTAACACAGCAGGGGTCCATGGCAGTCCCATTCAGTCACGGACCCCCGCTGTTAATCTGATGGGCCATTAGTCAATGCAGAAATGCCTTAAACTAGACCCAGCATGTACCTGGGTCTTTTTGGCGATTTCCTCTGATTTGTGTTAGAATAACCGTTGGCACTACAGTATATAATAAACTTTATATATTATTAAACATAAGCCTTTCGTATGCACACTTACAAAGTGGCAGTTTTTTGGGGCATATAGCAATAAAACCAGATACTCTGTGGATCAGAGATCTCACCGCCGACGTGACGCCGATGGGGTCAGCTGTTTGGATGCCGGCAGGTGTTGCTTCCGGTAGCAGCCGCTTGGAACAAGTCAGCCTTAGCAGGAGTTCCTGATGAAGCTTTTGCCAAAGCGAAATGTGTAGAGTCCCTGAGAGAGAAGCATCCGATTGGGGAAGGAACTTCTGCTAAGGCTGACGTGGTTTCCGACTGGCCGCTACCGGAAGCAACACCAGCCGGCATTCAAACAGCTGACCCCATTGGCGTCACATCCGCGGTGAGATCTGTTTTTATTGATATATGCCCAAAAGAACTGCCACATTGTAAGTGTGCATTCGAGAGGCTTATGTTTATTAATATATAACGTTTATTGCATATATCTTGCGGTGTTCTTTTCTCCCCGAGATAATCCACATAATTTTACTGCCTGACAGCATTTGCCACAGATTGTGATATGTCTATTTGATTCTCACTAGAATGTGAGTATAACTTTTGGAGGTTCCTCTTAACACAGTACCACTATTTTAGACATTACTACTCTATGGTCTATTTTTGTTTCCTTTACATTTGTTGATGTTCCCGCTCCCTGATCTCTTCTGGAATACTGCATATGAGGAACGGGAGAACTGTTCCTCATTGAAAGTTGAGTGGAGGACTCAAAATAATATATTTTTCCCTTTTTAATATATCACTTCCAATATCCACCACTTTGTGGGAGTAGTGGTCTTTGTGTTTTGACCACACGGTCATGCATGTATTTGTTTTATACACATCATTTACACTGATGGTTGTTTGAGAGCGCCACTCCTGTTATCTTTACCACAAGAAAAGATTAAAAACAAGTGAAAAGATTTCAACAGGTACATACTTATAATGTAACCGGTTTTCCACATGGTACCACTATCGGGGTCTGCTTCTTCTTGGAGGTGCAAGGCAATTACACAAACAAGAAAGACATGAGCAGCATTGACTGCATGAAGAGGAGAGCAACTAGGAGCAAATCTCCCAGGCTCTCAAAACCCCCTACAGAAGTCATCAAGTAGATTTAAATTTTTTTAATAAAGGATTGACGTAGGGCTTCCAGAGCGGAACCACGTTCATTTCAGCTCCAGGGACCCCCTGCTTCTGGAGATACCTCCAAATTAGGTGCCGGTAGCAGCAGCTCTCCTCGGCTACCAGGGTTGAGAATATGTCCGCTGTTTAAAGATCTCGGGCCCTGTTGGCCAATAGGAAGCCGTGACGTCATTGTTGTGGCTTCCTATTGGCCCTTGTGAACCGGGAGCTTTAAACTTTAAAGCTCTGCTTGAACAGCGGAAGCGGTTACTGGCACTTATTTCAGAGGTATCTCGGGAAGTAGGGGGTCCTCGGACCTCAAATGAATGGGGTTCAGCTCCAGAGACCCCTGCTTTAACGCTATATAAAAAAAATATAAAGAATTAAAAAAAAAAATTGCCGGCATGGATTACTCCTTTAAAAAGTTCTATTATATATTGTATGGTGACTAGTATCCAAGCTACCATGGTTCAAATCATATGCATGGCACTACAGTGTGGTGTTCTAAATTAAAAGACAAAGGTGCACGATAGGACTGAAACATCGATCCGTGTTCCCAAACACATTTTAAAATATTTTCAAAGTCCACTGGAGTGCCGTTGTTTTTTTAATAGTCTACATGTTATACCCCACACTATCCGGGTTTTCTGAGCACCCTTGGCAGATTTCCGCCGAGTATGTGAGTGCACCTTCCTCCCTTCTACTCTAAATGAAAGGAGAACATATAGTTGGGCGCTGTATAATATTTGAGCACTTTGTGTTGCGTAGCAGATGTATTTCTCTTATTAGAGATAAATAGCAACCACAGTGACTATTTCACAAAGGCACAGGACAGATTCTTGCTGTTGGTTTCTAGCTCATTTCTTTGTTGTAGCAGACAGGCAGCAGTAAATATGGAGACAATAAACACGGCGTCAGTAGCTGCGTTCTGTGAGCTAGAAAAAAGCAAGTGAATCCACGTCCAAAAAGTGCCTCACATGTTTGCTACAAAAGATCACATTGTGCACCTTTCATTCCAGAACCTTGTTCACTATTAGACCATACAATCGTCACCCAACATGTGAACATGAGCAACTTTTGTTCACCATACACACTCCTGCATTCCACTATAATCTTGATTTACAGCTTGTCTCAAGTGAATGGCCCTATGGTACCTTATGGTTTAGTAAACATGGTTCTTAGCTGTTCGTCTAGATCTTATCAGTAATAATTCCAGATCATTCTGACTCTGACTTTTTGAAATCTTGTGGAAAACTGAACACTCGTTTCTATGTTGCTAGACTCCATCTTTGTCATGGCCTTACTTTTTGTTGCTTGCGTCATACTGTATGCTGACATTTTTAACTAATACAATAAGTGCATTTTTTGCCTTTGCTAATCTGCATTTTTCTCTATGAATTTCTTGTCATTTGAATTAATTGCTTCTTTTTAATCTAGGTTACATTAGAAGAAATACATTCCCAAATTGCACTTGAATTCGGTCAGGCAATAACTGTCAAAATATGTAAGGGAGACGGAGACGTAATGCGTAAGTATTTTATATATCGTTCACTATAGCGCCCTTGCGGTATTCTGAGAACACCCTTGGGGCACTTGTGCGTGTTTTTCTCGGTATTGGTCGTGTCTGTGCCACAGAACACAAGAGAATGACTTCCTCTTCCGTTAAGAGCAGCATGGATTGAAGGCCATGTGATCATTGTGTTAGCAATCACATGACTGGCTCCAAAATGTCAGGGAAACTTTTTCCCTACCTTTTTTTACATTATGCACCCCCTGCTATAAAATATTTGTTCTGCAAAATCCTAATTAATAAATCTTATCATAAGGCATCTAAGAAAGAAGCCCAGCAGAGAGACACCTCACGGTGCAGTTAGTATATTTATTATAGTGGGATCAAGCACATGAATAACACTCAGTGTAAGTAGTTGGATAATGCGTATCTGTAAGTAGACCTCTGTGTGGCTCAATGTGACCCAGGATCTTGTGAGGTTCCCAACCCATGGGAAGAAAAGGGAAAACGCCCTGGCGCATATTTGGGGATCTGATTAGATAAGACGGGTGCGCAAACCTCTTGAGCTGTGCCACCCTGCCCGGGAGCTGCAGTGTTTGTGCACCCCCCCCTGTCCCAATGACTCAGCGTCAAATGATGTCGCGGATCATGTGACGTCACGTGACCCCGCCGCGTCATTTGACGTGCGTTGCCATGGCGAAGAGTGACGTCACAGGACCCTGCGGTGTCATTTGACGCCATGGCGCTGCGTCGCCGCACAGAGCAGGTTAGTGAGTTAGAGGCTTCACGCCTCCACCGGCATTTAATTTAAATGCCGTGGGTAAGAGCGCGGGGCCTCTGTAACCGGCCGCGCTGTGAACTCCCCCAGTTCAGAGAGCGGAGTATTGGGGAGCCGATGGCAGGGCTGCTGTGTGAGACTACCAACTGGAGCCAGACCAGGAGAGGCATCAATGCACCACCGGGAGGACGCGAGGACTGCAATCTTCTCTTTCTCTGTCCATGCAGCGGAGCCCCGGGGCAAGCCTGTATGTTCTTTTGCCGTTATACCAACCCACAGACACACTACAGGAACAACAGGAACAGCCCAGCTACAACTATATCTTCAATCAAACAGCGCAAGAACGCAGCCTCCTTAATACAAGGAAACCCGCATATAGCGCTCAGAAGGTGAGTCACACACAAGTGGAAATAATCAACTACATTTCTATATATCACCAAAAGGTGCATAAGGCTTTGGTCCCGCTGCGTCCGGCGGTGCGCGCGGCAGCGGGCCATCAGCCCCTTTCCTCCAGTCTGGAGGTCCCCACTGGCTCCTTCTGGCGTGGCTGACTGTGTGCTGTGACGCGTCAGCCAGCCGGAGCTACAAGGAGCTTGTGGTTTCGGCGAGTGTTGCGTAACGTGACACGCACGGGAACCAATCACGGATTGGATCCCAGCAGCCAATACGATTCCCCCCTTTGCTCCGATCCCCCCCCCCCCCCCCCTCCGATTTCTCCCTTCTGCTCCTCCGATCCACCACCACCCCCGTGTGTATTTGGCTGTGTGTATGAGTGCCTGTGTGTCCTTCCCTCTGGGCTGTTCGCCCCATGGACTCCTGGCTTCAGAGTGCGAGGGGCTCCGGGAGTGAGAGAGGGGCCGACGGGGGGGAGAGGATGGGGGGGTACGACAGCACAAGAGCCCCCGCTCAGACCACGCCCCCCCCCCGCTCCGGCTCCGGCTCCCGCTCCCTACAGACCGCAGGTAGCGGTCAATTGCCTCTCAGCGCGCTGCCTGCATGCAGTGCGGGCGCGCTGACTGAGGGAGCGGGGCCTTAGCCTAAGGCTAAGGTCCCGTTGCACGCGTCCGCACGGCTGGCTTGCTTGCCGGCGGCGCGTGCAACTCGCTGTACCGCGATCTGCGGTCTACAGGCTACTTTTCTCAGAGCGGGGGGGCGTGGCCAAACGGGTCGGGGGGGGCGCGGCCATGACGTGAGGGGGCGCGGCCATGACGTGAGGGGCCGGAGCGGGAGGTGGGCGGGAGTGGGAGGATTGACAGGGGGGGGGGGGCGTGGCTTGAGCGGAGGGACCCGCTACTCTTCCCCCCCTCCCTCCACGGGCTGCAGGTAAGTAAAAAAAACACACACACGCAGGCACTCATACATACATACACACACACACACACACAGGCAGGCACGCACGCACTCATACACACACACAGAGAGGCACTCACGCTGCTTTCACTCCACACTCCTCCCCGCTCCCCGAAGCCTCTCCTCCTCCCGCAGCCTCCCCTCCCCATTGGCTCACAGCCACACCACGTGACGCGTCAACGCTAGGAAACACCATTCTGTGGGGTCTCCTAGCGGCTGACGCGCCACAGCGTGTAGTCAGCTGTGCAGCCAGTGGGGACCGGGACCGGCTCGCGAGGATTCCCCTGCTGGTGGGGAACTCGCTACATTGCCGCCCGCGCCAACGAGCGCAGCGGGTCCCAGGCCTAACATCAGCACAATGTCTGAGATCGCACGTTAACCAAGGAGGGGGGGCATTCTTATAGTGACTTAAATACAATGAGAAAGGTAATAACCCTTTCTAACTTTTATCTGGGCCATAGTGCAAGGCACTGATCAACTGCAAGACCAAGTAGTATTCAGGACATTTTGGATCATAATCTCCTATAATGAGAGAGAATATCACATTTCTTCCAATGGTCCTTTGTAATCCTTTGGAATTTTAGTTGCTTAAGTTTTATTGTTATAATTTGGTAACTCTTTCAGGATTTGATTGAGTTAAATCTAGGTTTAAGTATACAAAATGTAATGCCAATATTAGTATTCATTTAATTGAGATTGTTGTTTTTTTATATTACATTTTTATGACTGAAACTGCATACATTTTTCTTTAGAAATCTCGGTCCTACCAGTATTGCTTCTTTTATCTAATTAGATCCCCAATTATGTGCCGGGGTGTTTTCCTTTTTCTTGCAATTTTATAGGGGGCTGAGATTCCCCCTTTTCACCTAGGCTGCAGCAAAAATGACATTTCTAAGTATAGTTCACTAAGAAATGACTATAAACACTGTAGTAAATATATTAGCGCCTTAAGTCTTTTCCTTTGCACACCCATGGGCTCTAGTGTCAGGAACCAATGGTAAATGGGACTGGTGTTAGCGTGCTTTTCATGCTTGAGCTAACTGTCCATTAAATATTATTCCTGCCGCGTCATGAAGCCTCAGATCATGAGGGGAACTTCCTCTTCGGAGAGCAGAGAGACTCATAGGGGTCCGCAGGAGTGTGCATCAGACCACTAGTAATGCGGGGGAACCCCCGTCCTGACCAGTCAATTTGTTTATTTATGTGCTTGATTCAACTATAATAAATGTCCTGTGCCATGAGGTGTCTCTGTGGCGCTTCTTTCTCAGCTGCGTTATATTGATTGGATGAGCACACCGTATACAGCAGCTGACACCTTTAGGACATTACCCCATCAGAACATGGGTTGTTATTTCTTTGCTTTATGCATTTGACCTTGCGTAACATTTGACATTTCTGGACTTTGTATTGTATGTTTCTGGTTTTTACACTATAGAAACGTTACTTGTCTCATATTTATTGTTTACACTGTCATCTCTTTCTCTGTACCGTATTTGATACCACAGAGATTGCCTCAAGGTGGGTTGAGCGCAGTTGGTTATTGTTCCATTAATAAATCTTATTGCCTACTCATCAGCTAACAAAACTGTTTGTCTAATCCCAGGCAGTATAACTTGTGGGGTAGGGGAGGAAACACATGTTTAGCAAGGCCCAAACGTCACCTCAGTGTGTGGGGTGGTGTGGGGTGGTATAGTTGTCAATTACTGCTGGAGTTCCCACAATGCGTCGCCGCTGTGGATGTAAAACATTGTGGGGCGCGACTTTGGAAGCTCCTGTAAGTGACAGCTGTACCACTCACACCAAGATGCAGTTTGGGGCTTTAGTGAGTGCGCAGGTCCCACAGGGGGCTCAGGAACTCACTATACTGCCAAGGATTCGCCATTACATATTTTTTGGAGCGAACCCCCTGTTGGAAATCATTGCACTACACATTCTGGCAGTCAGAGGCTTACAATTATAGTATCTTAAAGCAAATTACCCAATATGCACCATTCTGATTCACTGTTACATATAATGCACAGTCATTTAAATACAGAATGTACACGTTGTGTTTATTTTGTAGGGAAGCAACGTTAACTTTTTTTTTTCAGACTGAAAAATATTTACGATGGTAAAAAATAGGCTTTAGATTTAAGTGTAAAAGAAAGAGATAAAATATTAGTAAGTGTTTTACATGCCCCCAAACCTATGTCATACAGATAGTGCTTAAGCAGCAGACGAGGATTCTGGGTGGACATGAAAATGAACACCTGGCATGTCACTTTTTGCTTCCTATCCACTTCTTTACATGCATACCCCAGAGCTTTTCCCTGCTGCATTTACCCGTTTTTAAGGACAAACCTGGATCAAGTAAGAGATCTCGCGATGCACTGAAGTCGGGGCGATACCCTGATCCAGCTTCAACTGCCATTGACGTGAATAGCAGTTAATGTCGGATCGAGCTCAGACATTCGTAAACCTGCCCTTAATGGGAGGAAGGAGCTGTGGCGTACACGCAAACACTTTTATTTTAGCGTTGCAGTGTCCTTTATATGGTGAATATCATTGGGTTTAAGTAGCTATAATATTTAGCCCAATCAGTGTTTTTGTTCTTTCAGCTGTAGTCGTTGTGCAAAATGCTACAGTTCTTGATTTAAAAAGAGCTATTCAACGATTTGTTCAGCTAAAGCAGCAGCGTGAAGGTGGAATACAGCACATTAGCTGGTAAGATATCCCGTTCAATACTCTAAAAATGACTTTGCAAAATGTTAAGTGAAAATGATTGCGTTGTGTGTGCTTGTATATTGTGTGCTGCAATTGTGTGCGTAGAGGTATAGTGAGCACTTCCTAAATAACCCTAGCTGCAATAGAAGGGTTAATATTCCTTTACAACTCCTGGACTTAAATATGCTTAAAGTTACAATCGCATAAAGCTGGGCAAAAAACAACCATTTGTTACAAATTGAACAATCCAGTTGGCTTCCTTAAACTAATCTAACCATGCTGAAAGCAAAGATTTGTCTTCAATGACAATTAATTGCATTTCTAAGGGGCCTTAGAATTATTATCATTTGTTTATAACGCGCCAGCATATTCCATAGCGCAGTATGATAGGGTTGGAGGACGAAAGACCATTAAAAAAACCCCATTAACATACATTGTTACAATAGGTAAGTAGGGGCAGGGCTTGTTAATCAAGTATATTCTTTACCCGTAACCCACGCTGTCAGAGCCAATAAAGATGAGGGAAGAGGGCTGTGCAAACTCCTGTTCAACACAGTGACAGCAAACAGCAGTCTTACCTTATCGCAGCCCCCCAGCGAAGGCATGGGGACACAGGGGTGCTTGGCAGATCACTGGGGAAGGGGGGGGGGTCGTGCCGCTAAAGATGTTTCACTTTAAAAAAGTTGCAAAAGGGCAATCAAATTTTCAAAAATTTTAAATGAAAAAGGGATTGTAATAGAAAGTAAGATCAACCCTAATAAGTTCTTTAAGTACCTAAATCACCCAAAAATGAGAAAAGAAAATATAGGACCCTTTCAGTGTGAGATGGGCAGGCAAATTATGGGAGATAAGGAAAAAGCAGAGGTATTAAATAAATTATTTGCTTCTGTATTTACCAAGGAAGAATCAATTGCAACAATAGTGCCGCAGGAGGAAGCCACAACCTCCATATTAATGAACAATTGGATAACTGAGGAACAAGTTATGCATGGGCAGTCTTTAAAACATTGTTAGAAAAGCACACTTATCAGTGTATTTCCTTGGGTAATAAGTATAAAAGAAAAAAGTCCAAACCAATGTGGCTAAATAAACAGGTAGAGGAGGAAATGGAAAAAAGTTGTGTGTGTGGCGATCATGCGCATTTTATGTGAAACTTCTTTTGTTTTTTGTCACTGTTTTGTCACAGAAATTGTATTTGTAATGCTGATGTTTTTAATTAATAATCGAAACACAATATCAGTGCCAAAATGCAAAGAAGTTTGACTTAAAACACATGTTTTAGCTATTTGCACTTCTATATTTATAGTAACTGAATTCCATGTGTGTCAGTCAGAGTGTGTGTGTGTGTGTGTGTGTGTGTGTGTGTGTGTGTGTGTGTGTGTGATACATTTAAAGTAAATAAGGCACCTGGCCCCGATAGCATACATCCAAGTGTCCTTAAGATGCTAAGTGCACTAATAGCCAAACCATTACATTTAATATTCAAGGACTACATTTCCACAGGCTCAGTACCACAAGATTGGCGTAAAGCAGATGTGGTGCCTATATTTAAAAAGGGAGCTAGATCACAACAAGGGAATTACAGACCTGTAAGCCTGACTTCAATAGTGAGAAGCTACTTGAAGGTTTAATACGGGATAATATCCAGGAATACCTAATGGAAAACGTATTATTAGTAATAGTCAGCATGGATTTATGGAGGATAGATCTTGCCAAACTAACCTTATTGAAGTGAAATTCTTTAGTGGCACCTATTCTGATGGGGTAAAACGGGAGAGATGGGAGACGAAATGTGAAACGGAAGTGACGTCACGGCTCCCCCATCCCTCCCCCCACATGCCTGCTGTGACATGCGGCGGCCGCCGCTGGCGCCGCTCCTAATGGCCACCGTACCCCCACGCACCCGCTGTGACATATCGCCGCCGCCGCCGCTCCTAACGGCCGCAATTAACCCCACACGTCCGCTGCCATGGGTATACAAAGATGGCTGGCGCAGAGCTTCCGGTGCTGCGGGTGTGGGTGTAGTTAGATGGCGGAAGCCCCGCAAGTCCTCCGGCTGTGAGAGGAGGAGCCGCTGCTCAGCCTCTCTCCTCCCTACCTCCGCTTCCCCTTCCCTGTGTCCCGCTGACTGAGCGCCGCCGGGGCCGGAGGAGGAGAGGAGCCCCGGCACCGCTCCTAACGGCCGCCAATTCCCCCCACACGCTCGCTGCGCTGTCAGCATATGCCTCACGGCTCCTGCTCCAGTAACGCGGGAAGCGGGGGGGTTTGAGCGTGCCGCTTCCCACTCAGCACTGCCGGAAGGGGGGCCCTCTTAAGCACAGGGGGGGGGGGGAGGGGGGGGAAAGCGGGGGGCCTCACGCGGGGGCCCCCGGGGGGTCCGGGGTGGGGGGGGGGGGGGTCTTGGGAGGGGAGTTAGGAGAGAAGGGGCAGGACAAAGAAAGAGACACACACATACACATAGACTGACACACATACACACACACAGACTGACACTAGACTCGAGTGATGACCAATCTAGTGACTCGAGTAGACTCGAGTGATGACCAGCCCAGAAAGTGACTCGACTAGACTCGAGTGATGACCAGCCCAGAAAGAATTTGAAGGCAAGACAGGAAAGATGAACTTTGCGCCTAGACTCGAGTGATGACCAATCTAGTTCTTTGACCATTTCGCAGAGATGTGTGTTCTAATTGCATTGGAGAACGAAACGACAAATTGAATTGTAGAGGGTGTCAAATTTGCCAAGGTGGGTTTGGGGTGCCGAGCCATATACTATGTCTCCATAGTCGATAATTGGCATTAGCATCTGCTGTGCAATACGCTTTCTGACCAGCAAGCATAGGGAGGATTTGTTCCTGTAAAGTACACTTAGTTTGGCATAGGTTTTGGAAGTCAGGGTATCAATGTGCATCCCGAATGTTAAGTGGGAGTCAAACCATATGCCCCAGTATTTACAACTAGTAACAGGAGTTAGGGTGGTGTTAGCGTTGGTTCTGATCTTGAGCTCAGTCACTGGAAGCTTTAAAAATGTAGTCTTGGTCCCAAGTCATAGTTTGCATGTGTGTTTATACACACCGTCTCTGGAGTAATGATCCCTGTCTCATGAGTGTCACTTGCAGTGCAGATTTAAGATTAAAACCATCAAACCAGATTTTCATTTAAAGGATAAATATCAACTGATTGGGACAACTCTGGGAGTTTTCCAGGTCTTAGGGATATGGCCTGCAGACAGGATAGAGTTGACTATGGAAGCAATTGGTTTGGCAATAGATGGGGCACCAAGTCGTAGGAACCTAGATTGTAGTAAGTCAGGTCCACATTGGCTGCTTAGTTTTAATTTGAGGAGCGCTTGTGTAATCTCCTCTTCGGATACTGGGCCAAATTGAAAATTGTGGGCAGTGTTGGAGGGGGGAAGGGGGGGGGGCTATATGGATACTCCCAGGATGAGATTCCGGTTTGTGGTTTGCATTTCGTTTAGCTAATAAGTTAGTAGCACACCCCACAAAGTAATCATTGAATGCATTTGCAATGTCAGTGGGGTTTGTCAGAGTAATATCACCCTTAGTGATATTACTTGGATGTTGATGGTTAGAAGGCTGGAATATATTGTTGATAACCTTCCAGAAGTTAGCTGGGTTTGATGTATTTTGGTGGAGATTGTCAGAGTAATATTGTGCTTTTGCGTGCCTTGTTTGCCTTGTGCACATGTTCCGTAGGCATCTGTAGGGATTGAGATCCTTGGTAGTGCCAGTTACTTTGTAGCTTTTCCACAAGGTCTCCCTGAACTGGTAGAGTGTTATAAGGTCAGGTGTAACCCATGGGAGGTGGGCACCCCGTACCCTTATTCTGCGTAGTGGAGCATGGATATCACAGAGTTTTAAGAACTCGGATTGAAAAAAGACGAGCGCAGAAACAGGGTCGGGAATTAAATCGATTCTGTGCCAAGGGCAGTTGGTAAGGTCAGCCAGAAACTGTTGTGGGTTAAAGTTTCTAAATGTTCTAGTGAGGAGAACTTTAGGGCTTGATTGGGTCAGTTAAAGTTTCCTTACACAGTACACTATTGCATGGTCACTGAAAATGTCAGGAAGGATGCCAGAGGATTGGATTTTGCTGGGATTTGAGGAGAGAGTCCAGTCTAGCCTGGAATGGTTGTGCGATTTCAGGTTTGTCCGTGTGGGTTGGGAAATGAGTTGCGATAGGTTAAGCGATTTGATTTGTGTCTGGATTTTGTGTTTTTTTAGGGTCAAGACAATTGAAGTTGAAATCCCTAAGAACTAGCAGCTCACTTTTCTCATTCAGAGAGGAAATGGAGCCAAGAAATTGGGTGATATCAGTCAGGGATTGTAGAGGGGCTATAGGGGGGCGGTAGATGCCAGCAAGCAAAATGGGCTTAGAAAAGGGAAGACAGATTCTGCCAACTAGGATTTCAAAAGATGGTGGGCTTGGGGGGCAATTTAACAGTGTAAATTGTAAGGTGTCTGCAATATAAAATAACACCCCTTCTCCTCTCTTTGACCTATCTCTCCTAGAAATGGAGTACCCCTGAATGGCAGTATGTGCATCAGGGGTTTTAGGGGTTAGCCATGTTTCTGTAAGAAATTTGTTTTACTTCTTGGTTTTTCTCAGTGATATTATCCCGGTATAAAGGTGTTATTGCCTGGTCTCCCATGACAGGCTTTATTTACTGGTAAGAGTGGTGGGATCATGGAGCCTATGTTGTAAAATCCTGAGGGGTCTTGTAACATAGAGGGAGACTCAAAGATTGCGAGCTCCCAAACCTAGTAGTAATCACCCACCCACCCTGTGTCTCTGTGTCTCTCTCACCCACCCTGTTTCTCTCTCACCCACCCACCCTGTGTCTCCGTGTCTCTCTCACACACCTACCCTGTGTCTATCACTCACTCACCCTGTGTCTCTGTGTCTCTCTCACACTCTCTCTGTGTCTATCTCTCTCTCTGTGTGAGTGTCTCTCTCTCTGTGTGTCTCTCTCTCTCTGTGTCTCTCTCTCTCTGTCTCTCTCTCTCTCTCTCTCTCTCTCTCTCTCTCTCTCTCTGTGTCTCTCTGTCTCTCTCTCTCTCTGTGTGTCTCTCTCACTCTCTGTCTCTCTGTCTCTATTTCTCTCTGTCTCCCTCTTTGTGTGTGTGTGTCTCTCTGTGTCTCTCTGTGTCTCTCTCTCTCTCTCTCTCTCTCCCTCCCTCCCTCCCTCCCTCCCTCTCTCTCAGACACACACCCTCTTACACCCTCACACACACACCCACTTACATCCTCACACACACACTCTGGATCTGGATATCTTATTTACCCTATATATCTTAACTACCCTATACAGTACCTACACCGAATTAACATATACTGCATTCTTCCAGATCTGACTCTCATGCTTCACATGGGAGACATCGGAATCCCCCCTAACCCAGAAGACAGGTATGGAACACCTCCCCTCCAATGTATAACATTGCAGGAATGAGGGTACCTGGACTTTGAGGTACTGCAGATCAGGTAAGATCCCAGCCAGGAGTGCTGCTTTAGATATTGTGAAACGGGGGCGCCCTGACATTGGTTAAGGGGTTCAGGAAACTAGTCATTCATATCTGGCTTTTTTTTCTAGATTAGGGAGTTCATCCGACATTTGTACACACATACACGTAACAAGGACAAATATTAGTAAAGTATAAATGTAATTCAAGAAATAAACTCGTATGTCAAAAAACAATGGTATTAGTTCTTTCTAGGAATTTATTCCATTTCTTTTTTATAAAGCGGGGCTGGAGATGGGGCTAGGGGCGGGGCTAGCTGGCGAGTAGATTTTTTAGTTCGGCGTGTAGATTTGTGTGTGATTTGTCAAGCACTGTATATATATAAATATATATATATTATACCCACTGTACAAATGAATGGGTGAAGAGTTGGTATCGGGGCAGGGTGGGTTAACCCCTTAATTACTTTTGCGGTTATTAACCGCTAAGGTGATTAAGGGGTTAACTGGCATTTAAAAGTATTTGCTATGTATTTTTTTGCCAACGGGACCACCCGGAGGCCTCCAGACCCTGGAGTACTGGTACACTGTGGGGCCTGTGGACACCCGCCAGGACCACCAGGGACTCCCATGGGCCTGGTGGTCCTGGCCCAGTATGTAAAATAATAAATCATGTATTTATGGGGGGGCACAAGGGGGGGTGGGTTATGTATTGTTTATTAAATATAGTGATATTTATTGTTGGTAGTGGGGGTGGGGGAAGGGGGTATTGTCCCCAAGCTAGGATGGGTAGGCCTCCCGTGGGTACTGGGTGAGGGTGGTTAGGCCTAACGGGGTGGGTAGTGGTGGAGGGTGGTTAGGCCTCCCGAGTGGTGGGTGAGGATGGGTTAACCCCTTAATTACTAAAGAGGTTAATAGCCGCTAAGGTGATTAAGGGGTTAGGGGACATTACATTGGCACTTTTTATTCTTGTGTGTTTTGTAGCCCCTGGAGGGGCATGGGTAGGATGAGGATGAAGACGGCCTTCATCGTGGGTGCCTGGAAAGGGTGAGTGCAATATGTATGTATTGTATTTATTGTGATTCGTGTATTTTAAATGGGCAAATGCACTATTATCCATATGTGGATATTAGTAATTTTGCCCATTACTGTAGTGTATGTGCTAGGGGGCAGGGGGAGGGGGGTGTATTTATTTACAAATATTGTTTATTTTGTGGGCACACCAATTATACCGCAGGCCCGCGAAGACCCCCGAACACCCGCAGGGAACCCCGGACACCCGTGGGGACCCCCGGTGACATCCATGGGGTAAGCCAGGACACCCGCCAGCCTGTTGTATGGATGGTGCCTGCAAAAAAGTAAACAAAGATTTTTTTTAAAGTCCTGCTCCTTTAGCGCCTGCCTTTGGCTGGCGTGCTTTTTCAAGCGTGTTTTTAAAGCATGATCACTTAGCGCATTTAGCTGATCGTACGAGCTTTGTGGGAATTAGAAAAAATTCTTGAAAAAAGCCAGCTTAAGAGCGCAAAGTCTCTGTCATCACTGCTCTGTGAATCGTGCTGAGCGCAATATCACGTTCTAATAGCACTTTGCGCTCTTAAAGCCACTTATCGGAGTTTAGTGCATAGCCCCCATAGACTCCATGTCCCCAAAATGAAATAGGAAAGATTTTAAATTCTTAAATTATTATATAGAATCCACGTGGCCGATTATTATATACTGATGCAGTGGCCTTTATTCGAACACATCTCGGCGCCGATTTTGAGTTCTCTGCTGTTCTCAACGCAGCATGAACGCGGCCAATCACCCCAGGCACCCGCGCTCATCGCGGATGTTTTGTTTGAATTTCATGGATTCTGTTTCTTCGTTTGCAATAAAATGGATGAATTGTAATGTGTACAGTACTGTGCTACTGTGTCACTGTGTCACTGTGTCACTGTGTCACTGTGCTACTGTGCTACTGTGTCACTGTGCTACTGTGTCACTCTGTTACTGTGCTACTGTGCTACTGTGCTACTGTGTCACTGTGCTACTGTGTCACTGTGCTACTGTGTCACTGTGCTACTGTGCTACTGTGCTACTGTGCTATTGTGTTACTGTGCTACTGTGCTACTGTGTCACTGTGCTACTGTGTTACTGTGCTACTGTGCTACTGTGTCACTGTGTTACTGTGCTACTGTGTCAATTTCATGTTTTTAATAGCCAGAACACTAAAATTCATTTTTCTGCACTCACCGCGCTCGCATCTTAGTGCGGGGAGGCTGGAATTCATCCCGCGGTTTCAAATCGGGATTCCGATGTACATGACGCGTGAAGTGTTCGATTAACGGCCGCTGCATCAGTAGATACAAAGGAGGAACTATAATTCAAATGAGCACATGTGAACACCAGTTAGAGGAACATGGCATATCCCATATACTCATTTAAGCCCTGAGACAAGAGAGTCCCCAATTGTATGATCTAACGGCATTCACGCTTGAGTAAGGCATTCTCAATGTCACCACCTCTTATTCCAAGAGACACCTGATCAATAGCAAACGCCTTTAGATAACTTGGATCTAGATTGTGTTTTAGGTGAAAGTGTTTAGAGACTGAAGTTAATTTGCGTCCTGCGGCCAGATCTCTAGAGGAACTGTGAATATTTCTCACATGTTCTAATACACGGAAACGCAGTTCCCTCGTTGTCATCCCAATATAGATCTGGTCGCAGGGGCAAAATAAATAGTAGATAACTGCTTTAGACTTGCAGTTCAGAGAACGTCTAATGGTGTATTTAAGTTTTTTACTCGAATCGTAAAAATCAGTTCTTTCCTCCATACACTGACATGCTGAGCACCCTCTACAGGGTGCAAAACCCTGTTTCTTGATATTGGACAAGAAATGCATTGGTTTACTCGCGATGTAGTGGCTATGTACCAGCATGTCTTGGAGGTTAGGAGATCTCCTACCAACCAAATCAACACTGTCACCCAAACGTTTACTCAGATCTGGGTTAGTCAAAAGGACATACAATGCTTCTGTAGTATCCTCCTATAGCTCGTCCAGTTCCTATTTAAGGTCCCTATAAACCATACTTTAGAATCCACATCTCTGGTATCTTTCGCCTTTGGGATTAAGAGTGAGTCACGTGATTTAGAATTACTTTTGTTTCTTCCATGTCTGATGACCGATCGACTGTAGCCTCTGGCCTGAAAATGAGATGTTAGTTCATTAGATCTCTGCTCAAATATTGAATTGGTGGAACAGTTTCTTTTAAGTCTCAGGAACTCTGATCGGGGGACACCTCGTATTTGATGACGTGGATGGGCACTCAATGCATATAATACTGCATAGGTGGCCGTCTTTTTACGGTGAATGTCCGTTAAGATGCCCCCCTCATCATCAATACTAATGTGGAGATCTAGAAAGTTAACATCGGTGCTCCTGGCCTCTGGGGTTAGTCTGATGTTTTGTTCGTTGTGGTTGAGGCCATCGACGAAAAGGTGTAGGCCTGATATAGACCCACTCCAAAGTATAAAGATATCGTCGATGAACCTCAACCACAGCAATACGTGCTCCACAACCGCTATATTTTCATCCTGAAATACAAATTCCCTCTCCCATCTCCCCACGAATAGGTTGGCATAGGGGGGGCGCATGTTGCGGCCATGGCCGTTCCTGTAGTCTGTAAATGAAACTTATTATTAAAAAACAAAATAATTATGTGTTAATACAAACTCAAGAAGATCCATAAGAAACTGTATTAATGCATCATCCAGATTGCCCATTGATAGGAAATACTGTGCCGCCACCAGACCATCATGATGACAAATGCTGGTATAAAGTGACTCAACGTCACATGTGGCAAGCACGGTACCTCCATCAAGGGCAATCTGGTTGAGCCTCTGAAGGACATCTGTGGTGTCCCTCAAATATGAAGGAAGTGTTTCTACCAGAGGTTTAAAATAAAAATCCAAAAATCGGCAGATTGGTTCCCAGAGTCTTCCTATGCCAGACACTATAGGTCTTCCCGGGCGATGTGAGAGGTTCTTATGTAAGATATTTGGTAAGATATGAAATGTGGGAATAATTGGGTGGGGTGATAGAAGACCTTCACCACATTTTTTAGTAACTATGCCCAATGTGATAGTGTCACACGCCATATGGTCAAGTAGTTTTGTATATTTGACCGTTGGGACATTGGACAGTTCTCTGTAGGACCCAGAGTCCCTCAACTGTCGCATAACTTCTTTCTTGTACATTTTTTGTTGCCTGATGACTACATTGCCACCTTTATCGGAAGGCTTAATTTGAACACCAGACATGGTGCGTAACTCCTCTAAGGTTATTTGTTGGTCTTTTGTCAGGTTGTTAGGTCCATATGTTTTATGCATGTTTTGAAATTCCTTTGTAACTAAATTACAAAAGACCTCAACCTGTGAGCACGTTTGGATAGGTGGACAAAATACGGACCTGGACAACCACTGGAGATGCCACAGAAGCACTGGAATCTGGAGAATCAGATGGAGAATCCTCCACATGCAAGGTTAAATCACCCAGGAGACCCAATTATTGGGTATTCCACTGAGCCTCTATCTCCCCTCTTATCCTTGGGCCCAATGGATCCCTATTTTTTGGAATAAAATTTAAAAAGCAGTAATTTCCTGCAGAATAAATTTAGATATTTGATCCAAATGAATGGTTCTGTGCTATAAGTCAGGGAGAAGGAGAGTCCATATTTCAAGACAGAGACTTGATTATCAGTGAGAATAATATCTGATACATTTATTATGTTAAGTTCTTCTTTTTCTTTTGCTTGGACTTCTGTTGGTACTCGTTCTTGTACGCCCATTGGTTCCTGTCTCTTAGAGTTCTTTCCTCCCCTTCTTGTCTGGTTTCTCCTGGTTGACTGCTTCCTCCTAAAAAAGGAACTGTAAGGGAATCTCGTGTGTTAGAAGACCTTAGTTCACTATCAGAGGAGTCTACTTCAGAAGTTGAAAACCCAGAGTTAGTATTCTTAATATTGGTTCGCACTCTAGTAAATTTCCTCCGGTGACCAACACGTCTGCTATGTGTCCACTTATACACTTTATTTGAATGAAGCAGATCACGTTGAAATTTTCTTTTTTTAAAGATAATTATATCCTGTTCATATTTGATGAGATCTGATTCCAACTGGACAATTAAACTGGCACCAGGTAATTCCAGTTTAGTTTTGATAGCATCAATTTTGATATTAATATCTGTTAGAATCTACTGATCATGCTGTATCAAAATCTTCATCAATTTGGATGAACAAACATTAAGAGCGTACTCCCACTCTGTTTAGAGATTTGAATCTACAAATTCAAAGGACGGAAACACCTGAATCCTGAGTCACCTGGGAATCAGGTGCTGCTCAAGATACTTATCAAGGGATGCCTTGTTCCACCACGTTTTCAACCGTTTTTGTAAAAGAAATTTCAACTCATTTGTTAATTCTGTTCTCTCAGCAGATACACATCTGTTGACTGACTAGTTCCTTCAGAAACAGTTTGAAAAATCTGCTCAGCATTCTCCTTCCACCTTAATTCACTAATTGAACAATCCATAAATAAAGCTACAGCAATCGTGATGGGTATAGAAAAACCTAAAGAAGGTCAAAATACAAATAAACACAAACAAAATACCCGCAACAGATTGCAATGATAACAGACACTAAAGTCAGATAAATAAGATGATATATTTATAATCACCCCTGACAGTACTAAGGGCAGTAAATATATAACAAGAAATAAACAGGACCCTTAAAACAGCACTCTAGTATGTCCAAAAAAGTACAATATTTTATTTGAGCTGTAACAAGGGATTTATCCTTGTTCAGAAAACTTGCCTCTAATCCAGCAGTGTGCTGGTTAATTGACCAGCACCTGGCTGATTGGAGGTTTGTTAGAGAAAAGGCTCCTCCTGAGATAGGAAGGGAAGACTCCTGAGCACACATGTGAGCTGAACAAGGAGACAGACAGAGGAGAGGTTCCTGAGTCTCACAGATGAGACTGGCAGAGGGAACACAGACGTCTTAAGCCTTCCAAAAGAGACTGCACGCTGCCAGCAAGACACAGGGGAAAGTACTTCTAAACCTGGATCCTGACATTGCCTTATCGCACAAAGGTGTAGACTCCAGGAGAACAAAGAAGCCTTCCCCTACAAGAGACAGATAAGACTTTTCTTATAAGACTGTTATCTATGTCTTTATATATATATATATATATATATATATGATGAGGCCTATCCGTTGCTACAATACCTCATGAAGCCATACAGTCGACAAGGACTAACAAAAGAGAAAGAAATTTTTAATTATAGACTTTCCAGAGCGAGACGCTGTGTGGAGTGCGCATTTGGCATTATGACAGCGAAATGGAGATTGCTTTTAAAGTCTATTGAAACATCAGTGCCAAATGCAAAGCGTATTGTGCAATGTGTTACTATGTTACATAATATTGTAATTGCGCGTCACAGCATGTAGCAAGTTAGAAGTGAGGAGGGACTGGGACCCGATCGTGAGCTCAAACAGGAATGGTAAGTTGAGCTCACGCCGCCGCCCGCGCACACGGGCGCAGCGGGTCCCAGCCCTTAGGATTGTTGAAGTGTATATTTTATTAACAAAGTGTGTTAAGTACATGTATGCTTTGTGTGCAGAAAAAATGAGGCACAAGAATGAAAAGTGTTCCTGTAGCTGCGGGGATCCCTAGGTAACATAGGAGTACCCCAGTTAGTGCCAAGGTGATATTGGGTTCTGGGTTATGGAAGTCCCCTGTAAAGTATAAAGAAACCTGACCTGGTTAGGGGCTTTTTGGGGTTCCCTGTGTCGTACAGTAGAAACTCCAGAATTTGGGAGTGTAAGTTTTAGGTGGGATATTGAGGCGAAAATGTATTCCTTTTGTTTGCAGTAGTTCAGGGGGCCCAGCGTGCCGGCACTATTTGTGGGTTCGCAGGGTGAATTACATTGGGGCTGCACCGTGTCCCCAAGACTCCTGGTTTTCGAGCCCGGATATCCCCAACTAATTTCCCACACGTATATAAGGTTCCCCAAAGCCTTTGTGGGGGAAAAAATACATTACAGATCAGAGGGGCTTCCTGATTGCACGTGTGCTTTGGCAGAAGTTTATATGTGACCCTATAAATCTCCCTCACACCCGGGCTTGGCAGTGTGACACTAGTGCAGCGTCCTGGGTAACAATCACTGAGCTGTTAGTAACAGATTAAACGGATAGAAAAGACACTACACATAGGTTTGAATAAAGAGAGTATTTTATTTAAATAATGTATCTCTCTGCTGGTAGGGGCCTGCAGCACATTGCAGAGCGATATAGTAACACGCAGAGCAATGCATTGCAGGCCCCTCCGGCAGCACAGCTGTGATCCAGAGGAAGGCGAAACATAACCCCCGCTGTGCTGTGGGGGAAAAAAATCCTTCCTGACCCCAGTAAATGACGATCGGATAGTCCCTGGATCACTGCGCATCAATTACCCCACTCTCCCTCATTTCCTCCCCCGACACACACACAATCCCCCCCCAAATACAGATAAACCCCACCCCCCAAATACATATAATCCCCAACCCCCCAAAAATACATATAATCCCCAACCCCCCAAATACATATAAACCCCAACCACCCAAAAACATAATCCCCAACCCCCCCAAATACATTTATACACACACTACACACACCACACACCACACACACAGGAGCAAAGAGGAGAGCAGGGCTGAGAGGGGCGAGCATAGGAGTGAATCCGGCACCACAACACGTGACAGAATCCAGGGCACTTCCGGTTAATTTGAAAAAACTTTATTCAGCTCACAAACGAACCTTTCCTTCTTCCTTCTGTCATTTAGGACTCATATACCCATTGATTATTTGTAATATTCTCTAATATGTTATTATTAACAATAGAGTTAAATGGACAAGGTTTGATTATCAGACCCTGTCTTCAATAAGGGGTTAAATATTTACGTTGTCCTCAATGCTCTTTACTTCCAGATATTTTGCATACAGTGTTTTTATTGCATCTCTGTTTGATTACCAGTACAGTGCATTATCCTTTTGTTATTTAGAATAAGACAAGTGTTTGTGTGTACACAGTTTAAAGATAGCAACGATATATAATGGTATTAGGATAATTCTGCACTCTTTACAAGTTTATATGGTATTGGTACCTCAGAGGTTAATATTTAAACCCGTTTTCGCGGGCTTTTTTAGCATAAATATGCAGGCTCAGACCACAGCACCCCACTCCAAGACGAAGCGCTGATTCGAGCGTGAAACGCGTTGAGGGGGAGACTGTGGTGTAGCCTGTTGTTCGTTTGTGAGCTGAATAAAGTTTTTTCAAATTAACCGGAAGTGCCTTGGATTCTGTCACGGGTTGTGGTGCCGGATTCCCTTCTCTCCTATGCAAGCTACACATAAGGCTGCACGCCAGGATTTGGAACGCAGAGGAGAATAGGACCGAGGTCTGCAAGTGAGATTCCATAGGTAAGGTTTCCTTCCCAAGCTCTGACCTCACTTTTGGCCCATTACAGCTCCCTGCTTCTTCCTATGTGACTGTTGTTGACACCAATTGTGCTGGATGACGGCCGGAGCGCAGGACTCTATTCTCTATTCTCTATTGCTGAGAGGGGCGAGGATGGGGCGATAGAGATGGGAAGAGGGAGGCAAGCAAAAAAAAGGCAGAGGGGGGGGCGCAGTTTGTGATTTAATTTATTTTCTAAATATTTTTTAATGTGTCCCTTCCTGTCACTCGACCAGCAGCCCTCCTGCTACTCTGCCTCTCCAGCACTGTACCCATCTCCTCAGAGCACCCAGAATGCTCCTGTTCCCTGGCCCCTCTGCTGCACATGGCTGGGGTCTTCTCCCCAGCCATGGGAAGGGGAAGCAGCACTTCACTGCAACCCTCTCCTCCTCACACACCTCCTCTTCCTCCTTCTCCCACACCATCTCCTCCCCCTTACACAGATCTTTCTCCAACATCTCCCAAAATACCTTCCACTTCTCCCCCTCCCCACACACCTTTAACTTCTCCCCCTCCCCACACACCTCCTTCTCCCCCTCCACACACATCTTGCTACACACCTCCCCACACACCTCCCACTCCTCACACACCTCCTCCTCCTCCTCACACACATCCCCCTCCCCACAAACTCCCCTCTCCTCCTCCTCCATCGATGACCTCTTCTTCATGGAGCTGGCTCCTGGGAGGCTGCCGGGGGATTCAGAGGCTGAGCGCATTAACGCCTCCACCTCCGTGTACTCCACTTCCTGCAGGAGATACAAAGTGTTTGTAACCAGCGGCAGTGATACTCTGTATCGCAAGAGTTCCTGTGCCACTTGGGGCAGGAAACGCATCGCTGAGCCATATAACACGCACAGCAAAACCATTGCTTGCCTCTCTGGCACTGAAGGGGTTAAATCACAGAACTATTTATACCATTTGAAAAATAATTGATAAACTGTGTGCATTGTACGTCATTGTATTGTCTGTTATTAGCGGATCTGTTTTTCTGTCCTGTTCCCGCTGAAGAGTTTGGAAAATGATGCTGCAGATGGACATTAGCTGATGTGTCTCTATGGGAATCCCCTCTCCCGGTCACAGTTATACTCGGCTATAAGATGAGAAAGCTCTGCACCTCTTCCTCTGACTCCTTACATCTACAGCTTGGGGGTTCTCATCTTCTCTCCTCTGAGGATCGGCTCCCCCTATTCCCCCATCCCCAGTACCCCCTAATACTCCATTCCCCAGGCCCAGTATCCCCTAATACTCCTATCCCCAGGCTGTGCAGGGGGGGGGCTGTGCAGGTGGGGAGGATACGTCCTACTTCCTCTTCATGGCCTTCATCTTCCCATGCCTGTGATACAGAGGATAGTAATGTGATGTATTCCTCACTCATACCCTTTTCCTGGTGCTGTATGGGAGGTTTGAGGGTGTTGAACCCAAAAACATTCTCCCTATAAACTGTAGCGTTACATGTGCAAGAAGTGTATACAGAGAGGGAGCACGTGTCTGTATGTGTGTATATAACCATTAGTGTGCGTGTGTCGGAGGGAGTGTGTGTTACTGTCTGATAGTTACTGTGAGTGTGTATCTGAGTGAGTGTGTGTTACTTTCTGATAGTTACTGTGTGTGAGTGTGTTTCTAAAGCATAATGAGAAGTGTGATTTTGTGTTATATCACATAGTGTGTATCTGTGCTAAGCTGCCATATTGTGGCTGTGATTCTACAAGTGTATCAATCTGTTAGTACGCATTCTAGTGTGAGTGTGTGAGAATATTACTGATTGTGCGTTAGTATTTTAGGAGCAGGAATCTCTGTGTGTGTATGTATATTTGTGTGTGTATGTGTATGTGTGTGTGTATGTATGTATGTATATTTGTATGTATACAGTCATGTGAAAAAGAAAGTACACCCTCTTTGAATTCCATGGTTTTACATATCAGGACATAATAACAATCATCTGTTCCTTAGCAGGTCTAAAAAATAGGTAAATACAACCTCAGATGAACAACATCACATGACATATTACAACGTGTCATGATTTATTTAACAAAAAATAAAGCCAAAATGGAGAAGCTATGTGTGAAAAACTAAGTACGCCCTTATTGCTTCCATAGGAATTAAGATGCGAAGTAGCAGACAGGTGCTGCTAATCAAATGCCTTTGATTAATTGATCATCAGCAAGTGTGACCACCTCTATAAAAGCCGAAGTTTTAGCAGTTTGCTGGTCTGGAGCATTCAGGTGTGTGTTAACACAATGCCAAGGAGGAAAGACATCAGCAATGATCTTAGAGACGCAATTGTTGCTGCCCATCAATCTGGGAAGGGTTATAAGGCCATTTCCAAACAATTTAAAGTCCATCATTCTACAGTGAGAAAGATTATTCAAAAGTGGAAAACATTCAAGACAGTTGCCAATCTTCCCAGGAGTGGACGTCCCAGCAAATTCACCCCAAGGTCAGACCGTGCAATGCTCAGAGAAATTGCAAAAAACCCAAGAGTTACATCTCAGACTCTACAGGCCTCAGTTAGCATGTTAAATGATAAAGTTCATGACAGTACAATTAGAAAAAGACTGAATAGGTATGGTTTGTTTGGAAAGGTTGCCAGGAGAAAGCCTCTTCTCTCTAAAAAGAACATGGCAGCACGGCATAGGTTTGCAAAGTTGCATCTGAACAAACCACGAGACTTCTGGAACAATGTCCTTTGGACAGACGAGACCAAAGTGGATATGTTTGGCCATAATGCACAGCGCCACATTTGGTGAAAACCAAACACAGCATATCAGCACAAACACCTCATACCCACTGTCAAGCACGGTGGTGGAGGGGTGATGATTTGGGCTTGTTTTGCAGCCACAGGACCTGGGAACCTTGCAGTCATTGAGTCGACATGAACTCCTCTGTATACCAAAGTATTCTAGAGTCAAATGTGAGGTCATCTGTCCGACAGCTAAAGCTTGGCCGAAATTGGGTCATGCAACAGGACAATGATACCAAGCACACCAGCAAATCTACAACAGAATGGTTGAAAAAGAAAAGAATCAAGGTGTTGCAATGGCCCAGTCAAAGTCCAGACCTCAACCTGATTGAAATGCTGTGGTTGGACCTTAGGAGAGCTGTGCATAAACTAATGCCCACAAACCTCAATGAACTGAAGCAAAGTTGTAAAGAAGAGTGGGACAAAATTCCTGCACAATGATGTGAGAGTAAAAGAGAAACATAGATGTTGTTATATACTTGTATAACCCTCTGTATAACCAACACATATGGGGTGTCTAAACCCGTAACGTATCCAATACACACTACACTGGCGACACACTTTATTGCAGTGTGGCCAGTACCGCAAGCCGGGAGATTTCCCGGCTTGCAAGTGGCAGCCCCTCGGCGTGCCGCGCGTCTCCGATGCGCGGTCACGCGTCATCGGGTGCCTGCGCCCCCTGCACGCACGTCCAGGGCTCCCCGAGGGAGCCCTGGTGTCCCGCGATGTGGGGGACGGCGGCAGGGGGTTCCGGGGGACCCGGCGGACCCGGAGAGGGGTAAGCCGCGATCGGCGGGCCTCTCCTCCGCTGCTTCGGCGCGCGCCCGGCACCCTCCGGCGCGCGCCAGGTAACTGCTGCGGCCAAGAACGGGCAAATGCTCGAATAAACTCGGCCGCAGCAGTATATAGTGAGAGAGATAGTGATATATAAATATCCGACTCACACGGCCATGTGTGAGTCACCACATGTAGAGGTGTCTTTAAATTCTCCTCACAGACTGCAGTAACTGCCCCAGTGATCGTGCAGGCAGAAGGATGGTGGTAGATAATATAAATAAATAATGACTCACACGGCCATGTGTGAGTCACTGCCCATAAGTGGTGTACTTTCCCTTCTGTGTCTTCTGGGTCTGTCTCTCCACAGGGTGTCCTAGCACTCGTGGCAAGCGCAGTCCCATAAAGACATCCAGGAGAATAAGGGTTAAAATAACACACTTTATTAAATCGAAACAATAAAAGCTAGAAAAAACACTCACATGGCGAGTTGCCTTGTGGAATCTCCGCTCCTCGTTACTTCTCACAGTGTCGCTGGATACCGCGTCCGGCAGCAGAGGGGAAACTATAGTAGAGTGGGAGTACGGAGTCCTAGATTGTCCAAAAAAAGCTCCACGTTCAGCACAGAAAACGTGCTTCGTCAGGCGGTGAACGGAGGGCTGGGAGTGTGTACATGTAGTCCTTGGGAGCTGCTGATTGGATCTTTCTGACTGCTGGCATTCATGTACTGCTGCGGCCCCTCCTATCCTCCGACTTACCCAGAAAAATGCAGGGATGTTTTCCGACTCTCACGGGCCTTCTCCGCGTGGCCCGAAATCAGCTAATAGCACTAAACAATGAAAGCGCTTAGCGCTAAACAATAGAAATGCCCGCAGGCGCCCAAAATGGCCGAAAACGGCCCCCATCAGCCCGCGATTTGCCCGCGATTTTTAAAATCGCGGGGAAAAGGCCGCAGGAGGCTAAAGGCAGCCGCCACTGTAATTGGCGTGCGGTGCTAGCCGTGCTTCAATAAAACATGTCGCCAGTGTATTTATTTTATTCTATTTCATATACGGCACTTGTACGTCTCTATTGATTCGATTTGGGAAGCACCTCAGTTTTTGTTCTATTATTACAACGATGTGAGAGACTGATAAAGTCATACAGAAAACGATTACTTCAAGTTATTGCTGCTAAAGGTGGTTCTACAAGCTATTGAATCATAAGGTGTACTTAGTTTTTCACACATGGGTTCTCCATTTTGGCTTTATTTTTGTAAATAAATCATGAACACAGTGTATGTCTCATGTGTTTGTGTTCATCTGAGGTTGTATTTACTTATTTTAATACCTGCTAGGAACAGATGATTGTTATTATGTCCTATATATAAAACTATAGAATTCAAAGAGGGTTACCTTCTTTTTCACATGACATTATATATTATATATATATATCATATATATATATATATATCTATATATATATTATATATATAGATATATATATTATTAATAGTGTTCGACAATTCATTATAACCACACGCCCGTGGCGAATGGATTTAGGCCGCTGGCGAGCCGTGCTGCGGCTCCATGAATTCCCCGTCTCGAGCCAATTTTTATTTTATTTTTGAAATAAATAATCCCCCTCCCTAATTGGGTTAACGCGTGGCTGTGCACGTGGGTTGGGTGGTGGTGGTTCCCGTGCTTGCTCAATCGATGCGGGCGGACTGCGAGGGGGAAGCTGACGGGCACGAACAGGGTGGGGAGGCTGGAGAGCCGAGTCTTGGCGCTTCCGCCCTTACTCCACTGTGTGTGTGGAGGGGGCTTCCCCCTCCCTCCCCCCCACGAACGCAACCAACAGCCGCAGGAAGAGGCTTCAATCCGGGGCAGGTCGGGAGCAAGATGGCCGACACTGCTCCGTGAGGGAGGGTGATGTGGCGCCTTCATTGCCTTCCTACAGATCCTCCGGAGCTGACACCGGCTCAGGGGAACCCCGAGGAGAGGCATCAGCCGAAGAGATCTGCTCCAGAGATAGCGGGAAACGGGGTGAGTGATGTCATCAGCACACCAACATTTAAAGCGTGTGTGTGTGTGGAGAGAAAGGGTCACCACAAGTACTCAGTCAGTCACTCACCCACCCTGTCAAGTCAGTCACCCACCCACCCAGTCACCTACCCACCCACCCAAGTCAGTCACCTAAAGTCAGTCACCTACCCACCTACCCAAGTCAGTCACCTACCTAAAAGTCAGTCACCTACCCACCCACCCACCCAAGTCAGTCATCTAAAGTCAGTCACCTACCCACCCACCCAAGTCAGTCACCTACCTAAAAGTCAGTCACCTACCCACCCACCCAAGTTAGTCAACTACCCACCCAAGTCAATCACCTACCCACTCAAATCAGTCACCTACCCACCCAGCCGTCACCCACCCAGTCAGTCACCACCCGTCATCACCCACCCAGTCATCCACCCACCCAGTCAGTCCTCAGTCACCCACCCAGTCAGTCAGTCCAGTCTCACCCACCCAGTCAGTCACCAACCCCAGTCAGTCATTAGTCCACCCAGTCCTCAGTCACCCACCCACCGACCCGTCAGTCCTTCCCATCACCCACCCCCCGACCCAGTCACCCACCCAACCCGTCAGTCACCCACTCACCCAGTCAGTCATCACCCACCCGTCAGTTCAGTCAGTCAGTCACCCACCCAGTCAGTCATTCGTACCCCACCCAGTCAGTCACCCAACCAGTCGTCAGTCACCCACCCAGCTCAGTCAACCCACCCACCCATCAGTCACCCACCCACCCAGTCGTCAGTCCCCAGTCATCCACCCACCCAATGTCAGTCAATCACCCCCCACCAAGGCATCTATGCAGTCGCACCCACCACCAGACCTGTGTCAGTCACCCACCCACCCAAGTGTCAGTCAGGTGTTCCCCACCCCAACGTGTCATCAATCATCCACCCACCACCTCACCACATACTCTCTCTCCTCGCCCTGTCAACCCTCTGTCTCCTCCCTCTCCCTGTCACCCTCTCCCTGTCACGCCTCTCTCCTCACTCCTGTTCACCCTCTCTCTCTCTCCCTGTCACCCCTCTCTCTCTCTCGCTCCCTGTCAACCTCTCTCTCATCTTTCGCTCTCCCTGTCACCATCTCTCTTCCTCCTCCCTCCCCGCTCGCTCTCCCTTTCACCCTCTCTGTCACCCTCTCTCCCTCTCTCGCTGTGTCTCTCTTCTCACCCTCTCTCGTCTGTGTCTCTCTGTCACCCTCTCTCTCTCTGCTATCTTCTTTCCCCGCTCTTCGCTGTGTCTCTCTGTCCCCTCTCTCTTCACCCCTCTCTCTGTGTTCTCTCACCCACACTCTATGTCCTGTCTCACACTCTGGATCTGGATCTCTATTTACCTATATATCTTAACTGTCCCTTAACTATACCAAAATAACCTATATCTAGCTTTCTCCAATCTACTCGGATTCACATGGAGACATCGGAATCCCCCGTAACCAAGAAGACCGGTAGGGCACACTCCCCTCCATGTAACATTGCGGGAATGCGGTACCTGACATTGAGGGACTGCGGATCAGTAGATCCCAGGCGGATTGCTGCTTTAAGATATTTTGAAGTTGGGGGCTTCCAGGACTACGTGTAAGGGTTCAGGAAACTATCATTCACACCCCTGGCTTTTATTTCTAGATCACACACACACACACACACACACCACACACACACACACGTAACATGACAATTGTAGTATAATTAATACAATAATCCATTTATTCAAAAACGAATGTTGTTTCTGCCTAGGAATTTTATTAAATGTATTTTATAATTATTTTATATTTAAGGGGGTTGGGGGCGGGACTAGGGTTGGTGGCGGGACTAGGTGGCGAGTGATTTTGGTGATTTTCAAACACTGTATATATATATATATATTATATAATCTATATATACAGCTAAACCCCATTATACGCCCTCGCTATAAACCGCGATTCGGTTATAACGCGTTTTCCCCGTGGCTCCCTTTAAAAAAAACACTCACTGCACACACCACTGCTCATTTCTCCACTGCACACACAACTGTCACACACTGCACACACACAGCCCCTGCACACTGCACGCACACTGCTCATTCGACACACTGCACACTGCACCCACCTGCACACCCTGCACACACACTGCTCATTGCTCCACTGCACACACTTAGACCACTGCACACACACACTGGCACACTGCACACACACATGCTCATTGCTCACACTGCACACAAACACTGCTGCACAACTGCACTGACACACGCACTGCAACACTGCACACACACTGCTCATTGCTCACACTGCACACACCTGTGCACGCTACACTTGCACTAAGCATTGCTCACACTTGCACCTCACACACACTGCTCACACTGACACACCACTGCACACTGCACACACACTGCTCATTGCTCCACACTGCACACACTGACACACTGCTCATTGCTCAACAATGCTCACACACACACTGCTCACACTGACACACACTGCACACTGCACACACACTGCTCATTGCTCACACTAGCATGCTACCTGCACCTGCTCACTAGCTCACACTCACAACAACCATCTGCACACTGCACACCCACTGCTCATTTCTCCCACTCACACGGCACAACACAACTGCGCACAACTTGGATAAATTCCTATTAAGAACTAAGAACAACTTTCGTTTTTGACATAAGTTTATTTATTGTATTATAATGAAGGTGATGGGGAGACAGGGTGGGGGAGACGGGGTGAGGGTGACTGGGTGGGTACAATACATTTTAATAAGACCCCCGCCACCCCAGTACATTTTAAAAAGACCCCCGCCGCCCCAGTACATAATAAACCCCCACCCCCCATACATATTAAACAAAAAACAGCTTTACCCAAGACACGTGGGGGGGGGGGGGGCTGCAGCAACACTGCTGGCTGCTGCAGACAGCCCACGGAGGACTCATTTCTGAGAAGGTAGGATGGGGGGGGGGCTGCCAATGCACCCGCAGGACCATGCTGCAGATGGCCCGACGGGGGCGGGGGGTGGATGCCCCCGCAGGGGGGGAACAAGGGGTGGCATGGGGCCGCAGGGGGTGGCATGGGGCAACAGGGGGTGGGAAACAAGTGGCCGCATGGGGTGGCAAGGGGGCCACGTATTAAGACGGAGGGAGCAAAGGGCTGCCAGGCAAAAAAAATTGGCAGCTTGCCAAGACACATCAGACCAATCAGGAGGTTTTTGTTCTTTTTCTTTTTTTAAGCTTAAGCTTGGGCCAATCGCCAGTGGGCAATTTCGAGTCTTACATATCAGGACATAATAACAATCATCTGTTCCTTAGCAGGTCTTAAAATAAGTTAAATACAACCTCAGATGAACAACAACACATGACATATTACACCGTGTCATGATTTATTTAACAAAAATAAAGCCAAAATGAAGAAGCCATGTGTGAAAAACCAACTACACCTTATGATTCAATAGCTTGTAGAAACACCTTTAGCAGCAATAACTTGAAGTAATCGTTTTCTGTATGACTTTATCAGTCTCTCACATCGTCATGGAGGAATTTTGGCCCACTCTTCTTTACAACATTGCTTCAGTTCATTGAGGTTTGTGGGCATTTGTTTATGTGCAGCTCTCTTCAGGTCCAGCCACAGCATTTCAATCAGGTTGAGGTCTGGACTTTGACTGGGCCATTGCAACACCTTGATTCTTTTCTTTTTCAGCTATTCTGTTGTAGATTTGCTGGTGTGCTTGGGATCATTGTCCTGTTGCATGACCCAATTTTGGCCAAGTTTTAGCTGTCGGACAGATGGCCTCACATTTGACTCTAGAATACTTTGGTATACAGAGAAGTTCATGGTCGACTCAATGACTGCAAGGTTCCCAGGTCCTGTGGCTGCAAAACAAGCCCAAATAATCACCCTTCCACCACTGTGCTTGACAGTTGGTATGAGGTTTTTGTGCTGATATGCTGTGTTTGGTTTTTGCCAAACGTGGCACTGTGCATTATGGCAAAACATCTCCATTTTGGTCTCGTCTGTCCAAAGGACATTGTTCCAGAAGTCTTGTGGTTTGTTCAGATGCAACTTTGCAAACCTATGCCGTGCTGCCATGTTATTTTTAGAGAGAAGAGGCTTTCTCCTGGCAACCTTTCCAAACAAACCATACTTGTTCAGTCTTTTTCTAATTGTACTGTCATGAACTTTATCATTTAACATGCTAACTGAGGCCTGTAGAGTCTTAGATGTAACTCTTGGTTTTTTTGCAATTTCTCTGAGCATTGCATGGTCTGACCTTGGGGTGAATTTGCTGGGACGTCCACTCCTGGGAAGATTGGCAACTGTCTTGAATGTTTTCCACTTTTGAATAATCTTTCTCACTGTAGAATGATGGACTTTAAATTGTTTGGAAATGGCCTTATAACCCTTCCCAGATTGATGGGCAGCAACAATTGCTTCTCTAAGATCATTGCTGGTGTCTTTCCTCCTTGGCATTTTGTTAACACACACCTGAATGCTCCAGACCAGCAAACTGCTAAAACTTCGGCTTTTATAGAGATGGTCACACTTGCTGATGATCAATTAATCAAGGGCAACATACCACTGGACAACAGTTACACACACCACACAACATCACGCACTACTTGCATATAATACACAGACAGCAAGTACATCAAAGGGACAAATAAACACACACCACCATAACACAACACTTGGTCAAGACACACAGCACATCACCTGCTAATGAAACACTACGCGCCAAACACGCCTTGCACAACACAGAGCCAGAGTCAGAAGAGGAACCCAAAGATCACTGCAGCAGCAAAAATACAGAGAAACAGCCACTACATCAAGAGCCGCAGATTACGCATTACGATCCCAGGCAACGCCGGGTCTCTCAGCTAGTGTATATATATATATATATAAATATATATATATGAAGCATACTCCATCTAAAAGGGGACATGATATGGGACATATCACATGGACTGAGAGTTAAAATCATATACATGCATATGAGCAAAAACACTATGATTTATTTGAGATAATACCTGAATTATGGGCTTTGGAAAAGTATTGAAATTATGCTATTAACTCCACTTTTGTCACGCCCTTCCTTCTGCTTATTTTTGTGTTCAGATCATTTTCTGATTATTGTTATTTAATACAATGTTTATAATATTTGTTCTATGCATTTGAGTGCACGATTCTTGTTGGGAGCAGCTTCATTTGGGGCCTCTGTCTTCCCCTGAATAGCACACAAATGAAGAATCCCGTGAAGTACTTCAATGAAAGAATAATACTGCCAACATGTAACAAACATGTTTAATAATGTTTGTATTGTGTATTTTCATTTTCTCATCTAAAAAAAGTGAATTTCAATGTAAAAAGCACGTTGCTGTGTAAACAATTGCAATTAAATCAGAGAGCCTTCATTGCTACATTTAGCCCAAAAGCCAAAGGTTGAAGAACCGTGCAATAAAACTGTAAATAAGATTTGGAATGTGATATGTGTCTTTCAACCTACTGTTGAGAGAATGGCTTTTCATTGTTGCTAATGTACATATTATAAAGTATTGCTGTTGGGGAGATGCATAATAAGTATGTTGAGGGTCATGATTCTGTGGAATCACAATTAGATACCTGTTAAAACTGCATACTGTATATCATCACAATAATAAAAAAAAAAAAGCACATTCAGTATTTTTCTTTACAGATTAAGGTAGCTAAAACACTACCATTCCTTTAATCACTGCATTAACAGCAGTAAACATCATTATTCAAAAACCATAGTAATGACATTAGTCCATGAAAAAGACATCACACAATTGTTCAATAAAAGTGAACAAAGAAACAAATAGTTCTGTTTTCAGAAAGTAAAATCATCTGAGATACATTTTAGCAAATTTATCAAATGCTATATATACAATTTAAATTAACAAACAGTGTGCACAATAAGTATATACTTTCATAATGGATACTTTAAAAAAATATTTTCTATTCCCACAGCAAAAGGTTATCATTTATTTCTACCGAACACTTTCTTGATCATTGTAATAAACGTAATTACCCATCATGAATTTGTACTTGTGAGTTTGTGGGATATTCTGATGGCTATATAATTCCTTCAGTACCATAATGATAATATAACAACATATTTCTAAAGCATACAAAAGCCTAGGAAATGTTGTTCATATAAAAATCAATCTCTCATTAAAAGGAGTCAATGCAGCTGTGTATCTAGATCGTATTTCTCACAGAATTTATCTGTAAAGGGAATACAAGTCAGATATTCACACCATTCACACTTAATAGGATAATAATAGAATAAAACAACTAGACCTGAGAAAAGCGCAGAAAATATTAACAAGAATATGATAATTTGGCATCTTTTACGATACATATCAAACTTGCCAAAACTAATGTAAGGGAGAAATGCAAATGATAAGAAAAAACCACTAACAAAGCCTGAAAAATGGGCAAAATTGTCAATCCAAGGAAGAAGGCCAAATGTGAACAGGAAAATGACGACAGCCACGAGTTTGAAGAAGGCCCTCCATGGTCTTGCTAGAATTTGCCAACTTTGAAAAAGTTCCACAAAAAGGCATGCCAAAATTCCGAACTGTGACCCAGCAGGTCCAACCTAGAAAAGAGGAAGCATCCAATTCCATCATGCACATCAAAAGGAAATGCTATATTAAACATGCACAAACTTCAACATAATAAAAGTGAATTCAGCAACTTCTGTATTATGCTTTTATCATTTGTGGGAAATCAAACTATAGACAAAAATGATGACACTTTGGCTAAAGATGCCATTACAAGAAATAACAATCCCTAAAGCTAACATTTTTAAAGTTGCCATACAATAACGTGACATTAAGCCAATGCGAATGGGTTAAACAATTGATGATGTTTTTGCACATAAGTAGCTTTGTGGATTTGTGTTAAACTCGGCGAAAATACAGCTCAACCCCCTTATAACGCTGTGCATGGGGTCCAAAGAATCACATCGCGCTATAAGCAGATCGCGTTAGAAATAATGTACAAGTGTATGCATTGTACAATAAAGTATTTAAAATACCAATAATTATGTTGTAAAGTATTGATAAATACGAAAATTGGGAGCCATGCTTGAATCGCGTTGTAACGGATCGCGTTATAACGGGGTTGAGCTGTAACAGACTTTACTGCTTTAGGTAACATGACGTTATGAGCCCTGATATAACAGACCTCTCTGGATCTGGCTCTCAGTGCTTTACTGCACAATAACAGGTTTCAATAATGTTGGCTATATCTGTTTTCAAACAAGGTCTCTCTTTGAAGGCAGCCAGCGCAGAATAATGGAGCACTTCTAGAAATAGCCTGAAAGCATCATGTAACCTGGGATATGATGAACCTTTTGAGTACTTACGGTTGATAGTTTGAATAAAAAAAAGGTAATGTGAGAATTAAGAAGGATATCAGTTCTATTATTTACAGATGTGTCTCGGAAACCATATGGTAACTTTACAGGGAGGGTTGTCGTAAACTAAAAAATAAAATCCTACTGTAATCCAGTATAGCATATCCATAGGGAAATCGTTTAATATCAGCCCCAAATGCAAATCAAAGCATGAAAGTTAAAGGAGTAATCCACCCTAACAAACATCCATTATTTGTCAAGGGTGTGTCCTGCAGATCTATATCTCACTATTTTCACCTTCCGGGAACCCATGGTACACAAGATACCTACTGGTGAAGTTACCTGGGATTTAAATGGCCATCCAATAGGAAGCCACGATCAATAATGTTGCAGCATTCTACTGTGCTGAGAATGGGAAGCCATTTTGTTTCTCTTGCTTGAGATTTAAACCCGGTAACTTAATCTCTAAGTATCTTGGGAACCCTGGGGTCTCCAAAACGGAAAATAGTGGTGTTTGGCTCATGGGGACCCCAGGTTCACACACTGAACAGAAAATTGGGACTACAAAAAGAAGTAGACAGAATACACCACTAACACAAACAGCAATAAACTTAGTCTGATGAGTAGTGCAAATGCAGGGAGTATATCATTTTTTTAGTGTTTACGGTTTAGCATGGAGGAGATTGTTTTGAGTTGTTGTTTAAGGAAGCAATTGACAAATATAAAACAATTACCTGAGGCAGTAAAACAACTGTACAAGCTTTTATTAATTGATTCCGGCAGAGTTTAGTGAATAACATGTGAATACTTAACTCTGCAAAATATTTCATTAGCATTGAAATGAACAAGCTGTGTGAAAGTCTCGTTTGCAAAAAAATAAATAGATGTTTCCTTCCATCTTGTCTCTATTCAATCAGCTAAATGCTTCTCAAATTCGAATAATATTTGATTGTAGTCTAAAGGATGGACTCCAGTTTGTAAAGAAGCTACTGGAGTTCTCATATTATTTCCATAAATAAAGGACACCGTGAAATGTAAAAGGATCATTACCTCGGCTCTGTAAGGCAGGAATATAGCACTAGTGAGATTTCCAGTAATTCCACTCAGTATATAAATAATTGAGATTCGATGCCAACCCGCAAGCTTTTCCAAATCTCGGAGAATAGTCATCTGGAAACACACGGAAACTAAGCAGTGCAAGAGTCTGCAAAAACAAACGCCCAAAAAAGGATTACTGGGATTTTATTATTTCTACTGTGATATGTGCAACTGAATACTCTTATGAAATACATTACTGTTTAATGAATAGTACAGTAGAAGAACAATTATAGAAGACATTTTGCATCTAATACAAAACACCATTACCATAAGGGGTCTATTTATCAAACTCTTCTGGCAAAAGAACTGGGACAAAACAAACATTACTTTCAGGATGATTCATTTTTTTTTAAATGTATTGTTGTTTATTGATCCAACTTTGCCCCAGTTTAGCACCCAGGAGATTCAGATAATGAACACTTGCCCACTTTTCACAGCCATAAACTTCAAGCATTAATATAATTGTTTGGTACAATGTACTGACACGTATAAAAAGTGCACATAGCTGAATTTATAGAAACAGTGAGATCTCTTCACTATGACACATTAACGTTTGTGTAACTTAGTGAGGTAACCCCAATGATTCCTGACCTGAATATTTTATAATGTAACATTTGGTGACTGGGGCACAGAGAAACAGCCACTGCATTCTCTCACTTCAAATCCTCTGTCTTTAACCCCATACTGTAGCACCCCTTTATCTCATAACTTCTCCATGATTTATTATGTATTGTGTGCAAGCTGTTTTGATAGAACCTTGTCTGGAAGCTTTTATCGTATTAAAAGAATCCTATTGGAAGAATGTGAATGTTCTGTGCAGAATATATAAACTGCAGTGGAAAGTGGGAAAAGGAGGTTTCATGTATTAGAAAGCAACTAAACAGTGTTAATAATCACAATATTGCTAACAGATAAGTTTTGCATATGTTATTCTACTAAGTGTTGAAATGAATGCGTGATGCTACTGATGTTACGTTTGATACAGTTATGGTGGTTACAGCTGCCCAAATATGACGGGTGCTTTGTAAGTAAAGGTGTTTACTTTGCATACATATGTTTTCAATGAGAGTAATACATAATAAGTTCGATTTTCTAATGATGTATCATAATACTTTTGAGGTTTTGGTACATCATAATACAACCCTGTCTCTTTGGCACAGAGTTTACACTAGCATCAAACTAAGCTCAAAATGACAAATACCAATATACTGATGTAGCCAGCCCTATTTTGCTCGCTGCCGGGTGAACCCACGGTCCTGTGGCTACCCCAGGCAGTGATAAATTCTCTGTGGTCCTATTTCGCCATTGGCCAGGCAGCCATGGCTCTTACTGTTGCCAGAGATGCAGTGTTTTGCTTTTCTTCCAGCCGCTCTGGCGACAGTAAGTCTGGTTACATCTGTAACATCCCCATTTAAATGTGATATGATTCTACAAACTTTTAGGGCTATTCCACTTACAGTAGTACCAAAATAAACGAATGGGCAAGGTGCAGGTAATTCACCCAGTTGTCATAAATGTAGACAAATATGTGTTTTAAACATATAACGTTTCGTATTTTCATGAATACATAATTTAATAGGTTTTAATTATCCCTGTTTTTGTTGATATGGTTTGTGGATCCTTTCGGTGCAGGACACTGTCACCCCACTAATGATTCCCTTTTTAAACTTGGAAATAAATTAGGATACCCCCATTGACCAAATAGCTAAGGGTTGAGAACACTAAGGCCCATATGCACAAAAGGGCCCCTTTAGCACCCTATTATGAATCTGGTCCCAACTCGTTGACAATATAAAGAACGGTGGAAAGCAATAAGTTTTCACAATACACAAAGCAATTCATTTTTTCCCTTCCAGAGTCATGAAATAATCATAAGAAACAATTGTATTGTTCCCCCTTTTTTTTTAATGTATCTGCTATGTGGGGCTGTCCTTTTAAAGCTACCAATGTCCAGGCAGATGCTGGGCTTCTGCTGTGCCGAAGCATAGCGCCGACATCTAGCTTGGACATTCCTATGGAGAGCAAAGCAGCACCCACCATGGTCCAGGACGAGGCATTACCCACTGCACACCATTACATGTTAAGGACCTTTGACAACACTACACATAATACAGTATATGCAGTATGCTATCATCCCCTTTAATGATAAACTGTACAGTTCCAGACAGGTGTAAAGCTAAAAAACCCATGCAATTCACAGTTATGGAATTCGTCTTGGTTGTGATACCTTTTAGCGGACAAGTTCTTCAAACATGAAATGATAGTGCACACAGCTTTTGAGACCACACAGGTTTCTTGATCATGACACATTATGGCAACATTGAATCCGCTTCCTACTCAACGTTAGAGAAGCTGTGAGTATAACAGCCAGAGCCCTCTTCATGCATCTGCTGCTCACGCACCTCTGATACTGACTGTAACTCCTACTCATTTATGCTAATCCTCTCAACACTCCACTTGATTTAGATTGTAAGCTCTTTGGGGAAGGTCTACCGTTTGCCTTATGTTGTCATTTCCCTGGTGTGCTTATCCCTATTGTTTGTACTTTATTTACCTTGTATTGTAATTTTGTAAAGCGCTGTTGACGCTTTAGAAATAAAATGATACATACTTGATGACACTCTGTAGAGTAGTGATGGGTGAATGTGCCAAAGATCGGACCACAACCTTTCGGACAAAGGTTACTATTTAATGGCAAACCCACGAAAGTTTGTTGGAAGTTTTATTTTATTTTTTAATTCATTGAATCAAACTGTTCAGGTTTGTTGTTGCAAACTTTTTACGCTTGCTTCAATTGTGTTTGCTTTTGCTTAGTCAAATGTTTCATATCTAAGCAAATATGAGTTGTCAAATTTTCGCATCATATTATATATGTAGCCCCGGTCTCTTTTCAGCCCCAGAGACCCCCCTCCGTGCACGCCGAGCGGTCGCGGGTGCCGCCGGAGGCAGCAACGGACCCGCCAGCACACAGAGAAGGTGGGGGCCGGAGCAGGGAGCGCTCCGAGGCTCTGCGGCGCACCCGGCTAGCGGGGGCCGCCATTGTGTCTGCTCGTGCATGCGCAGTGGTCGCGCATGCGCAGAAGGTGTGCAGGAGTTGCGGCGGCCATTAGGGAGTCGCGCATGCGCAGTACAAGCGTGCACGCGGCCCCAATGCAACAGCAGCCTCCACGGGACTACAGTTCCCATGAGGCTTAGGGCCAAATACACCAGGTGCCTCATAGCGGCCAATGAGAGGCCAGGATTCCAGAGAGGAGAGAGAGATACTTTTCACGGGCTTAGGAGAACGGCAGTTGGAGCTGGGAGCAGGAAGGGGGAGGAAGGGTGTAGGGAGCAAGTGGCTCTTACACCAGGTCAGGTTATCCCCAGGTCCCAGGTAGGCCCCACTCCCCACTAGGTTAGTGGGTAGGTTCTGAGGGAAGGCCCCTAAGGTAGGGACCCTGCCCTTAGGTGTGTGTGTAGTCTTGTCAGTGACACAGCTGCAGTGCTGTGTACGCTGACAAGAAGACACAGTGTTGAGTACAGTGCAGCTGCAGCAGTTATTTGGTTGAGCTAGTGAGAGGGGATACGGAGGGTGAAGGAAGAGGTAGTGTGGGTGCAGGGGTCAGTGACCCACCTGCATAGGACAGTTCTTCCCCGCAGGCCCCTAGGAGAATCCCTAAGGCACAGTAGGTTGCAGTGCTGCAGGGAAGCCAGTTAGGGACAAAGGTACAGCCTTGCGGTTGTTGCAGTCATCTGGGACCAGGCGGCTGGACACTGACATCAGGAAGCAAAGCGTTGGATCGACGGATCCTTTTCGAAGCTGTTACCGGTCACCGCAGTGACCCGAAGGTATTTACATCAAGTGCACCAACACAGGTCAACAGGCGCTGATCCCGCCTTAGGTATAACTCTTTGAGGACACTAGTGAAGTGGCCAAAGGACTGAGCCTTTACAAATACATTACCATACATGGACACGGTGTGGGGCATGCGGTGACGGGACAGAGACAGTACTCCTAAAGAGAGCGTTATAGTATAAGTAATGTGATATGTGTTATTGCCACGGTTCATTATCAAAAGGTTATTATTGCGTTACAGTAAAACCAGTTCAAAACATGTGTGTTGTTATGTTTCTTGCCCAGGGGAATCTCACATGACGGGGATCCTGGGTAAGTGGAGGTGCTGCGCTAATAAGTGTTACCCCAGGCTCCCAGCTAGCGGAGGCTCAGATCTCCTGGAGCCGCAGGTGTGTGCAGTGACCAGTAGTCTCTTTAGAGCATCAGAAAAAGGGCTACATATATATAGACCATACTATACCGGTTGAAGCACGACATCAAGGGACAGCACACAGGTAACAAGGGACAGCACACAGGTAACAAGGGACAGACACACAGTGTCACAAGGACAGACACGGTACAAGCGAAAACAAGGGACAGCACACAGGTAAGTTGATCACAAATTATTTGTATTGAAAAAGAGACACAAAAACCGACGTTTCGGTCCCCCAGTGGGACCTTTTTCAAGGTGGTGCGAGAAAGGCAACTTGAGAAACGTCGGTTTTTGTGCATCTTTTTCAATACAAATAATTTGTGATCAACTTACCTGTGTGTTGTTCCCTGTTCCTGTGCTTGTTTGTACCTGTGTGTCTGTCCCTTGTTACCGTGTGTGCTGTCCCCTGTTACCTGATGTGCTGTCCCTGTTACCTGGTTGCTGTCATTGACCTGTGTGGTCCCTTGTTACCTGTGTGCTGTCCTTGATGCGTGCTTCAACCGGTATCGTATGGTTATTATTGTGTTATGGGATAAGCACCAAACTTTGTTTTACTTTCAAGTGGTAGTGCCGGCTGTTTTGATATATGATAATATAAGGATATATATATTATATATATGATATCTCTTATTCTATATTATATGCTAATATATAAATATAAACTATAGAGACAACTTTTTCATTATTAAAAAATCGAACTTGTGAAGAAATTCCATTTTCGTAGCAGATTGGAACTTTGGTTTGGTAACGAGAGGTAACTCTCAATGTATTACTTTCTGGCAAAATATTTTATAAATAAATAAAAGTTTGCCCATCCCTATTGCACAGTTTCTCTCTACTAATTACTTTAGGATATATTCTGCACATTTCTTTGTAACTATGCTGTCACAATGCATATGAAAAATAAACCTGTGAGGTTTTTTAGGCTCTGTACATTATAATGTCACCTATGATTATCTCTATACATTAAACAATAGACCATATTCACTATTTGAAAGTCACAGATGTAAGTTTTATATTAAAAATGTTTAATTCTGTGGTTTTGCAATATGGCTTCTATAGAAGCAATGAGGTTACTGTGTTGTAGTCAATGGTTATCTCATCCTTTACATCAATAATTAGAGAATTGGTCATCTACAGTATATTGACCTAAACCCATACATACATTGTTTAGCTCCCAAATAGAAGAATGATTAAAACAAGTATCAATGTATTCCCAAGTAAGACAAAGCAACATACCCTGCATGCAGGAACAAAGAAAGCCACAACCTGTAGAACTGGTCTGGAACTTCAGGGTTTAGGAATGGCAGTAGTCCACACACATCATCCATGCAATGTACCTAGGAAATACCAGGGGTTTATTGTATGAATATTAACCTTCAAAACATTTTCCATACCAAATGTTGTACTGTGCTAAAATTGCAAAAGATAATCAATATTACTACGTGAGCAAAATATATTGCTTTGACATTCACGTTGGTCTTATATTCCTATGTGTCAAACTTTTCCAGACCCACAGGGCCTTGCTCTATAAAGCGCTGATTCTTGGCATTGCACGAAAAGTCCTATTGACTTCAGCGCATCGTTCCGTGTGGTAGCGCTGGATTGACACGATTACACATAATAGAATAAAGCCCATTGTGATTTCATGGCTTTAGATGAAATATCATTATGGTTGCATTTAAAGTGCAGGATTTCTGGATCCCACAAGCTTCTATTTAAAAAAATGATGTTTCTATATGACCTCCAGTAACAATTTAATGGCTGCAGTAGAGACGGGTGAATCCGCCCAAATCTGTTTCCTGGATTTCTCGCATTTTCCCCCCAAAATCCGTTTCGCAGTGTAAAATCCGGCAATGTATTTGGTCGGTTTTAATCAGCGCGGATTCATGAAAAACCGTCTTTGGATACAATCCATCGATGGATTTGTAGAATCCAATCCGCGGGTTCAGCAATCTGTTGGCAGATTTTAAGGAATCCACCAATGGATTGCTGAATCCACCGATTGGATTCTACAAATCAACGGGTTTCGGAATCCACGAGTGTATTAGTAATAATAATAAAAAATCCGCGAAACATGTGTCACCCTTTTTCAGACTGATCTGCTGAAATCCATGGACCAAAGGAACCGACCGATCCGCGGCGGATCCAAATTCGCGGAAAAAATTCACCCGTCTCTAATCAGCAGACTGATTATGTTGGACTTGTGCATAATAAGCAGTCAATAATGATATATACTGTAGCTTAAGTTACCTGTCTCCTTTATAATACTGTATGTATTTTTTTATATAGTCCATACATCTATGTACTACAAAATATGGTACTCGGGAAGCCCCATGTAAAGTGGAAGGTGTTTGATACAGTGGAGGATAATGCAGTAACATAAAAGAAGCCTCAATTATCTTATGTCATAAATGAAAGAATCAAAAGTAACCTTAGTAAAATTTACACTCATCAACAGGTCTTACATGGGTATGGTGATAAAGCAACTAAACAATAAAAAAATCTAAGATTGTAATAACTTAATGGCTTATGTGGAACCTGTGGGTTGTGTTTATTTATTTTAACACAGTTAAAGATAATGGGGTAAGAAAGAAGCCTGTGACTGGAAGCCTGTGGGATAGACATTGACAGTGCGAAACTGTAAGCACCGGTCAAGAAAAAATCTGCTCAATTGTTGAATATAGGCAACATATAAGATCCTAGGCAGCAAGCAGCTTACAATATCCTAAAGTGGGTAGCACTAATTTACAGGGGAGGTCATGTAACAATAATATGCTACATTTTGTAGATGACGAAAAGAGCAGTCCAGAGCATATGCCATTGGTAAGCAACAGGCAGCCCGTAGGTAGGGAGCGAAGACATTTCTGTCACAGATTCAAGCTTTTACTCACTCCTGGTCAGCTTGCCAGCATACTCATGAATAGTGTCCCTCTCCTCTGCTTAGCACTAGTTCTGAGGGCAAGAAGAGCAGTGGGACAGTATTAATAAGAGCACCAGAATTAGGCAGCTGACCGGAAGAAAGCGGTGAGGTGAGGAGCTTCTACCCATGACTGCAATGTCCCTGTGTGCTGGGAAGAGAGGTACACCCCCCCATGTCTCCCACTTCCCCATTGTAGCCACTCCCCCATGTCACCCACACTCCCCCATGCCACCCACACTCCCCCATGCCACCCACACTCCCCCATGCCACCCACACTCCCCCATGCCACCCACACTCCCCCATGCCACGCTCTCTTCCTGCATATTACTCTCTCTCCTCCCTCACATTCTACTATCCCCATGTGTTCTACTTCTTCAGTAAATGTCAAGGGTAATGTGTGGCCATTTTGGGGGCCCAAGGCCACACATGTGACCTTTGTTGCCCACCACTGATATATGTGATCAGTAAATTCTTCTGCACACTGTTCCGCAATAGTAACGTCTAAACAAGTGCATCTATTTTTTGCCCAATTAAAAAAATGGATGAAGAATAGTTACCAGATGAGGCAACTACAAAGCTCAGACAACAGGTATTGGATTGAGATGTGTGACGCTTTCACCCAGGTTGGAGAGCCATGCAAAATGGGTCCCAGTCAGTCAAAAGCTGAGACACATCACAGTCAAAATTACCCAAACATTTCAATTCATTTGATGCTAACTCCCATAAATATGGGGTTTTGCTGGAGAGAAGAACAAATGGTTGCTGAATCATTTGGGAATTGTAACCAAGCTGCGACTCATTGACGAATCGGCGAATTCATGGCGGAAATATGTGACTTCTGATAAACTTTTAGCCCTTAAATGTTCTGCTGGTTGCCAAGTATTGATATTGGTAAAAAACTAAAAATGCCAAAAAGTGTGCAAATGCATTTTGGAAAGTTTCGCACATCTCTAATATTGGACGTCGATTAGTGGTTACTGCCATTCAAGTCAATGGCAGATAACGCCAATCGAATTCCGATATTCATTATTGAAGCCTCATAAATACCCCTCTCAATAGATAAGGTGGCAAATACTCGCCAATTACTTTCTTACTATTATGTAGCATTGCAATATTACATTAGGGGTATGTAGGAAATGTAAGTACTGTTTGTCTTGTTAATATCAGGTGGTGTTGCTTTGCCCAGTTTTGCAGCTGATAGACTTCAACAAATAGCTCTCTAATGCAGGGAGAGGTGTGCAAACTTTAAGTCGCGCCCCCCGCCTCTTACCTGCTTGCATCATGTGACGTAGAGACGACATGTCGTCAGAAGCCGGAGAGAAGGTAAGAGGCAGTTGAAGAGGCCCTACGCTCTCCCCCGACAATCAATTTAAATGTTATGGGGAAGAGCGCGAGACATCTGTAAGCGCGGCATCCCCCTTCGCAAAATTCACACACAACCCCATGGGGCGTGCCCCCCAGTTTGCGCACCTCTGCTCTAATGCACCTCCTCAGATAGGTGGTTAAAAAAAAAGAAATATTTTTATTTGTGCAATAGAAGCAAATTGCATGAATAAATCACTATAAAAATGAAGAAATAAAAACCAGAAAAGATGCCGTGTTAATGGGGATGCACAAAGGGTGATGAATTAGAACTTCTAGATTCACAATTATACTGCCAATAAGTGCAAAATAAGAATTCATGATAACAGTGGACTTTACTAAGGTAGCCCAAAAATGTATCTTACAGTACATGGCAGACAGGAAGGCAAACAAGACAAAGGAGGAGGTAGAAATATAAATTAACACAATATTGTTAAAACCCCTTTCATTGATGAGATTTCTTAAGGATAGAAGAACAAAATAAAGGTGGTATGAAAAAAAAAACAACTAAATTAGTGCATGCTTTCCATGAAATACCAAGTGACCATAACGTGTTTAAGAGAAAAAGTATCTTAATTGCCCATTTTTCCTCCACAACAGTGCAAAGATAGAACAATTGTTCTTTCTCTCTACTGTACTTCTAAAACTTTAACACAGGCCCTCATTCTCTCCCCTCTCAACTATTGTAGCCTTCCTGCCTCTCACCTGTCTCCCCTACAAGCTATTCTGAACGCGTCTGCTGGAATCACTTTACTCTCCTACACTGGCGACACACTTTATTTGAGCTCGGCTAGTCCCACGAATTCGGGTATACTCGGGTGTATTGAGGTTTGTGACTGTTTTCTGCCCGAGTGCATTGCGTTATTTTCCAGGCAGGGATTGAAGCATTTTATTCCCACTGGCTGCAATACTGCACAGTATATATATATATATATACTGCATTACAATTCATGAATTTATGCCATCTGGTAGACACGCGAAGCATTGAAGCCTATTAAATCCTAATCATTATCATTTAACAGATCAGCCGCCCGTCAGCCAGGCATGAACCATGGCTGGGAAGGCAAACACAACGGGGCTTGTCAGAGGTGAGGAGCGGCGCATTCCAGGTATCTGCCAGGTACATACTGGGTATTTGCTCGAATAAAGTGTGTCGGTGCAGTAAATCTGTCTCAGCATCTCTTCTGGCGTTCTGCTGTATAATATTGTATTACTTACAAAATTCTCCTCTCTTTTAAGGCTGTACATTTCCCTGCCCTCCTTAAATCTTAGCCCTAATATCTCACTATACACCTGCCCGGTGTGTTCTGTTCAAGGATGTCTTCTGTCTACAACTTTTGCATCTGAAGTAGGGTGACCAGATGTCCCGGTTTAGCCGGGGCAGCCATTAAAAAAACGGGACTGTCAGACAGTTCCCCCCCTCCACCCCCTCTGCCCCTCCTCAGAGCGTGTGTGCATGTTAGTCTGTGTGTGTGCAGAAATCCCTGCAGACAGGATTATTGGCCCTGTGCAGAAATCCCTGCAGACAGGATTATTGGCCCTGTGCAGAAATCCCTGCAGACAGGATTATTGGGTCCCTGCAGAAATCCCTGCAGACATATGGTGACCAAACAGTTCCCACCCGCCCCCTCTCCTCCTCAGAGCGTGTGTGTGCAGGTCAGTGGCTGTGTCTGTGCATCAGTGGCTGTGTGTCTGTGCTGGTCTGTCTGTGTGAGTTTCTGTGTCCGTCTGTGCAGGTCATTGGCTGTGTTAGTGTGTATCAGTGCGGTGTGTCTGTGCTGGTCTGTCTGTGTGAGTTTCTGTGTCCGTCTGTGCAGGTCATTGGCTGTGTTAGTGTGTATCAGTGGCTGTGTGTCTGTGCTGGTCTGTCTGTGTGAGTTTCTGTGTCTGTCTGTGCTGGTCAGTGGCTGTGAGTCTGTGCAGGTCACGGAGAGAATGGGGGGGTAGAGAATGGAGGAGGGTGGAGAGAGAGAATAGAGAAGGGGATTGAGAGAGAAAATGGAGGGGGAGAGAGAGAGAAAATGGGGGGAGGGAGGGAAGGGAGAGAATGGGGGGAGAGAAGGGAGAGATTGGGTGGGAAGGGGTAGGAAAAGGAGAGAATGGGGGGTGGGAAGGGAGAGGGAGAATGGAGGATGGAAGGGAGAGAGAGAATTGGGGGGAGGGAATGGAGAGAGACTGGGGGGGGGGGAGAGAAAATGTGGGAGGGAAGGGAGAGAGAATGGGAGGAAGGTAGAGAGGGAATGGGGAGAAGGTAGAGAGAGAATGGGAAGAGGTAGAATGAATAATACAGCATCAATGGTGACACTATTAGATACATTCATTTTTTAGTCATGTCATTTGTTGTATTAATAATTTTTTTTATGTGTCCCGGTTTTTCATTTTCAAAATCTGGTCACCATAATCTGAAGCCCACTGCCACCTAAAACCTCTCTCTCACTGCCCCACACCTCTGTAATGCCTTCCCCTCAATATCCGACTTGCACCCTCTCTTTCCACCATTAAAGCCCATCTTAAAACACACCTCTTTCATTAAGGGTTTGGGTAAATACGGTGGCTGAAACGATACAGTACATCTCATATGCATTGACGATGACCCCTTGCAGAGACATTTACCATAACACCCTCATACTGTACTATCTCTGGAAGGTCTTCCTACTTACCACTTAGATTGTAAGCTCTTCAGGGCAGCGACTTCTTTTCCTAATGTCTAATTTGATGTATGAATCACTTATTCCTATTATGTCACATGTATTACTGCTGGAAAGCGCTATGTACTGTACATCGATGGCGCCACATACCGTATTGGTCCGAATATAGTGCAAGGTTTTTTCTGAAAATTGCCCTTCCAAAACCTGCACTCGCACAATATTCACAGCCTAGCATTTACACTGGGGGAAAAATACAAGATGGCTACGGTGATCAGCCGTCCCGGTTCTGCAGGGACTGACCTGAGCCGGTGTCATCTCGATTTGGCCGGGTAAGAACAGCTGTAGCCAGCAGGAGGGAGGAGGAGATTAGGCTGTCAGCTTAACCACTTCTGGGCAGCAGGTGGCGCTGCAGAGCACTCCTGCTCTGAGCTGCTCCTCTCTAGATCTCACGGTTGGTTGTTTGTGTGTGAGTAAGTGTGTGTGTGTGAGTAAGTGTGTGTGGGTAAGTGTGCGTGTGTGTCAGTGGGTAGGTGTGTGTGTGGGGGGGGGTAAGTGTGTGTGGGTGTGGGTAAGTGTGTGTGTCTGTGTTGGTATGTGTGGGGGTAAATGTGTGTGTCTGTTGGTAAGTGTGTGTGTCTGTGGGTAAGTATGTGTGTGTTGTTAAGTGTGTGTGTGTCTATGTTGGTGTGTGTCTGTGTTGGTGAGTGTGTGTCTGTGTTGGTGAGTGTGTGTCTGAGGGTAAGTGTGTGTGTCTATGTTGGTACGTGTGTGTGTGTATCTATGTTGGTGTGTGTCTGTGTTGGTAAGTGTGTGTGTGTTGGTAAGTGTGTGTCTGTGTTGGTATGGGAAAAAAAGCTAAAACAGTAATAAAATTGCTCCAGAAAAATATAAAAACCACCCCTAGGCAAGAAGCAGGAGGAAAAAAGAAACCTTGAGGTGTATTCGAAACCTTTTTTTTCTCCCTGTACAACACCTTCAAAACTGTAGGGGTCGTATTATGTGTGAGGTCGCACTATATTCAGGCCAATACAGTAAATAAAGATATAAATACATACAAACATAAGCAATATGATAAGAGTGTTTTACAGTAAGGTGAGATTATATTTACATTAGCATGGTAGTTATTGTATGTATACCTCTCAACAAAGACGGGAGAGGTGAATACAACTGAGTGGTAGATCCTTAGAGGTCTGTTAAATCTGGCCTACTAACGTGATTCTACATAAATAGGTAACGGCCGTTATTTCTCCTAAGTTTAAAGGGTATCCACAAAACTAATGATATGTAAAAACAACGGCTGATGGGCAAACTAGCATCCTTACGTTAGCTGTACTGTATCAACGGGATTTTCATTGCGTAGAGACGAGTTAACCAAAACACTGCACATGCACATTGGCAAAACTATAAGGTCCATACCAATTAAGTTACAAGCATTACAGACGCGTTATCAGGGGCTCTAGTGAGCCTGGCAGTTCTGCTCCCAAAAAGAGGAGATGAATTCTTGTTCATAGTTTTGATGTTATTTTCCCTGTTAATTATTTCTGAATTTATTCTTCACACAGTGAATTAACCATGTGTGTATAAAAGTTTTGTTCACAAATTCTGTCTCTTGGTAATTATTGTTATATGCACATTATTGTACACTCATACTTAATACATTTAATATACCATATTAGGTCAGATAAGCATAACCTACATTCACGTTAATAACTATTAACCATAGTATAGTGCATTACATAAACTTTGTGGGACATTATCAGATGCATCTGTTGATGCGCTTCTGACTTTTATATGTAGAAAAAGAGACAGCACATAGCCAAAGTAGCAGGGTAACACGCACAATTGTAGTTTTGTATCATATACTCTGGAACACATTATACAAGCCAGACATTGAAAAAAGCGACATTTCAGGTCTGCAATCTGCCTTTTATCAGGTAGGTGAAAGGCTGACTTTGGGTCTGAAATGTCACTTTTTTTTATGCCTGGCTTGTTCCTTTGAAATAAAGGCAATTAATTTTTTTACTACAAATGAGTGCTGAATAATGTGTTTCGGAATATGTGATACAAAACTACAATAGTGAGTGTTACCCTGCTACTTGAGCAGTGTGCTGTCTCTTTTTCACTATGTATATACAGTATGTGTGGCCACACTTGATGAGACATGCACCTCTCTTTAAAGTCCTATGCAGAAAGAGATTTTTCTAGCTCTTCTTGGGTATTCAATGTTGTTCCCCGAGTGTAATAATTACCTTTCTGGAACATTGCATTTCCAGTTCGCGAGCTGCCCATCAGGACGGCATAAGTATTAACCACTTCTTATTTGGGGCTGCTCTGCAAAATATGCAACTGGAGGATCTATCTGATGAGTATTATATATTTTCTGCTGCTCAATTGTATTATGAATCTCACACAGTGTTATCATCATGAGTTTAGTGCAGCACTCATGTTATCATGAACTTATTCCAACATTATTCATGTTATAGATACATCTGGGATTTGGACATGTCTCTCTACCATAATTACAACTACTGGGACTTTATCTTGGCAAAATAACCTGGATCCAGCATTATTAGTGTCCTACTCCTATATGTTTGTTTCTATTATTACGATTTACCTGATGGTTACACTTGTCTGTATATCATGTTCCACCATACAACAAGTTAGGTAGGGGTATTTACTGACCGGCCAGTCTAATTTACATTCACAAGGGTTAATATTTTTTTCCCTTGGCTTGAAGAGGGTTCTCTACATTCCATTAACCTCAGCATATGCTCATATCATCAGTAACAACAGGTATACATATTTATTTGTGTTGAGTTACTATATATATATATATATATATATATATATATATATATATATATATATATATATATATATATACATACTTGATCTAGAGCATTAGTATTTAGGAGTTTAGTGGTCTTTGTTATTTTATTTATATTTTATTCTGTTTGTATTTTCTGTATTATTAATAAAATGCATTGGTTTTTCACAACATTTTGAGTGCTTTATACAGGACCTCTTTTTTTCTTTGTTGTGTGTTCATACATATATGTGTGTATGTAGGTATGTGTGTGTATATATATATATATATACAGCAGTCCAAGCTGCGTTTTTTCCCCCTTCAATGCAATCCTCACAATGATAAGTCATTTACTAAGTTGCCGATTTATTATAATGTAACAAGCATTTTTTGTTTCTAAAGCAAACATTTACAAAGTCAGATCCCCTTCCTCTTCTGAAATAGGCTCTGGCACACCCCTTTTTGAGCCCTGCCCTCGCTCTAGCAGTGCACCAATTGTATCTAGTGACTGTCTGGTCACATGATCTTCCCCACGGAACTTTGCATCTTTGGTCCTCTCCTGCTGCACGCCATTTAGCAAACCCCCGAGCCGAATCTTCACTTATTGATCAGTGGAGACTAGATCAATCGGCAACTTAGCTAATTATTTATCATTGTGTGGATTGTTTTGATGTACATATTAAAGGGAAGATAAATAAATAAATAAAACTTTGACTGCCGCTTTAATAGATCTCTAGTTGTGGTGGCCTGCTCCCCAAAAGATTATACGCAGAGTTGAGATGGTTGAGATAAAAAGTGGATTACATAAAAGTGGAGTGCATAAAAAGGGAAGCAAAAGATTTATATTTAAAAATATATACAGACATAAAATGTGCACCCAGAAATACAAAAGGGAAATTTGAAACGCTTGCATCATGTACCTCAGAGGCAGACATGAGGCATAACATGGCACCATTTTCAGGGAAAAACACGTGCTGTTTCAAATAAATGGTGGAATGCAATGAGCTACTGAAAGAACACTAGGTACACAGAGCAGCCGACCTGCAGAAGAGCTGTTGGCAAATACAGTCAAAAAATGTTTTACTTAGACAGAGGGATCCCTGCAGAAGAAAAGTCAGTAAAGGAAACACTTTTTTATGGAAGTTGCTCAAAAGTGACCTTGTGCTTCATCAAAAATAGTCATTTGCTGTTATTAGTAGCATGGCTCTTGATATTCCTTTTTAAGTTACCTCTATTGGGTCCAGATGACTGTCCTTGACTTCACAAGGTGCTAACATAATTTAAGGCCTTGCTAAGCATTAACATGCGTCTAAAAATTGCACTAACTGGTTAAATTACATTTTCCGACGGAAAGTATAACGGCCATTAGTGCTATGATATGCAAAAGAATATTTCACCCTAACAACGCCTAACCACAGATAGAGTTACCACATATGGGATTTAACCTTATGTTATTTAGATCATACCAAAAAGTGGAGTTACTCCCATAGAGACTCTGAAATATGTTAAGAGGTCCCAAGTGACTTATATACCTCCCCCAAAAAACCTTTATACAGCACGTAGAGAGATATCTGTGCACAAAACTGAACACACATGGGATACCTGGTGTATATGCTAATTAGAATATGCAAAATCTATTCAAATGATCATAATTAGCACATTTCCCAGGAATTTTAGGTGTGTTCCTTTTTGTTCACAGGTATCGCTCCATGGGTTGTATAAACGTGTTTGGGAAGCTAAGAGAGGAGGAGGGGTGTTATTTTATTTTATATTGCAGACACCTTACAAATTACACTGTTAAATTGGCCCCCAAGACCACCCTCTTTTGAAATGCTAGTTGGCAAAATCTGCCTCCCCACTTCTAAGCCCGTCTTGGTTGCTGGCATCTACCGCCCCCCTAAATCCCTTCTACAGTCCCTGACTGATATCACCCAGTTTCTTGCCTCCATTTCCTCTCTGAATGAGAAGAGTGAGCTGCTAGTTCTTGGGGATTTCAACTTCAACTGGCTCGACCCTAAAAACCACAAAATCCAGACACAACTCAAGTCACTTAACCGAACGAAACTCATTTCCCAACCCACACAGACAAACCTGAAATCGCACAACCATTCCTTGCTAGACTGGATTCTCTCCTCAAATCCCAGCAGAATCCAATCCTCTGGCATCCTTCCTGACATTTTCAGTGACCATGCAATAGTGTACTGTGTAAGGAAAATTAAACCGCCCCATTCAAGCCCTAAAGTTCTCCTCACTAGAACATTTAAAAACTTTAACCCACAACAGTTTCTGGATGACCTTACCAACTGCCCATGGTACAGGATCGACTTAATTCCTGACCCGGATTCTGTGCTCGACTATTTCCAATTCGAGTTCATAAAACTCTGCGATACCCATGTCAACTATGCAAAATAAGGGTACGGGGGGCCCACCTTCTGTGGGTTACAACTGACTTTCTAGCACTCTACCATTTCAGGGATACCTTGTGGAAAAGCAACAAGGTAACTGGCACTACCAAGGATCTCAATCACTACAGATGCCTGCGGAACATATGCACAAGGCAAACAAGGCATGCAAAAGCACAATATTACTCTGACAATCTCCTCCAGAATACATCAAACCCAGCTAACTTCTGGAAGGTTATCAACAATATATTCCAGGCTCCTAACCATCAACATCCAAGTAATATCACTAAGGGGGATATTACTCTGACAAACCCCACTGACATTGCAAATGCATTCAATAATTACTTTGTGGGGTGTGCTACTACGGATGCAGTGGCCGTTATTTGAACACTTCACGCGTCAAGTACATCGGAATCTAGATTTGAAACCGCGGGATGAATTCCAGCCTTCCCGCACTAAGATGCGAGCGCGGCGAGTGCAGAAAAATGAATTTTAGTGTTCTGGCTTTTAAAAACATGAAATTGACACAGTAGCACAGTGACACAGTAGCACAGTAACAGAGTGACACAGTAGCACAGTGACAGTAGCACAGTGACACAGTAGCACAGTAGCACAGTTGCACAGTGACACAGTAGCACAGTGACACAGTAGCACAGTAACAGAGTGACACAGTGACACAGTAGCACAGTGACACAGTAGCGCAGTACTGTACACATTACAATTCATCCATTTTATTGCAAACGAAGAAACAGAATCTATGAAATTCAAACAAAACATCTGCGATAAGCGCGGGTGCCTGGGGCGATTGGCCGCGTTCATGCTGCGTGGGGAACAGCAGAGAACTCAAAATCGGCGCCATGATGTTTTCGAATAATGACCGCTGCATCAGTAACTTATTAGCAAAACGCAACCCAAACCACAAACATGAACCTCATTCTGAGAGTACCCTTCTAGCCCCACCCACTCCCAACACTGCTCACAATTTTCAATTTGTCCCAGTATCCGAAGAGGAGATTACACAAGCACTCCCCAAATTAAAACTAAGCAGCCAATTGCATTGCCAAGTCCCCATTGCAGTACACAAAATCTGTAAATAATAAGTAGAATCAAACAGAAAATAATTATGACCCAAAATAAATTCAGTGGGCTCAATTATAAATGTAATCTGTTTGCAACACTGCAGTGCTGTCCCTAAGATAAGAAGGGAGTGTCATGACCAAGTGTTGCAAATAAAAATCCAAATATGCAGATTAAATTGGACGTAAAAGAATTTATACCAGAAATAATAGGGCGACCAGGAGGTGAAGGAGGGATTTGTGAATTTTGGGAATATGATAAAAAAATAGGGACTGTTGGAGTAGCTACAGTATAAACAAAAACTCAAACTCCGATTTTGTCAAAATACCCTTGTTCAGTGCACCCTCCAAATGTTGCTTAAGAATAACATTGAACGTCTTTTTAGGATCTGACTGTAACTGTTTGTAAAAAATCCCATCTGATAAAATATGCTTGGCCACTACGCAGTACTTATCAGTGTCCTGTAACACTAGGCCTCAAATTGTGTCCATCATACTTAAAGGTGGTGTTTCTTCTATCCAGACTCATAAATATGAGGTTTCAGACAGAATGAGAGGAGAGAGAGCACCCTGAGACAGCGTGGACATATTCTAATTTAAATCATTTGAATACACTTTGAATATTTCACAGGTATCGTTGGTGTTTGGGCTGTATATAGTTCACCTGTTATTCCAGTAGAATGACTCTCTGCTCTCTGGGTCTGGATGGAAGTAACACCCCTTTAGATAAGACAGGTGTTACTCCATGTTATTTGAAGCTAACGCATGGCAGTGCTAACATGACGTGAAGCCTATGCTAATGAGATATTCAGCTCCCATTTTCCATATTATCACTTTTGTGGATATGAATTAACCTCAAGAAAAATAACATCTGTTACTATATTAGGTAACCTAACATTATTTGCCTTCATTTAATGGGGCTTAGGGTATCTGGCCCTAAGATATACTTAATGTGAGCCATGTTAATTGAAGCGAACAGAGTGCTATCTTAATATGGTCTTAAGTCTATGCTACTAAGCTATTTATGTTAAATTGTTATTAATGTATTATTTCCTGGTTTTATAATCTTTGGAAGACCAGTGGCGTGCCTCTTTTTCTATTTTTGTATTTCCTGGTAAAACATTTTATAAATAAAATATGTAAATGTCACCACAAGGTCAAAACCAATATTTATCTCTAGAGTCTAACCATACATTTGGTAGTCATCATTCTACCACTCCTTTGGAGAAATGACTGTACCACCAAGTGCCTATTTATCGCTCTATCTCCTCAGAAAATAATTCCCATAAAATGTAATGTTGAAAATAAACTTGTTAATCATGATAGCAGAGGTTCCCAAATTCTATAGAATTATTCAAGGTGTCTTCAAGGCAACTTCTTAAACGCTCCATAAGCATTACATTGGATATTTATTCCCTAACTTTTCTAAAGGTGAGGTGGTGTGGTGGTGGGCTGGTGGTGGGGAGGTTTGAGCTTGGTCTGCCTCCAAGATCTGGAAATTAGATATCTCGTAGCATAAAGAATGTGCATGATCAATATTTTTTATTCGTTCAATTGGTTTATTAAAGAGTAGTAGTCATGGGTCTCTCGACACTGTAATGCCAATCCTGTGAAAAAATAAAGTTAAGTATTCTGCCCAAGCAGAAGTTGTATTTTTGGGGCAATCAAGCCAGATATGGGATAGTGATACGCTCTGTCCACATTCCCTGCAACACAGCGGGGATATGTTTGGGTTCATCGCATGCAGTTTAACTGGAGTTTTATACTATCCATACAATCATTTTAATGACTTCTCTAGTATTAATATATAGGTTGAGATTTTGACCATCACTTCCCAGATGTCATGCAAGTCTTCCAATCAAGGACTTCACCATCTCTCCCTCTCCCAGGCCAACATATTTCCATCTCTCCCTCTCCCAGGCCAACATATTTCCATCTCTCCCTCTCCCAGGCCAACATATTTCCATCTTTCCGAGATTCCGAAGCATGGAGAAGTTATGATATGAAGATGTTAGATTAGTTTGAGTCTTTGCCTGTGTACACAGTTTCAAAATATGTAATGTCCGGAATGTTGTTTCGATTAAACTTGTTATCAAAAAATAGTCTGACAGACATTGGTAGTAATCACATTTTGTCAATGCACATTGTTCCTGTAAACTTTGAAAAGATTTAAACTTAGATTTTGAAAATACATTTTTGACTCCGATTATTTAAATAAGATTTGTGACAGCCAGGGGGGGAGGTTTAGTTATTTGCTAGTGGGGTCACAAGGGGTCATTTATTTGTGATGTGTGTATGGCCATTGTATATAAATACATATACTGGTATAACATATACAGTATGCATTATATATATATGCATATAAATAGCTGTGTGGATATGCGTTAACCTCAGGGAAAATAAAGTTTGTTAATGATTTTAATAACTGTCTGTTATTAGCACTAATTAATGGACCACTGTGGATCTGGGCCTTGGGGAGTTAATCATTAAAATGTGCAATACAGCACATAAATTCCCATTTACTTAAATGTGCCTTTCCTGAGAGATATTGCCCAATGGGCATTTGGGCAGGTAATTAATAGCCCCCTTGTGTCACACGTGTTATAATTGTAGTTTATCAATTAGGTATTTATGAGCAAAATGTTGCAGTAATTAACTGCATGCATGTTTTGATTCACAAAATGTGAATTTGGTAGTTATAAATATAATAATTCTTAGAATTTACAAATGATGTAATTACAGTACATCTAAGGCCTCGGGCATGGTCAGCGCTTATGCGCTGACCCGTGCTGAGGCGCGCTGCTGCTGGGCAGTGAGCCCCTGCAGCCGCAATGAGAGCAGCTTTAGCAGGGGTTCGCTTATGTTTCCGCAAGCGTGCGGAAGCGTAAGTCTTATGAAAATTTTACATTTTCGCGCTCATGGGAGCGCAGGGCCGGTCACGTGAGCCAGCTCCGTGACGTCACTGGCCCGCCCCCCGACACGCCCCCGGACGGCGAGCTAACCAAGGCCAGGGAAAGCACCGCTTTCCCTCAGCCTCAGCGCGCCTCCGCACGGGCTGAGTCACCGTGGACTCAGCCTTAGGTGACAACATGTGAACAATGTACGACATACCTTTTCTTGTTTCCAAAGACTACTGCGCATGGAGCATTTATTGAAAAAAAGAGGTAAAACCATCAGAATGATCATATAAAACATAGCAATACTGTGACAAGAAAGCGTTTTCAGGTCTCACATGCCTATGCACTTTGGTAAGGCCTCTACAAGGGACTCCTTCAGAATGCGCTATTAAATATCATAACTCCAAAAAAATACATTTTTATTAACATGCGCAGCATACTTAAAGACAAATGCTGAACATTTCATTCCTATTTCAACATCATATCTCATTTAACTTTAAAGTGTCTCCGGGGTTTTTTTTCACGACATTTCTGATGTAATAGTTAGTTTCAATGCTTATTTGCTCTTATTTTATTTGTTGATGGTACAGCTGCAGCGGCCGTTATTCGAACACTTCCTGCAGTGTATACCTCGGAATACCCCTGTCATGGCGCGTGATTTCTTCCAACCTTCCCACCTTAAGACGCGTGTTGACTCGTGTTTTTATATAGTGCAGAAAATGGCATTTTAGCGTTCTGGTTTTTAAACACCTGCAAATTGACAGTAGCACAGTACTGTATACATTACAATTCATTAATTTCTGCCACGGATACGCGAAGAATTGCACCCAAAGAAATCAGAATCCATGAAATTCAAACAAATCAACCGCGATAAACACGTGTGCCTGGGGTGATTGGCCGCGTTAATGCCGCGTGGAATACAGCAGAGCACACGAAAACGGCTCCGTGATTTGTTCGAATAACGGCCGCTGCACCCTTCATGCTAGATAACTGCAAAGATATTTCACCAGGCCTGCTTTAGCAGTTTACAGTAGATTCCCTCCTATAATCTGTTGATTTCAATGTTCCATAAATGGGTGAAATAGCACATTAGTCTCGCTCCCTTATCACGTGCAGAAGATTCAGTCAATGACCTTTACTTAACCTCCAAGTTTTTGAGCTATTAGCCTGTTTCTGCCCTTGCTCCCAGCTCTTCCCCAATGCCCCTATTTATTTTGCTGTGAAGCTTCCTTCCCTGTGCTGGGGAAGATCTTTGTCCCATTCATTTGTGTTCAGCTCTTGGAGTTCAGCTCTTCTCCAGCACGGGTATGACATCTTCACAGCACATTTGACAGTGACTTAGGAAACTCACTGTTTTTCCCTTAACCATGTCAGCTTTAACTTTTGTGCCTCTTCTACAATGCAATTTACACAGACATTTAAATCTGGTATCTGGCAATACAAGACTACCGTCAAAAAGGTTGCACATTTTTATCACTTACAGTACCCCAGGCTGGTATTAGGCCTATCCTGCCTATGTATACAACGGCCGCTATATACATCGGCAAAATAAGATTAGCCAGCCTAAAGTAAGTGAGAAAATACATGGAATAAACTTTAAACAACTAAACTAACCCCTTAGTATCTCAAGTGGCAAGCTAGTCATGGGCAAGCAGGGGTTAATATATTCCTACCACCTACTGAAGATGAAGGAGTTACAGCCATATTAACAATGACCCGTTGCCCTTTTAGCCATAAGTCTGTAGGCCATTGAACAAATATAAACAAAATATTAAACTAAAAAACCCAGCAGTAAAACATACAAGTAAATATAGATCAATTAATCATTATGTAACACCTTAAGTGCCAACTGCTGGGCACATGCTGCAACATTTCAGTGACATTTCTGCAGAGACTAATGGCCCATCGGATTAACACAGCAGGGGTCCCTGGCAGTCACATTCAGTTTGAATGTGACTGCCAGGGACCCCCGCTGTTAATCTGATGGGCCATTAGTCTGTCTGCAGAAATGTCACTGAAATGTTGCAGCATGTACCCAGCATGTACCCAGCATGTACCCAGCATGTACCCAGCATGTACCCAGCATGTACCTGGGTCTTGTTGGTGATTGCCCCAGATTTGTTTTAGAATACCCGTCGGCGCTACAGTAGGCTACCTGAGCCCTCCCAATGAGAGCCTAAACAGCTTTACTGTCATTCAAGGAGTTAATGAGAAGAGAAACCACTTACCCCATCAAAGTTGGGGGCCTCTGCGGTCTCCATGGTCAATGACCCCCTTAAAGTACTACAATTTAGTAATCCAATATGATTACTAATGGTATTTCACTGCAGGGAGGAACACACAGTAGGTGACAGAAGACTACCAAGTGAAAAGGTTACCAACAGTAGTCTCAGATATAGTAGTGGTATTGTGTCTGACGTAAAAAAAAATCTACATTTATTTAACGTTGGGGAAATACTTTTGACTGTATTTTACAAAGATTAATACAATATTGCTGTATAGAAAGCAGAAAGGAGAGACTTTTTAAAATAAATCAATGTTTACTGTATTAAAACGTGGAATCATAGGTTTATCAATAAAAAAAAGTAGAGGTATAGCACTCAGGAGTTGTACATTAAAAATAGTGGTAGTCTGTGCCCACTAGTATCGCAACACTTTGCCCACTGACTACCACGCACAAAACAAGGTACAGATTAAACGGAGCAGTTTTATTGCATTGTTAGACTGAGTCTTTAATACTGAGTAAAGTTGTAGTCACCTAAGATAAAATGAACATGGCAGTCAGCGATTGAGTTTGAAGGAAAGTAGATTTCACACCGGCAACACAGTAAAGGGCTCTTTATAAAAAGGTCAGCAAAACATGAGGACTTCACTATCCAATCATGAAAGTCTGTGATGGCAAATACACCTTCTTTGCCTGTTTTATAGGAGGTATAGTAGGTACACTTCCCTTCTGTCATGTTTTGCTTTCAATCTTCCTATATTGCTCTTGTATAGTGCTTCAATTGATTTATTTATATTTTATTTTCCAGAACATACATCTTCTTTGCCCTTTCCACACGATTCTTCCATTCGACACTAATGGATCTTCTTGCCTTCCACACGCTCTTCCATTCCGACTATGTATCTTCTTCTTCCACACGCTCTCCATTCCGACTAATGTATCTTCTTTTCCTTCAACACGCTCTTCATTCTCCGAACTAATGTATCTTCTTTCCTTTCACACGCTCTTCCATTCCGACTAATGTATCTTCTTTTCCTTCCACAACGCTCTTACCATTTCCGAATAATGTATCTTCTTTTCCCTTTCACACGCTCTTCCATTCCGATTACTGTATCTTTTCCCTTCCACACGCTCTTCCATTCCGATTACTGTATCTTCAGAATCGGAATGGAAGAGCGTGTGGAAGGGAAAAGATACAGTAATCGGAATGGAAGAGCGTGTGGAAGGGAAAAGATACAGTAATCGGAATGGAAGAGCGTGTGAAAGGGAAAAGAAGATACATTAGTCGGAATGGAAGAGCGTGTGGAAGGAAAAGAAGATACATTATTCGGAATGGAAGAGCGTGTGGAAGGAAAAGAAGATACATTAGTCGGAATGGAAGAGCGTGTGGAAGGAAAAGAAGATACATTAGTCGAAGGAAAGAGCGGGTGAAGGAAAAGAAGATACATTAGTCGGAATGGAAGAGCGTGTGGAAGGAAAAGAAGATACATTAGTCGGAATGGAAGAGCGTGTGGAAGGAAAAGAAGATACATTAGTCGGAATGGAAGAGCGTGTGGAAGGGAAAAGAAGATGTATGTTCTGGAAAATAAAATATAAATAAATCAATTGAAGCACTATACAAGAGCAATATAGGAAGATTGAAAGCAAAACATGACAGAAGGGAAGTGTACCTACTATACCTCCTATAAAACAGGCAAAAGAAGTGTATTTGCCATCACAGACTTTCATGATTGATAGTGAAGTCCTCATGTTTTGCTGACCTTTTATAAAGAGCCCTTACTGTGTTGCCGGTGTGAAATCTACTTTCCTTCAAACTCAATCGCTGACTGCCATGTTCATTTTATCTTAGGTGACTACAACTTTACTCAGTATTAAAGACTCAGTCTAACAATGCAATAAAACTGCTCCGTTTAATCTGTACCTTGTTTTGTGCGTGGTAGTCAGTGGGCAAAGTGTTGCGATACTAGTGGGCACAGACTACCACACTATTTTTATGTACAACTCCTGAGTGCTATACCTCTACTTTTTTTTATTGATAAACCTATGATTCCATCACGTTTTATACAGTAAACATTGATTTATTTTAAAAAGTCTCCCTTTCTGCTTTCTATACAGCATATTGTATTAATCTTGTAAAATACGTCAAAAGTATTCCCCAACGTTAAATAATGTAGATTTTTTTTTACGTCAGACACAATACCACTACTATATCTGAGACTACTGTTGGTAACCTTTTCACTTGGAGTCTTCTGTCACCTACTGTGGTGTTCCTCCCTGCAGTGAAATACCATTAGTAATCATATTGTTACTAAATTGTAGTACTTTAAGGGGTCATTGACCATGGAGACCGCAGAGGCCCCCAACTTTGATGGGGTAAGTGGTTTCTCTCTCATTAACTCCTTGAATGACAGTAAAGCTGTTTAGGCTCTCATTGGGAGGGCTCAGGTAGCCTACTGTAGCGCCGACGGGTATTCTAAAACAATCGATCGGGGCAATCACACCAACAAGACCCAGGTACATGCTGGGTACATGTCTGGGTACATGCTGGGTACATGCTGGGTACATGCTGGGTACATGCTGCAACATTTCAGTGACATTTTCTGGCAGCGACTAATGGCCCATCAGATTAACAGCGGGGGTCCCTGGCAGTCACATTCAAACTGAATGTGACTGCCAGGGACCCTGCTGTTTAATCCGATGGGCCATTAGTCTCTGCAGAAATGTCACTGAAATGTTGCAGCATGTGCCCAGCAGTTGCACTTAAGGTGTTACTAATGATTAATTGATCTATATTTACTGTATGTTTTACTGCTGGGTTTTTTAGTTTAATATTTTGTTTATATTTGTTCAATGGCCTACAGACTTATGGCTAAAAGGGCAACGGGTCATTGTTAATATGGCTGGTAACTCTCTTCATCTTCAGTAGGTGGTAGGAATATATTACCACCTGCTTGCCAATGACTAGCTTGCCACTTGAGATACTAAGGGTGTTAGTTTTAGAGTGTTTAAAGTTTATTCCATGTATTTTCTCACTTACTTTAGGCTGGCTAATCTTATTTTGCCGATGTATATAGCGGCCGTTGTTATACATAGGCAGGATAGGCCTAATACCATCCTGGGGTACTGTAAGTGAAAAAATGTGCAACCTTTTTGACGGTAGTCTTGTATTGCCAGATACCGATTAAATGTCTGTGTAAATTGCATTGTAGAAAGGCCAAAAGTTAAAGCTGACATGGTTAAGGGAAAAACAGTGAGTGTCCTAAGTCACTGTCAAATGTGCTGTGAAGATGTCATACCCGTGCTGGAGAAGAGCTGAACTCCAAGAGCTGAACACAAATGAATGGGACAAAGATCTTCCCCAGCACAGGGAAGGAAGCTTCACAGCAAAATAATAGGGGCATTGGGGAAGAGCTGGGAGCAAGGGCAAGAAACAGGCTAATAGCTAAAAACTTGGAGGTTAAGTAAAGGTCATTGACTGAATCTTCTGCACGTGATAAGGAGCGACGACAATGTGCTATTTCACCCATTTATGGAACATTGAAATCAACAGATTTAGGAGGGAATCTACTGTAAACTGCTAAAGCAGGCCTGGTGAAATATCTTTGCAGTTTACAGCATGAAGGGTGCAGCGGCCGTTATTCGAACAAATCACGGAGCCTTTTTCGGTGTCTCTGCTGTATTCCACGGCATTAACGCGGCCAATCACCCCCACACGTGTTTATCGCGGTTTATTTGTTTGAATTTCATGGATTCTGATTTCTTTGGGTGCAATTCTTCGCGTATCCTGTGGCAGAAATTAATGAATTGTAATGTATACTTACTGGCTACTGTCAATTTGCAGGTGTTTAAAAAACCAGAACGCTAAAATGCCATTTTCTGCACTATAAAAACACGAGTCAACACGCGTCTTAAGTGTGGGAAGGTTGGAAGAAATCACCGCGCCATGACAGGGGTATTCGAGGTATACACTGCAGGAAGTGTTCGAATAACGGCCGCTGCAGCTGTACCATCAACAAATAAATAAGAGCAATAAGCATTGAAACTAACTATTACATCAGAAATGTCGTGAAAAAAAACCCCGGAGACACTTTAAGTTAAATGAGATATGATGTTGAAATAGGAATGAAATGTTCAGCATTTGTCTTTAGTAGCTGCGCATGTTAATAAAAATGTATTTTTTTGGAGTTTATGATATTTAATAGCGCATTCTGAAGGAGTCCTTGTAGAGGCACTTACCAAAGTGCATAGGCATGTGAGACCTGAAAACGCTTCTTGTCACAGTATTGCTATGTTTTATATGATCATTCTGATGGTTTTACCTCTTTTTTTCAATAAATGCTCCATGCGCAGTAGTCTTTGAAACAAGAAAAGGTATGTTCGTACATTGTTCACATGTTGTCACTAAGGCTGAGTCCACGGTGACTCAGCCCGTGCGGAGGCGCGCTGGAGGCTGAGGGAAAGCGGTGCTTTCCCTGGCCTTGGTTAGCTCGCCGTCCGGGGGGCGTGTCGGGGGCGGGCCAGTGACCACGGAGCTGGCTCACGTGACCGGCCCTGCGCTCCCATATGAGCGCGAGAAAATGTAAAATTTTCATAAACTTACGCTTCCGCACGCTTGCGGAAACATAGCGAACCCCGCTAAAGTGCTCTCATTGCGGCTGCAGGGGCTCACTGCCCAGCGCACACGCGCCTCAGCACGGGGTCAGCGCTAAGCGACTGACCATGCCCGAGGCCTTAGATGTACTGTAATTACATCATTTGGTAATTCTAAGAATTATTATATTTATAACTACCAATTCACATTTTTGTGAATCAAAACATGCATGCAGTTAATTACTGCAACATTTTGCTCATAAATACCTAATTGATAAACTACAATTATAACACGTGACACAAGGGGGCTTTAATTACCTGCCCATAATGCCCATTGGCAATATCTCTCAGGAAGGCAACATTTAAGTAAATGGGAATTATGTGCTGTATTGCACATTTTAATGATATTACTCCCCAAGGCCAGAATCCACGTGGTCCATTAATTAGTGCTTAATAACAGACATTTTATTAAAATCATTAACAAACTTTTTTTCCTGAGGTAACTCATATCCACACAGCTATTTATATGCATATATATATAATGCATACTGTATATGTTTTATGCCAGGTATTGTATTTTATACAATGGCATACCACACACCAATAAATGACCCCTTGTGACCCCACTAGCAAATAACTAACCTCCCCCCTGGCTGTCCAATCTATTTAAATAACGTAGTCAAAAATTATTTTCAAAATCTAATTTTAAATCTTTTCAAATTTACAGGAACAATGTGCATTGACAAAATGTGATTACTACCATGTCTGTCGACTATTTTTTGATACAAGTTTAAAGCAACACATTCGACTTACATATTTTGAAACTGTGTACCACAAAGACTCAACTAATCTACTCTTCATATCATAACTTCTACATGCGGTCGATGTCTGGGTCGTGGAAAGATGGAATTGTTGGTTTGGAATGTGGCTAACGGGAGAGGATGATGGAATATGTTGCCTGGGAAGGGAGAGATGAAATATTTGCTTGGAGAGGAGGATGTGAAGTCCTTGATTGGAAGACTTGCATGACATCTGGAGTGATGGTCAAAATCTCAATCCTATATATTAATACTAGAGAAGTCATTAAAATGATTGTATGGATATATAAACTCCAGTTAAATCGCATGCGATGAACCCAACAACATATCCCCGCTTGTGTTGCAGGGAATGGGACAGAGCGTATCCTATCCATATCTGGCTTGATTGCCCCAAAAATACAACTTCTGCTTGGGCAGAATACTTAACTTTATTTTTTCACAGGCAGTGGCATTACAGTGTCCGCGGAGACCCATGACTACTACTCTTTAATAAACCAATTGAACGAATAAAAAATTGACATGCACATTCTTTATGCTAACGAGTATCTATTTCCAGATCTTGTAGGCGACCAGCTCAACCCTCCCCACCACCCAGCCCCCCACCACACCACCCCTCACCTTAGAAAAGTTAGGAATAATAATCCGTTAATGGCTTATGGAGCGTTTAAGAAGTTGCCTTGAGGACACCTTGAATAATCTATAGAATTGGAACCTCTGCTATCATGATTAACAAGTTTATTTTTCAACATTACATTTTATGGAATTTTTTCTGAGGAGATAGACGACGTAAATAGGCACTTGGTGGTACAGTCATTTCTCCAAAGAGGGGGTAGAATGATGACTACCAAATGTATGGTTATACTCTAGAGATAATATTGGTTTTTGTTACCTTGTGGTGACCAAGTTACATATTTTTTTATTTTAAAATGTTTTACAGGAATTATCAAAAATAGAAAAAGAGTGCTATCGCCACTGTTCTTTCCAAAGATTATACAACCAGGAAATAATACATTAATAACAATTTACATAAAATGATCTTTAGTAGGCCATAACTTAAGACCATATTAAGATAGCCTCGTGCGCTTCACTAAAGTATCTTTTCCCTTCCACACGCTCTTCCATTCCGATTACTGTATCTTCTTTTCAGCAGCTAGAGGCAACAACACAGACTATTTCTTTTTTTAGAGAACTGAATAGTCCTTGTTACAATTGTAGAGAATATTTTACACAATCAACTGTGTGCATGTGACTGTGTCCCTGATCGGCACTATCACAGTTTAACGAGTGTCTGGTGGTTAACCTGTGGCTTTCCTGCCGTTGTTTCTCTCACAGAGAGACATGCAAACCACCTTCTAGCTGTTGTTACTAGTACAGGTAGTCGGATCGTGACACAACACCAGAGATGTTAATCTCCAAGGACTGTAATCGATGAGATTTGCTGATTCTGGGACAAAAATTGCATTTTAATGGAAAAGTACATATTTTTATCAGTGATATTCCATTAAAGTCTATGGGACTCTGAAAATCAGTGAAAGTTGACAGGTCTACAACACCGTTGGTGAAACAGATGGGGAAATTGTCTCCTTAGGTGGGGAAACGGGGATTAGGAACAAGAAAGAACGGCAAAGTTAAATTGACTCTAAATGAAAGCAAAAGACCAGTCAGGTCAAGAAGATGCCTGCTGCCTATATCCTACACTATGTGTCCAACAGCCAAAAAATATACAAGCAACATATGGTAGATTACAGAGGTCACCAACTCCAGTCCTCAAGGACCACTAACAGTGCAGGTTTGACAGATACCCCAGCTAGAGCACAGGTGGTTCAGTCAAAATGATTGGGCCACCTGTGCTAATGAGAGGCTATCCTTAAATCCTGCACTGTTAGTGGTCCTTGAGGAGTTGAGTTGGGGACATCTGTGGTAGAAGACATCAATCAATAATTTATTCTAATATATATATATATATATATATATATATATATATATATATATATAATCAAAAAATAAATAGATGATACCGTTCTGTGGCTAACGAAATGCTTTTATTTGTGCGAGCTTTCGAGATACACTGATCTCTTCTTCCGGCGATGTTACAATGAATGAAGCAAAAGGTATACTTAAAAACAGTGTCTCTTGGAATGTTACTCAAAGGTAATCTTAAAACCCCGAAAGAGAGACGGTTGCATGAATACAATACAATGCAATACAAAAAAATATCAAAGTTACATTATTGTGACGAAACGCGTCAGGGACGTAAAATTACGACATTACGTCATCACGTTGTCTGCGCGCTTTACGGCCGGAGCGTGCAGGAGCAGCATTGAGGCCTACTCTGATAACACATTACGTGGAGGACTTCGTTTGATCGCGGAAAAGAACGGACACTGTCGGATGGACTGCCTAAAGGTTCCAGCTGGATTCCAACACATCACAGGACGGCCTGCATCGGTGGTGATATTGTTGTCACAAATTGCTTGTTTATCACTTATACTTTGTAAGTGTTTTTAATCCCCCCTACCAACCCCTTCCCTATTAAATTTGTACAGGATCACACTATGGGGCGTGCGCGCTCAATATATATATATTAGAGCTGTTCAAAAGAAGAAAAGTCCCTGTATTAAAGGTATCTGGAGATATACATGTGATAATGTATGTTAGTATGGGCTCTTCTAGAACCTTTACAAATCAGTGCAAAAATCACTGTGCAAAAAATAAATTACAAGCACATTGACCAATTCTCCCTATTTATGAGGAAGGCGACCTCAAAAGTCATAACAAAAATACATTTGTCTATGTTCTTTCTGAAAAAATCCGCTCAACCCAATGCAAATCAATAGAAGATAAAAAGATCTCCTATATGTTCCTACTAAACTTCCCTGAAAATAATGTTCAAATGTTGGCCAGTGTAGTTATAAGTCCTTTAATGTATTTATCATTTACAGTAAGTGTATAATAGAAAATATGAGGGACTAAGGAAGGAGTTTCTTGATAGACATATTATTATGGCCTGCATACTACACAATTCTACCTTTCCTAACATAACTTATTCCTTCAGGTACAGTGTGAGCTGGTGTGGACTTTTCTGCATCATAAAGTGGAGCCAACTGTATCGGGGTTATACATGGCTTCTGTATAACTGGCATCAGATTGCATGATCCTCACACTGAAAATCACGGCACAACACATTGCATGGATTTGGGCATAACAAAGCGTAGCATGATACAATAAAAGACAAAAATGTGTTTACGGCGCTAATGCTAAAAATTATGAAAATAATAGTATATTATATTACTAAATTGATTACAAAAATATCTTAAATATGAAAGACCAGGCTGCCTGGAAAAAATGACCGATACAGATCAAAAATACAAGGAAGAAAAATACATATAACCGGCGACTCTGCACACTACTCCCGGCACCTGGACGCTGCTGTGGCGCTCACCGCTCAATCATACTGAGCCACTAATTGAGCCAGCTTTGCTGAAGCAGGGATATCCTAAAAACCTGGCCTGTTTGCGACCCTCGAGGATTGGAGTTGTGCAGGCCTGGTTTATACGAATGCATGACACGAGTTTCTAATAAGTCATCTTTCAATAAATGTTCTGAAGAGGTAACGTCCGAAATATCTGTAAAATGTCAGCACAGTATGTGCAAATATGTACCCGACAAGGGGATGTGGCCCCAACATGTTGTGTTCCCTCTGCACCAATGATCTAATAAAATAAAGCATCTGAGCTTATTTGGCACTGCGATCCCTGTGTCCGGTTGCCATTTATGTAAAATAGATACCAAAGTTACAAATAAAGTGTATTTAAAAAGTAACACTCAGGAAAAAGGGAATCCAACGCTCTACAGATTTTGTATCAAACTATTTTATTGCGCCACACAACGTTTCCACCTAAATAGGTCTTTCTCAACTTGAGAAAGACCTATTTAGGTCGAAACATTGTGTGGCGCAATAATTTAGTTTGATACAACATCCGTTGGATTCCCTTTTTCCTGAGTATTGCCTGGGAATATTTTTGACAGGTACTCCTTGAACCAGCACCACCGGTAAACTGTATGTATTTCATTTTACAAATTTGATGTGCAGCATATCCCTTTGTTTAAAAAGTAACAAACATATTTGTTAGGGACTGAATGTGCTGTGCAATGGATTTATGTGCTGAATACATTGCATGCATAATCTGTACTGCATTGCCCACTGCCTCCCTAAAGGCCCCAACAAGCAAAGAAAAAGAGGGGAGAATTTCTCACAGCAAAACAAGGCTAAAAACAGTACATGGCTTCTGTATAACTGGCATCCGATTGCATGATCCTCACACTGAAAATCACGGCACAACATACAGTATTGCATGGATTTGGGCATAACAAAGCGTAGCATGATACAATAAAAGAAAAAATGTGTTTACGGCGCTAATGCTAAAAATTATGAAAATAATAGTATATTATATCACTAAATTGATTACAAAAATATCTTAAATATGAAAGACCAGGCTGCCTGGAAAAAATGACCGATACAGATCAAAAATACAAGGAAGAAAAATACATATAACCGGTGACTCTGCACACTGCTCCCGGCACCTGGACGCTGCTGTGGCGCTCACCGCTGCTCCGAACACAGACCTGTTGGTCACATGGCACTCCAGTGACGTCACTAGCGTGCGCTCTGGCAGCGAAAATCTCACAGCTAACGGCACTCCCAGTGCTTTAACATGCCCCTGATGAAGTGACTAACGCACTGGGTGGTTCTTTTGGCTTATGTGAGCATTGGTATTATTCTCTGCATATGCTATTCCCCGAATTGAGCTAAGCCAAGTAAGGGGACTCCTTCCGTTTAAAGCACTGGGAGTGCCGTTAGCTGTGAGATTTATGGTGCCGGAGCGCACGCTAGTGACGTCACTGGACTGCCACGTGACCAGCGGGTCTGTGTTCGGAGCAGCGGTGAGAGCCACAGCAGCGTCCAGGTACCGGGAGCAGTGTGCGGCGTCTCCTCTGAGGTCTGATGGAGGAGAGGAAAGACTGCTGATAAAGCCACTTTACATCTGCCCTGTCGTGAGTAGGGTTTCAATTTTACTCCTACCGGATGGGACTTTTCCGGCCTATGTTCATTTGCCCTGTAGGCAATTGTTTGCCTTTTTTATTTTACATATTTTTTACTATTAAATTGAGACCGTTATTTAGTTATTTATTGTTTGTGTTTAGTATAGAGGCTCTCTGGTTTGGTGTGCAGCGCTATGTGTGTCAGTGTTACACTATGATTGTTCTTTGTGTTTGTTTTTATGTGCTGTGAGACTTCATTCAAGATTCATCTCAGATACTGATTGGACATTGAAGACTGGACTTTTATTTGGTCAGGATTCACCTATGGTGTTTTATGGGTTTGATATTATCACAGGTGCCGGTTATATGTATTTTTCTTCATACATGATACAAGCAGTAACGGTGTATTAGAGTGGTGTGTGCATGTCTGTATGTGTGTGTATATATGCAGTATAGTACAATTCAGTCAAAAGTGACCAAAGCGACAAGCACAATGATAAAAAGCCAGATGCATGGTGATTACCCAAAGTTTTGCCCCCTGTGCTCTAAAACATTGGGCAATAATCATACACCATGGTGTAATAACTACGTGTTGAGGAATCTCAATCTTTATTTTAATGTGTGTGTATGTGTGTGTATATTATATATATATATATCTACACACACATATACACACACACACAACACTGTATATATATAATATATATATAATATTCATATATAGTATTATTTTAATATATATATATATAATATATATATATATACACACACACACACATATATATAATCTATAATACTGTATACCACACACGCACGGTGTGTGTATGTAGACTGTTATATATATATATAAAAATATTATATATATATATATATCTTGGACAAATCACCAAAAATCTACTCCGCCACACAAAAAATCTCTACTCGCCACCTAGTACAAACGTGTGCGGCTTGGGCCAATATTTACTCGCCCCGGGGTTAAATCCACTCTCCTGGGGTGAGCAAATGTATAGGTTTGTTGAATACTGTATATATATATATATATATATTATATATACTAGCTGATAGACCCGGCGTTGCCCGGGATGTAATGTTCTCGCTCCCACCTCTCTCTCCACTCCCTCTCTCTCCACTCTCTTCAACTTTCTGCCCCCCTCTTCACAGCTGTCCCCCCCCCCCCCGGTTTTAGAGCTGCTCCCCCCCCCCACCCCCAGTTCACATCTCCGATTTCCCACCCACCCCTTCAACGCTTCTTCCCCCCCCCTGTTCACAGCTCCGTTCCCCCATGTGTTTGGCAGCTGAGCTGACTGAGGGGGGAAGTGTGTGTGTGTGTCAGTCAGTGTGTGTGTGTGTGTGTCAGTCAGTGGGTGTCAGTATGTATGTATGTGTGGGCTTGCCCCCCTCTCTCCTGACTCCCTTCCCCCCCCCGCGGACTGGATACCTGATGCACCCTGCCCTGTGGCCCCTGGATCTGATACCCCCTGGATACCTGATGCACCATGGCCTGTAGCCCCTGGATACATGCTTGCCTGTGGCCCCCGGATACCTGATGCACCCTGGCCTGTGGCCCCTGGCTACCTGCTGGCCTGTGGCCCCTGGATCTCTGATACCCTCTGGATGCCTGTGGGCCCTGCCCTGTGGCCCCTGGATACCTGATGCTCCCTGGCTTTCTGTGAGGCGTCCTTTATTGTAGCCCTTAACTAATCTAGCCTATGCCGTGGCCTCTGTCCCTCCGGTCCCCGGTTCTCCACCCCTCTTGTTGGACTGATTCGGTTCCGTCGCGTCCTGGGGCTGCGGCCTGAACACTCCTGCGCCTGCGCTGTCCTCGTGACGTCACCACGGGCACCATAGAGGCGGCATGTAAACAACGCCAGACGACGTGATCCCCTGCGCGTGTTCCCCCCCCCCTCTCCACCCATCCACCCTCTCCACCCCTCCCCGCTGAGGGGAGAGAGAACGGGGCCCGCGGGTGGTGAGGAGAAGCGGCATGCGCTCCCTCCCACCCCCCCCTCCCCGGCACACCCAGCGTCCCCGCTGAGGGGAGAGAGAACGGGGCCCGCAGGTGGTGAAGCTGCGGGTGAGGGGGGCTAATGGGGGGGAGGGAGCCGGCGGTGGGGTGGTGTTGGGGTCTCTTGCCAGCGCACGTTACCTCAGGTGGTGAGTAATCCGCAGGGGATGAATCTGGACTGAGGTTATTTTCTGAGAGTGTGGCAGTTGGGTATGTGAGGTCATAGAACCACGCAGGCCAATGAGTGGCGTGTGGGGGCGAGGCCAGGCCAGAGGGTGACAGACCAACGGACCAATCAGATTGCCCATAAGCACAGCAAACAAATAACATTTTCAGCAAACAAACAATGTTTTCATTTTTATAGATAAACTGTAGATATATAATATAAATATTTAACATTTATAGAATAAGAATACCTGTATAATAAAATTATACCTGTGAACATAAAGTTGCATCTTCATGGAAATATCCTTTCATGAAATCACAATATTCCCTGGATGTTATTTCACACCTGGGTGAAAAAGATACAGTAATTAATACTAAACATTAAACATATAACGTTCAATATTACTCAATATTTGTTATACTGTATATTCTATATATTTTTTTAAAGATGTCATTTAATGCAAAATATCCATACTTAAGCATTATGGTCACATGTTTTAATAAACTACCTTAGAGTCATAGCAATTACCGGACTTTTGCTAGGTCACAGCCAGCAAAATACTATATAAATATATATATACACAGTATACAGTATAGTATACAGTATGTATACACACACACAGATGTAGCAAGACTATGGTCTCTGGAGCCGTGGCTGGAAAAGCAGAAACAGTGTGTGCCACGGTCATGCTGGGAGAGGGGGGGGGGGGGGGAGTCCATGCTTCCCTATCAGAACCCCCACAGTGTTAATCCTCCAGCATAGCGTGACTGCAACTTGCCCCAGTGCTGTAAACAATTACTCTGGCTACATCTGTGTATTATCTATCTATATATACAAATACTAGCTGAGGATGCTCAAAAAAAGACTATGCAACTTTTAGCATGGGGGCTTTCAAACAGTTATAATAATGAAGCTATAGTAGCAAAGCAGGCACTCACAGGACCGACGTCTAGGTCCCTACATGTTCCTTTATCTCGATAACAAGCCATGCGAGTTTCTGCTTTGCTACTGTGTGTGTGTGTGTGTATATATATACAGTTGTGTGAAAAAGAAAGCACAGCCTCCTTGAATTCTATGGTTTTACATATCAGGACATAATAACTCAATTTTGGTTTTATTTTTGTTAAATAAATCATGACAGGTATAATATGTCATGTGTTGTTGTTCATCTGAGGTTGTATTTACCTAATTTTAAGACCTGCTAAGGAACAGATGATTGTTATTATGTCCTGATATGTAAAACCATAGAATTCAAAGAGGGTGTACTTTCCTTTTCACACAAGTGTGTGTGTGTGTGTGTGTGTGTGTGTGGTGTGTGTGTGTGTGTGTGTGTGTGTGTGTGTGTGTGTGGGGTGTGGTGTGTGTGTGTGTGTGTGTGTGTGTGTGTATACAGTATATAGATCATTAGCTTATTTTGCTTATATGGGTTCCATGTAAATAGATTTCAGGCAAAAGGTGACACATTGTGTGCTCATTTGCATGTCATTTGCTGCAGTGGGAGCACTGTATGCTAGGTGATAATGGTTGAAAGGCAGGGTTGCAGACATGTCTAAGACATGTGAATGTGCTCACAAGTGATATTCTTTATTGGCTATAAGCGAACGGTGGAGGTTTTTTGTTGCCTTTTTCACCCATCATAACTTAAAATGTATGTATACTGTATATATATAGTTCCAAAATATTATTGTTACTTTAGTCACATTAAACAACCTTGCTCATTATGTTGTTAAAAGTCCATCACGTTCTCAGGAAATATTTCAGTGAGCGGAGCTGTTTCACTGAGGTGTAGTTTGGCTAACGTGCAGTGGGATTCAGTATGGAGTTATAACCAGAAAGTGTTGATACAAAGAATGATTGAAACCCGGTAGAAAGATTTAGCACAGAAAATTGTTAATGTCGCTTGATTCATATTGGAATGTTGACTTCCTATCGCAGCGTTTGCAAGCAGCATAAAGAGCAGGACTGAGGCTGCCACGCCGTGCACATCTTGCATACCACTGTGGGAAATGTGAGCAGGTTGTCTCTTTGGAGTCTTAGGCCAGGTCCCCACTGGTGACGGTGGCGCGTGCAGCGGTGTGCGCGCCTCACACCAATCCCTTACCTCCTCACTAGCAGGCCTCAGTGCCTCCTCGCTTCTTGTCCCTCTTTGTGTTGTGGCGCGTCAGCCAGCAGGGGATACAACTGGATTGTGTTCCCGTGCGGCGACGCGGTCACATGGTGCGCCAGGAGCCAATCAGAGGCTAGATCGCATAGAGCAATCGGATAGCAACTAATGTTCACCAATGGGAGCGCAGCTTTTCCAAAACCAGGAGAGGGGAAAAAAGTGTGTTTGTATTACTGCAGTTCTTTGTGCTTTACCCCTGCGGCTTGTCGGTTGCTTGCTTTATTTTCTTTTATTTATTATTTATGTATAATTTCTTCTTCTTCTTTTATTCTTGTGCTGTGCTTTATGCATTACGTCATGGCACCCCCCCCCCCCCCCCCATCATGGCCATGCCCATCTCTCCCATTTTGGCCACGCCCCCCACACCTCCGATTGCTGCCAACAGACCGCAGATCACGATTTTGAGCTGTGCACGCGCCGCCAGGCGCACGTGCAGCAGCCTCCAGCAGGACCTTAGTCTTAGATTGTTGATCTGAAGAGGCAACTTGCAACATTGATTTGCATTGGCAATCTTGAGAGGAGTTTATTGTTCACTTAGAAGGCCCTGTTTGGGACTACTAGAGCAGAACATGAAGCGGTGACTGAGAACCAGAAAGAGGTACGGTAGGCAGCTGGGTAACAGTTAGCAGGGAATCAGGGGGAAGAGGTCAGCTACAGTAGTTCTGAGCTGTATCATCTCGTTTGATTTGCCAGATTGAGTGAAGATACTGGGGTAGCCCAAGCAGGAATGGCAACACTGGGGGGACTGTTTCCTCTAGTGGGCAGTAGAATAGTCCCTCCAGCACAGGCAGGACTCAGAGACCAAGGCAGGTTGTGGTGCTATAAGAATTAGGAAAGTAGATAGGGCAATCTGTTGCCGTGACCTCATGAACCGAACAGTTTTGTCTCCCGGGTGCTCGAGTTTGGCACATTGTGGATCGGGTAGACAGATTCTAGAGAAAGGCCGGTAATGACCCTGGTGTCTTGGTATATGCTGGCACCAACGACAATAAACACAGATGGAGTGTACTAGAAAATTATCAGAGACCTAGGTCACAAGCTTAAGGCAAGAACCTAGAAAACTAAAGACTAAAATCCATGGTCGGAGAAAAGCAGGAGCAGTTAAGATAACAATAGCACAGACTGGTAACAACCTTAACTGCATGCTCGCTAATGCAAGAAGCCTGGCAGATAAAATGTGGAGCTTGAAATAATAGCTAGAAAACAGCTGTATGATAGGCATTACTGAAACATGGTGGGAAGATACTCATGACTGAACATTTAACTTTCGTAGGGATTGGGCAAATAAAAGAGGCGGTGGAGTGTGTTTACATGTAAAACTGGATTTAAAACCTATTATAATGGAAGATATCTGTGAAGAAATTAATGAAAATATAGAGACTATGGATTAAAATTGACAGTGGAGGTAAAATGTAAACATTGTAGAGATCTGCTACAGTATAAACCACCAATATATCTGTGAGTTTGAGGAAGCCAACCTACTTTTGCATATGAACAAAGCAGCAAAACTAAGTCATGTTTTGATTATGGATGATTTTATTTATAAATCCAGCATCACCTGTAGCAATGAGATTATCCGTACAACTAAAGGAAACAGGTTTTTAGGTATGATAAAAGATAATTACATGACACAAATTATTAAGGAATTAACCAGGAAAGTGACATTACGGGAATTAGTAATATCAAAACATGTAGAAGAAATAACAGATATACAAGTAAGGGAACATTTGGGAAACCGTGATCATAACATGGTCTCCTTAGAAATAAAGTATAAAAAAAAACATGTTTTATCGGATCGACAAAGACTCATAATTTTGGAAAGGCAGACGTGTGTTAACTAAGGAATAATCTACAAGGAATAAACTGGGATTAAGTTCTTACAGGAAAAAAATACAGAAGCTAAATGGTCAGTCTTTAAAACATTGTTATATAAATACACTTATAAGTGTATATTATTGGGTAATAAATATAAACAAAAGCAAATCTAAACCAATGGGGCTAAATAAACAGGTAGGAGAAGAAATGGAAAGAAAGAGGCAGGTTTTTAGATTGTATCAGTCAGAAGGGAAAGAGACATTATATCAGATTTATAGGCAATGTAACAAATGTAGCAAAAGAACAATCAGATTATAAAAAATTGTAAATGAAAAAAGGATTGTAACGGCAAGAAATATGAACTTAAAAAAGTTACTCAAGCGATCCACCACCAGTATTTTGGACACTGGATGGAGGTAGCTCCACAATGAAGTCCATGCAAATGTAGAATCGGAAGAGGTGGAAGAAGACCTGCCGACTAGCTCCTAGGAGTCTTGGAGTGGGTGCAGACAGGAGATGCTGCCACGAAGGTCCTCATGTCTCCGCAGATCTCAGGTCACCAGAACATCCGCTCCAAGAGTTCGGTAGTCATCCTTACACCAGGGTGCCCGCGCACTTGGAATTGTAACTCTATTCCAGGACCTTACGTCGGAAAGGTGGCGACATGAATATGTGATCCACCGGGACGTCGACGCCCTCTGACTGATCGAGAAATATGTCCTCCAAAGTGTCGAAGGTGGTAGCCAAAATAATCCGGGAAGCAGGAAGGATGTGTTCCGTGCGGACGTCTGCTACGTCGTCTATCAGGAAATGGCGGGAGAGTGTATCTGCTTTTACATTTTTGGAGCTGGTAATGTAAGAAATGATAAAGTTGAAGTAAAAAAAGAAGTAAGACCATCTGGCTTGCCGGGACCCCAGGTGCTGAGCGCCCTCAACATACATCAGTTTCTTGTGGTCAGTAAGAATCATAATAGGGTTCTCAGAATCTTCCAACAGATGTCTCCATTCCTGTAACACCATCTCAATCTCCAAAAGCTCTCTGTTGCCCACTTCATAGTTATGCACCGCCGTTGAGAATCTTTTTGAAAAGAACACAAGAATGTAACCTCACCTTTTCGTCCTTTCGTTGAGAAAGCACCGCCTCTGCCCGACTTCAGTTGCATCCACCTCCAGGGAGAAAGGTAAGGCAGGATTCGGGGGTACCAGGATTGGGGCAGATTCAAATACCTTTTTTATAAAGTCTCTAAGGCCTCTATGGCCTCAGCAGGCCATGGTGAAGAGTCCACACCCTTGCTTGTCAGGGCAGTGATAGGAGCCAGGACAGAGGAAAAGTTCTGAATAACAGGCGATAATAATGAGTAAATCCCAAGAAACACTGGATAGCCTTCAAGCCGATGGGACGCGGCCATTCCAGAACGCCTTCACCTTTACCAGATCCATAGCCAAGCCCGTAGCTGAAATTATGTAACCAAGAAAGGAAGTACTCGATTGGTGAAATTGGCATTTCTCTAATTTTGCGTATAAGTGATTCTCCTTCACACGTCACAAAACTTGCTTTACATGTTACGAGTGTTTGTGCGCCTAAGAAAAAATGGATATCATCAAAGTACACAATGACAAATCTGTCTAACAGGTCCCTAAAGATCTTGTTGACATCGTTCTGATATTCGGCCGGGGCGTTACACAGCAAGAATGGTATGACCAATTACTCATAATGTCCATCTCGTGTGTTAAATGCCATTTTCCACTCATTGCCCTGACGGATCCAGACCAAGTTATACGCCTCTGCGTAAGTCGGGTTTGGTGAACATGGATGCTCCCTGAAGCCGGTCGAAGAGCTTGAAGATGAGAGGCAATGGATTGTTCAGACCCCAATAGTCAATGCACGGGCGGAGTGTCCTTGGACGGTAGCGTGATACCTGACAGGGTCTGGGGTGCCTCCGAGCAGGTCTCCCTACATCGGGAGCTCCAGCGAGTGAGACGAGATGCTGCCCAATCCACCAGAGAGTTATGGCGTTGCAACCAGGGCAACCCCAGAATGACGCTGATGGATGGTGAGTGGATAACATCAAACCAAATCTCCTCTGTATGATCCTCACCCATCCTCAAACGTATCAGAACAGTCTCCAGGGAGATGAACCCATGCTGTAATGGCCTTCTGTCAATCGCCTCCAATTCAACCAGAACCCGTTTCTTAATTAGAGGAATGTGGTACCTCTCTACGAGGTCTGATCGATTAAGTTGCCGCCTGATCCAGAGTCCAAGTAGGGCTGTGTTTTGACCACAAAGAGAAGAAGCCTAGTAGGTAGGTCCGAGGGAGCAGAGCAGAGTGTTCCCAGTGTGACTCTCCCGGATCTCACTGGGAAAACCATTTCCCAACTTGTTGGGGCATTGGAGAGCCTGATGTCTAGCAAGGCTGCAGAACACTGGTTGAGAAAACCCCGACAGCTGAATGGATCCCTGCCATAGTGGTTGGGAGTGGACAGTCGTGGTTCCGAAGAAGCGTGCACGATGACTGATCCTGGTCATAATGCAGTGGTGGGGGCAGGGGTGCTGATTGTGCGGTGCCTGGTCCGGTGTGGAGTGTATGATGGCCTTTGTTGATCCATACATCTCTCGTTCTGCTCCATGCATAGTTTCAATTAAGGAACACGCTTGCGTGCATGGCCAGAACTCGACCCATCTCATCGGGGCTGAGCATACTGTAACGGATGCTCGCCACAAATGGGACGGAACGGCGAGGCCAAGGTGGGGATATTTAAACACCTGAAGCTGCGAAGCCGTGTCCCGATGCGGAACTCATAGTCGTGGGTAGCCGGGTCAAGGTAGAAGAAGGCAGGATAGATGTAGGCAAGCCTGAGGTCAAAGGTTGGAGAGATACGGATCGTAGGAGTCACTTTCGCCGGGTTGAGGGTAGGAGAGAGCAGAATGATCATGAGTAAGCCAGGGCCGGATAGTAGGAGATAGCAGCGAAGTCGAAGGTAAGCAAGGCAAGGCAAGGTGAGGCAAGGCAGAATGCTTGCAACCAGAACACATCACCAGGTTTCTGCTCAGCCAACTTCCTGGTAGAAGGACTGAGCCTAAATAGCAGGATAAGTGATGAGGTGCCAGATTGGCCTCAGCTTGTCTCCTGCCTGTGAGCAATCACGCGACTGTAGCTTGCCTGGGGTGGGGTCTGCACCCGATCCTTACATTAGGGGGCACATCAGAAATTGAACGTACAGTTGGTTTTACTTTGCGATGTTTAGAGCTTTGTATTAATACGCAGCAAGCATTACTGTTCTGGCGCATGGGCCAATACAAAACAATTGTCACCTCCCCTGCAGGTGCAGTGTGTATGTCCTGCTGCTACACGTCAGTGAAAGTAATAATGGCTGCTATATCTGTAAGTAGATGATCCAGGAACTATCAGAATCTCATACTTTATATGGCCCTCTATGTACTGAAAGGGTTAGCCTGATGGTTGTTAATCCATTTTATATCTTACCTTCCTTTTGTACCAATGCAACAGGGCCTGCCTGTTATAACACAATCCATGTGCAGGTGGTTAGGATACTTCCCAGCACTGTTTTTTGTGCAGACCTGGATTCACAAAATTAATATTTGTGTTAACCTTTTAGCATTTTCATAGTATACTATAAACATTTCACCTTAATGTACCATGCACAACTATTCATCTTGCAGTAAGCTACAGTATATTGTAAATAACAATGTATTCAGGGGAGTCAAAAACAACAAATGTGTGTTCTGATATTAATAGCTACTAACACCTTATGCTTCAGTCTTCAACTACACTAATTCACCACTCACAAACAGTGATACACAGAGATGTACTGGTCATGGCCGCTGACAAGGGTGGAACAACCAACCTGGACCAGGCAGCGATGGGGGGGGCACTACTGACCCATCCAAAAATGTGGGGCCTGACTTCTGTTCGGCAAGCTGGACTTCTTCTGCCAGGCTCGCCCTACGCTGAACAGAGAACACTCCGTACCCCCTCTGTTCAACATGCCAGCTCCCCCTCCACTCAACAGCTCGCCTCTCCACCACCCTCTGCTCAACAACCTGGAAAAGCTGTTGGCGGGCCTGATACTGATAAACGTACATTAACATATAGCTACATGCACAAAAGTAAAGTACAGATACATAAAGACCTAGATTAAGTAAGCAGAATTAAACTACTGAAAAGAAAAGCAAAAATGTACATACAGTAATAGGAATAAGCTTTATTGTCCAATGTTAACCCTATTTTCATATGTATGCAGAATTTTCTCCAGGAGAACGAAGCAATGGAATACGGTTATGGGGGAAACTTCTCTATCTGTGAGTGTCGATAGCAAATAGTATATCTGAATGCAAAACATTCAGTCTCATGTTACAGTAAGAACTGTATCAAAAAGCCACGAGCTTCATTATTTTCCTTCTATGTAAATATAGAGATAATAGTGATATTATACGTCTACACACTTATGGGGCTGAGTGGTGGTTTCTTTTTAAACTGTTGAGTATGTGATTTTGTGAGTAATATATATACTGTACATGTAGATTTGAAGCGAAGATACCGAATAAACATTTTTTTCCCCTGATATTTGCATTTAATGAATGCTCGTGAACGCTCTCATAGATAGGGCCTTCTTCTTTTTTACATATGTGCTAAGCTTTCCTTTCAGAATAGTTATTCACAGGGATAGCTGTTCAATTATTTCCATGTGTAGAGTTTAACATTACATATAAGATCTGTGAGATTTGGAAAGCGATCACTGTATGTAACACTATTACATTTGCAGTCTGAAGCTCGGTTTTATTGGCCCAAAATTATCCCAGTTTAGCAGATCTACATTTCTCAATGACCAATACACCGACTAGAACTGTGTATTCAAAGCACCAAAGAAGATTTAGGCCCAAATTAACACCACGTTAAAAATCTACTTGTACAGTACACACATTTAAACCTACTTACGCCTATAGATATGCATAGTTCCTCACATACTTATTTAATGTTAGATATTGCTAAATACGTAAGCCTGACCTTTTTGTGGGTGCTACTGTATTTCCCTTGCATTCAATATTATTACACATTTTATTAGCCCCATATTGAGGTTATCATTCTGACACTAGAAACCAAATAAGTAGTTTATTGTAAAATCATATACAACTAACAAGTAAATGTGCTTAATGTTTTCAATAACTCCTTTGTTGCCCCGCAATGCGCCTCTGTCAGGAAAGGGCTTAAACTATACTACTTTTGTAAAATCCCCATGTTACTTTATATTTGTGCCTATATTCTTACCGGCCATTTTGTAATATCATCAGGCCATTCGTGTGGAGATACTGAAGCTGGTTCATCACAGAACCTAAAATAACAAAAAAGGTTTTAACAATAGAAATACAGTATAGTAAATGGTTATATATAACATTTGTTGTATGCAGTATCTTTAAAAAAAATAGCAAAAAATATGGATCTATGAAGATAAGGATGAAAATAAAGCGATTGTGTTTCTACCATGATCTGGATTTGCAAACCTCTTTAATTTACAAATGATTGATACACTTTGAAATGTTAACTCACACAATTATCAATTAAAATTTATGTAAGCATTATGGTAGGTTAGCGATCTGAAATCCAGCCCCCGAGGAACCTTTTGATGGAACCTTGGGATGGCCGTTGGGATACAACCTTGGGATGGCCGTTGGGATGGAACCTTGGGATGGCCATTGGGATAGAACCTTGGGATGACCCTTGGGATGGAACCTTGGGATGGCCCTTGGGATGGAACCTTGGGATGGCCCTTGGGATGGAACCTTGGGATGGCCGTTGGGATTGAACCTTGGGATGGCCCTTGGGATGGAACCTTGGACCGGTCTAGGAAATTTGGCGCCGTTTCGCTGCGACCAAATGACCACCAGCACTTGGCCAAAACTTACCTTGCCACCAGGACCTGTTGTTCCCGTCCGCTTCGCCGTTAAGCTAAATCCCTACCCTTAATCCACACTTTAAAAACCCCTAATGTTAACCCCTAATACTAACACTACCCCCATCCTAAAAGGTGAACAAAAGAAAAGTGCGCAACAACAATGTATAAATAACGTGATAATTGTGATACAATTAAATAGGTGACCTTGTGTATAGTATGAAATATATGAAGCGTCTGCAGCTGTGACACCAGGGATGGCTCTGGTCCCCCCTAAATGCACACAAAAAAACAAGAAACACAGCGCACAACGCTCATAGTGCATTAAATGATATCTTTAGTAACCAAAATAAGAAGGTAATTATTGTTCGTAGCATAAAACAAAATTTAAACAAGAGCATTCAGGGTTTTGTTACCCAAACACCAACGGAGACGCCTGTGATGGTCTCGTGGCTCTCTCTTCTCACTCCAATAACCTCGGTGTAGGGCCTGGAAAGTCTCCACTCCAAACGTTGGTGTTTTGGCCTCAGTCGCCTTAAAGAAAAGGCTATAGCAGCTTCAGCAGTCCAGAAAAGACCATCCGCTTGTTATGCCGTTGTGCCCGTCACTGCATGAGTCTCGTATGTAACGGAGCATCGGAGTACACGCGGTTTTTCGTCCTGGTCGAGCACTTCCGGGCTGTGAACGTCACACAGATCGCGAGACTTCGTCGCAAGTCTGCAGGACACCGGATCGGTTCTCTGGGAGTGCTGGGATATAGAGGGTTCGCAAATGTTTCTCAATCCAACGCTTTTCGAGACCAAAGAGGGTCTCTTCTCATCAGGGAATAAAGACTAATGAGTCTATTGGCATTTTAATGGAGGGGTATATAAAATGCCATAACTCATTAGTCTTTATTTCCCTGATGACAGACCCCTGTGGTCTCGAAACGCGTTGGATTGAGAACATTTGCGAACCCTCTATATCCCAGCACTCCCAGAGAACCGATCGCGGTGTCCTGCAGACTTGCGACGAAGTCTCGTCGATCTTTGAACGTCACAGACCCGGAAGTGCTCGACCAGACGAAAACGTAATGACTGTACTCCGCTGCTCCGTTACATACGAGAACTCATGCAGTGACGGGCACAACGCATACAAGCGGAGGTCTTTTTCTGACTGCTGAAGCTGCATTAGCCTTTCTTTAAGGCTATGCCAAAACCAACGTTTGGAGTGGAGACTTTCCAGGCCCTACACCGGGTTATTGGAGTGAGAAAGGAAGAGCCACGACACATCACAGGCGTCCGTTGGTGTTTGGGTAACAATAACCCTGAAATGCTTTTTAAATTTTGTTTTATGTACGCACAATACTTACCTTCTTATTTTGGTTACTAAAGATATCATTTAATGCACTATGAGCGTTGTGCCCCATCCTAAAAACCTTCACCCCTTACACTAAAATCCCTTAAGTTAACCGCCTACCATAACCACTAAAACCACTAAAGTTAACCCCCATTGCAACTTATTGTAGAAGCAGCTGGTGGCAGAGGTTCTGCCGGTGGATTGGCTGTGGCGGAGGGTCTATCTGCGGCCGAACGTTGGCAGTCATTTGGTCACGGCAAAATGGACATGACCAAGTGTCTCATTCCACCTTAGACTGCCGGCTCCAGCTAATTTAATTTCAGTTGCTCAGGAAATGTTTCACACTAAAGCGCACTATAAACCTAAGACGATAATAACATGGTACACATGTTCCAAATGCTTACAAAATGTTGACGTATTATAATTTGCAAGTATATATATACGGTACACTTCTACTTTTTTTAATCTAAATCTGGCCCTTTGGAAAACGAGTTAAAGAGGCCTGACAGATAATATCCTCCTGGGTGCAGTCGTAATATCCTCCTGGGTGCAGTCGTAATATCCTCCTGGGTGCAGTCGTATTATCTGGTTATCTGGTATTATCGTAGGGTTTTTGAAAATCATCTTGATTTTTTTGTGATTCATTTCTCCAGTACTTCAACCAGGCAAACTATGATAATCTAACCAGTTTCCTTTGTCTCAAACTTCCCTTAAATCTGTTTTCCTTTGATTCTTGTATGGACTGTAATTAAAGTCTGTACAACACGTTACAAGTGGCAGCTGCAAGTACAAGAACAATGTACTCAGGTAACTAGCCCCTTCCTTACACTTTCCCCACTGTGCTCATACAGACTTTACATTCTATTCAAATATGTATGTAATAATATATTCTCAGACTGCACTATACACCAACAATAACCTGACGTGTACTATACACTGATACTGAGTAAAACCCAACTGCATTATACAATGATACTATGTATAAATTGAATTATACACTGACAATGGTTATAACCACGCTGCATTGGCGCAATGCTAAGTCTTTCCTGTGGTACCACTGCACTACACCCAACAGTGACATGGGGGGCAGGGGGGGTGAGAGAGTTACATTGGGATTAGAAAGTGACATTGGGAGGGTGTAACATGGGCGGTGGTAGGGACATGGGGCGGAGGAGAGAGTGACATTGGGAGAGAGGAGTAACATGGGGGAAAGAGAGTTCCATAAAGTACAGTAGTTACATAGTAGATGAGGTTGAAAAAAATACATACAGTATGTCCAGGGCTCGACAAAGTAGAAAAAAAGGTGCTCGTCTGGAAAAACAGTCACTCGCCAAATCGGAAAGTGTCCCTTCCCCTCTCATCTCCTCACTCTGTACCAGAGCAGAAGCTGTCAGCTGGAGAAGACAATAACTTGGTCAGCAGGGCAGCAGGAGGTGTTTGATGACTAAAGGCAGGCGGTGGCACCAGCAGCAAGAAAGTATTCACATTCATGTGAGCAGCAGGAAAAAAGCCAGGATGGAGCGGCCCCTGCGGTCCGACCCAGAAGTCTTCAGTAACTATACTGAAGACTTCTGGGTCGGACCGCAGCCGGCTTTTCTCCTGCTGCTCACATGGATATAAATACTTTCTTGCTGATGCCGCTTCTTCCGCCTCCGCCCACCTTTAGCCACCTGCCCTGCAGACTTAGTGATCGTCTTCTCCAGCCAACAGCTTCTTCTTCTGCTCCGGGATGGAGCCAGTCCTCCCGCCGCCTCACAAAATGCCGCTGGTATATGCCGGTATACGCCGGACCCGTTTCCTGCACACCTTAATATAGCATGTGATATGCTTGGTTTGCTCACATTTATGTGAGTATAACCTTTGAAGTTTTTGAGCATCACCAGTGGCTTTTCATTAATAGTATTACACTACAGTATATATTGCTTTATCTTTTTTTCACATACCAGGTATCCCGCTCCCTCATCCTGCTTGTCCATCGTATCCCAAGGAAAAGTAGACTTTTCTAATTGAAGGTTGAGTGGGGTCACGTTTGTTCTCTTATTTTTATACTATTTTATTTGTTTCCTATACATTTAACTTTGTGTGTGCCCTATCCTACACCTTGGGTGTCATTTTCATCTTTCACCACAAGGGGCCACTACTGCCTTATTCCTATTTCTTTTTATTCTTCCACGGCTTGTACTTAGACACTGTTCTAAACCCAATCCTGCCATTTTTGTGTAGTTGATTAAAAACACTGGCGGCTTCTCCTGCTCGTGTGTTCTGTATGTCCCGCTGCAGTGTGCATGGGGTTGCAATAACGTTGGCTACATCTGTATATTATCCTTTACTAAACCTTCAAGTAGCTTGCCCACTATTGACATGAGGAGGAAAAGAGATACGTGGGGGGGAGATAATGACATGGAGAAGAGAGAGACGTGGGGGGAGATAATGACATGAGTAAGAGAGACACATGGGTGGGACAGAATAACATGGAGAGGAAAGAGTGACATGGAGTGGAGAGAGTGTCATGTAGAGGAGAGTGTGACATGGGGGGAGCATGTGACGGGAAGGGAAGAGAGGGACGAGTAAGAGAGACACATGGGTAGGAGAGAATGACATGGAGAGGAAAGAGTGAAATGGAGGTCAGAAAGTGATGTGGAGTGGAGAGAGTGTCATGGAGAGGAGACTGTGACATGGGGAGGAGAGAGACATGGGGGGGGGGAGCATGTGACGGGGAGGGAAGAGAGGGACGAGTAAGAGTGAGACATGGTGGAGGAGAAAGTTTTGCAAGTTGACTTTCTTAATGCCTCTAAATAGGGAAGTGTTCATCAATCAAGTCGTTTCTTTACCCAATGCCACCTTCTCCTTATCAGGGAGCCAATAAAGATTAAGGGAGACGGAGGGGGAGGGAACTCTGGCGGTGCAAGCACTTGCTGAACACACAGTGACATCAGACAAGTAGGAGTATAGTAGCTCTCCATGTTTACATAATAACTTTCACATATCATTTAAAAAAATACTTATAAGGGTCAGATTAGGGTAATAAATGCAGACACTGCCTAGATGTAATTTCTTAAACATGTCACTCCCCTAGCAGGCATTATCGCTGTAAGATCTCGGCACAGCGAGTTTCATGAGGAATATGTAAAGGGAAAGGTATACAATGCATATTGAATAATAGGTCTATACTGTTTAATTGAATTACATACCTAGGGTCCTGGTGGCAAACAGATCCATAGTGTCTTTCGCTTTTGTTTGCCAATATCGGACTACTGGAATGAGAGGGCCATTTCACCCAAACAGCAAGAGTGGACTAGAGTTAAAAAAAGAAGCATTTTTATCAGAACACTTACAGTATGACGAATCGTAATATGTTAGATAAAAATTTGACAGAGACATAGAATTGAACAGTAGGTAAACCTGACCCGCCCGGTATTCCCATTTTCCCACCTGTCTTAAAACCATAGAGCCCATTTGATCCTTGCTATTTTTATATTTGACATTACCTTCATGCCCAAACATTGTCTTATTCCTTACTGTGCCAGCCACTCTTGTCTCTGTTGCTACTCCACAAGCCCCAACCCTGTCCGTGAAGTAGTACTTATTCCCAGTTCCCCGAGCCTGCCACCCCTACAGCTTTACCACATGAGCTCCCATTACAGCACTTCTCTTTCTCTGAAACATACTTCCCTGCTATTTCATGATGAAACCTTTTATATACAACGGGTACAGTGCAGTTCCAAAAATACTCTCATTCAAAGTACATTGCAGAACAGAATACAGATCAGAAGCATGCCACATACAGTGCTCATAGTAAATGTAGAACTATATTTAACATTATTTTCATTTATGGGTCACATAGAAAAACAGTCCTTTAAATTAATTAATTCAATCCATTTCCATCAATGGTATGATACATTTCTTAAAAACGGCAAAATTGTATACCGTACAAATATTTTGTACAGCTGCAGTAAGGTGAACTGACAGCTTTAGTGGCTCTGCGACAAATGGTTTGACATCTTACAGTATGATAATGACTTAATGAAACTAGATTTTATAATCAAGCACGATTTTATACACCGCAGTAAGAAAACAGTTCTGAGCATCAGAATTGATCAAGAACAGCTTCACCTGCTAGGCAGTTTCAGCTTAATATGAATTTTCTTATATCAACAAAATGTGACTAATCTATCAAGTCTGGGTGATTAATGTCCTTACCTGTTTAAAAGTCAGAAAACTAGACATACAATATTTTAAAATCATTCTTTTGTGTGGTAGGAATGACCTTCCTTTCCATCATTAAGCCTACCCTCATTACCAATCCCTTTGCAAGACATAAGATGGAGATCACATCTGTGGACGAGACTTCTATAGTCGTAAAGAGGCAATCCGCGCGGGCAATTAAAAAAAATATGTAAACATAGGATTGAAGCAGGGGGTCTCCGGTGCTGAACCCCCCTAATTCCAGCTCCGGGGACCCCCTGATTCCAGAGATTCTTACCTCTGTATGGGGAGCCGGTAGCCGCTCCGGCTCTCTAGCAGGGATCACGTAATAACCGCTTATCAAAGCTCCCGCACCCTGCGAGCCAATAGGAAGTTGTGACGCCACCCGGTGCGGCTTCTTATTGGCCCGCGTGACGCAGGAGCTTTAAAAGCAGAGAAATATCGGCACCCCCTTCGGAGGTAACTTTCTCTGGAAGCAGGGGGTTCCCGCAGCTGAAATTAATGGGGTTCAGCTGCGGAGACCCCATACTTCAATTTTAAGTTAAAAAAAACACACACAAAAAGTTCCCAGTTGTATTGCTCCTTTAATACCTTACGTACAAGAAAAACGTGCATGATTGATATGGTAATCCATTAAAGGCGTCACAACCTACAAAGTATCTTACTTTTCATGGGATCAATAGGTCTACTATATAATAATATAACTTAACAAGACATGCGCGTTCGTTCTGACATGCACAAGGTGTGAGGATCGTAGCAATATTATGCCGAGATCCACGCAGTTAGTGCCACATGTGTATTAGGCCGCGCTTATAGTGCAGGCTACAGCGTCAGCGACGTAGTTCAAAACAAATGTATTGAAGCCGTCGCGTGCGCTTATAGTAGGAGCGACGGTGCGACAGATTGGTCGCGGTCGCTGGAAGTCACTTCAGTTTGATTTTTGCAGCAACCGCAGTGTGACGTCAGCTTTGCCGTCACTATAAGCGCGGCCTTACCAGAGTCATTAATGCATGTATTATGGGAAAATATATTAGTCACTAAATAATAATGGAGACAATGTATCAAAATGTAAGAATAGATACACATAAGAAAATATCTTGCTTGATTCAAAAGCTCTGAAAACTGCAATTACAGTATATCTATGTAGGCCTCTGCTATATCTCAATATAAAGGTGTAACAGTCTGCAATGAATCTGTGCTTCTCCTTCGCCAATACAGCTATATCTTTGAACCAATACATTTGACCATAATGACACATTTTCTAAATTCTGCTGCGATCGTTGAATAACAAGTGTAAACAAATAGTGGCTCACCGAACACTCTTTCTCTAAGGTCTGCACACATCCAGATTTGTCGTTCCGTACACAACAAGCCGAGTGTTTCTCTTTTTCTCTTTTCATTTGAATGAAATTGTACACTTGCTGGTCTTGTCTCATGCACGGTGAAAACTTTGCACCGAGGTGTATTAGAGCTTCCTGGAAGAAATTATTTGATCATGAGATGCACACATTATCATACAAATTAGATCATCCCTATTAAAATGAATTTTAAAAAGCTGATTCTGTTTAATAGACAAATATTAAATATATAACAATAATAATCATCATAATAATAATAATGACTTTATTTCATACAGCGCTTTTCTCCCAATGGGGCTCAAAGCGCGCCACGTTTACAGTATAGTGCGCGGTATGCGCGGTACTACTTATAAATATACTACTTAAATAACATGTTAATGTATCATCAAGTGATTCACAATTACTATCATAGTATCACACAGTAGTTCACATCTCATAGTTATTCTCTTGAAGGCGGGGATATTAATTATGTTAGTGTGTCAAATGGAAAAAGGATATAAATCCTGTGTGGTAGGTGAACCAGTTCAAGAGCAAAAAAATATTAATTTTATGAATTTTCCCTTTATTATTATATGCCTTTCAGGTTTTTTGCAACACTGGAGGAGTACAGTTATTTATTGTGAAGCCTCAGCATTCTTGCAGTCACTCACACCTGAGAAGGTACAGTAGGTGTATAAAGTGATGAAGTCTTGGGAAAGGGATGTCGTGAGCCTTTGGAAAGACACTTGTGGGTTCTTGATACTAAGACAATTCAAGCGAAGTTTATTTTACTGCCTGAATAACAGCAACGATAATGCTGGCTACTGAACTTCTAAGGATCGAGAGAAGAGAAATAATTATACATGAAACTGTGATTGTGCCATCAAGAGCATTATCACACAGAACGTGTAATGACTTCAACGGGAGTTTCTGTGTGATAATGCCCTGAGCTGCACTATCACAGTTATTTGAATAACTCCCAATGTATTACTACTGTCTTATAAGTGCACCTAACCATGGCATTGAATTGTGTTTTAAAAGGTACTATGAATTAAAATACTGATACTGTACATTTAAAAGATAATTTTTGTACAAGCTAGGAAACACTGCAAAGAAATTAGACATATTAACGTCTTGAAGCCCTTTAAATAGTATATACTTTATAGGGGCATAGCTATAGCCAGGACAGCCCGGGCCGTGCTCTTGGGGGGCCCTCTCTCCCCCCCTGTCAGCGGCCTGGCCCCCTGCCCGCACATTAATTCCCTGCAGCGGGCAGGACGTAGAGAGGAAAATCCCTTCCTCTGCAGGTGGGCGGGGGCTGGGTCAGGGTGCGGGGCCCTGAGATGCCACAGAGAGGACAGAGGGGAAATCCCTTCCTCTGCAGGTGTGCGGGGGCTGGGTCAGGGGGCGGGGCCCTGAGATGCCCCAGAGAGGACAGAGGGGAAATCCCTTCCTCTGCAGGTGGGCGGGGGCTGGGTCAGGGGGCGGGGCTTCAGGTAGATCAGAGTGTGGAGCTGCAGCCTGAGAGACAGGCTGGGAAAGGTGAGAGGGAGTGAAGGGTTAAAGCACAGGGGTAAAAACAGAATTGAAAAGGAAGAAGACAGAAAAGAAGAGACACAAAGAGAAAATGACCTCACCTCCCACCTTGAGAAAGCGCTAGTCCCGAGCGCGAAATGTATGTCGGGTATGACGTCATCGCGTTGACGTCGCGGAGGTCACGGGTGAGAGTGTTCCGGTATACTGGGCGGGCGGATTGCTGTGATGGGTGGCGGGTGCTTGTAGCGCCGACAAGGTATATACAGCAATGCTGGCGAGACTACTATTATGAGCGGACACTACTACTTTGTGTAGCCATACAGCACTTTGATTGTTGCGCATTGTAGACAATTGTATGGTGACCAGCCTATATTTATACACATTAACAACTGTGTCTAGTTTACATTGTACGTCTCTAGCTGGGCTCGAGATACACGCCATAGTAGCTGGATCCACAGTGACACTGAGACTGTGGGAACATTTTCATACGTATTGCAGTATGTTTCACTAACAGCATTGTATATTCCCGATCTCATTGAGCAAATGCCTATGCACTGTCAGGAATCCACTCCTGGCTTTGGCTGGAGCTCATCCATCCGGAGCTTTGCAGGTTCCAGACAATCTATTCCCTGCTTCTGCAATCACCTGCCTCTTGCTGCCTCCTGTGCAGCTCTGGCCTGATTGGCCTCCTGTGCTATTTAGTGCCTGCCCCGCCCTCAGGAAGTGGCTGGACATAGACTTTGCAATCCAAGTTGCAAGTGACTGTGCTTGTCACAGACTCCCTGTTTGGCCTGCTAGGCCTCCTTGTGCCTGGTATCCTGCTTCCAGTCCCCTGCTTCACAAGGCCTTTTTGCTTAACAGCCCCGGCGCGGCTTTCCTTGTTCCTGGCAGACTTCGCCGCCGCACTGAAACGGCTACGCTGGTGTCCCCAGTGTTTCCTGTGGCGTGTCTGCTGGTGTCCCCAGTGTTTCCTGTGGCCTTCCTGTTGGCAGTTCCTGTTCCCAGTGGTCTCCACCACTCTCGGCTGTACCCGGCTAGGGGGTGCCTTTTTGTGCTGAAGCACTGGATTCTGCAGTTCATGTTCCCAGTGGTCTCCACCACTCTCGGCTGTACCCGGCTAGGGGGTGCCGTTCTGTGCTGAAGCACTGGATTTCCAATTCCTGTTCCTATCCCTGAAGTACCTTCAGCCAAGATTTCCTGTTGATGACCTCGGCTTGTTTCCTCGACCACCGCTCCGGTGCCGCCTGCCTTGACCCCTGCCTGGATAACGTTAACCCTACCTTCTCCAATCCTGACCTGGCTATGTCCGATTACGGAATCCGCACTCCGGACCTGACTCCGTGGCTTAAGATCGGTGCTTATACATCCCCACCTCAGCCCCGCGGTCCGGTACCAGTTTGTGGCAAGCACGTACGTTACATGCACCCACTATACACAGCTAGCTTTCACTTGCACAATTGGAGAGGAGGTTGTGTTAATGACACCTAATTCATTTCTGTATCTACATACAACCAATTTTGGGGTATTCAGCATCTAAGGGGTTAATTGGAACCCAAACAGGTACGATATACCTACCTCCTCAGTGACTCACCATATACGGAATGTTAAAGCAACCAGTATTAGGGACCGTCCATATAGTGATGTGGGGATTACCCCTTGTTCCCTATTAAGGTTAGTGTACCACCCATTTTTAACTGGTTTTACTATGAGTTTGCGCCGTTGTTTTTGCTAATAAAATTTTATTATTTTTGACCTATTAAGGTTTTTAGTGGTAACTGTCCTCCCACAGTGCTGGGAGCTGTTACTTTGTGTACTAGTATAAGCCAATTAGACAGTGTGTCGGGGAGTATTTAACCCCCTCTATCTCAGCAGTCATGGAGTGCAACTACTAGGGATCTTTTGGGAGATTCTGTGGTCTCCTGGTTTTGTGTTTGTGTAACACCATTCCTATGCACCGACTGTGTTTTGATTGATTATTTAATATATTACTGTAATTGGTGAGCGGCCAACCACAAGTTAAGTTATTGAAAAGGAAGAAGACAGAAAAGACACAAAGAGAAAATGAAGTACAAGAGAGAAATACATAAGAGGCAAAAGAAAGACATGAGAGAAAGAGACCAAAGAGAGAGAGAGACACCAAAGAAAGAGAGACCCCAGAGAGAGAGAGTGAGAGAGAGGGGCAGAGTGAGAGAGAGTGGCAGAGTGAGAGAGAGGGGCAGAGTAAGAGAGAGGGGCAGAGTGAGAGAGAGGGGCAGAGTGAGAGAGAGGGGCTGAGCGAGAGAGAGAGGCTGAGCGAGAAAGAGAGGGGGACAGATAAATAAAGAGGGAGGGCAGAGAGAGAGAGGGGAAGAGAGGGAAGCTGTCACGGGGGACTCCTGGAGTGGGTAGGATCTTGGTCGCCAGAACACCAGGGGCAGCAAGGATTTTGGGGTAACAGGCTGAGGTCGGTGGCAGGCGGCAGGTAGCGTGGTTGGGGTCACAAGCGGGGTTCGGCAACTGGAACCCAGGAGCAGGACAGGGGAGCAGGAACTGAGACTAGGGAGCAGGGACTGAGACCAGGGAGCAGGGAACAAACAGGGACAAGCCAGATTACCAGCCAGGGCCTTTAATAATGTACAGGAATCCAACAAGGAACAGGAACAGAAGCCAAGGCAGAAGCATGGCATAAGGAGTCTGACAAAGGCAAGGGAGGAACAAGAAAGAAGAAGCTATAAGGAAAGACGACAGGAACCCCAGAGCAGACAGAAACCAGCAGCATACCCGGTGGACAGAGAAGGAACTATGGCTAGGAGCAGGTTGGCTAGGAGACCCTGACCGGGGCAGAGAGAGAGAGTGGGGGCAGAGAGAGGGAGGGGGGGGGGGGGGGGCAGAGAGAGAGAGGGGCAGAGACTGACTTTTTGAGACTCGAAAACTGGATTTCCCAAAACAAACTGTTTTAAAACACTGACAAGACTGTAACAATGGTATTTGGGACCAAGACTACATTTTTAAAGCTTCCAGTGACTGAGCTCCAGATCAGAACCAACGCTAACACCACCCTAACTCCTGTTACTAGTTTTAAATACCTGGTCATATGGATTGACTCCCACTTAACATTCGAAATGCACATTGATACCCTGGCATCCAAAACCTATGCCAAACTAGGTGTACTTTACAGGAACAAATCCTCCCTAAGCCTGCTGGTCAGAAAGCGTATCGCACAGCAGATGCTAATGCCAATTATAGACTATGGAAATATAGTATATGGTTTGGCACCCCAAACCCACCTTAGCAAACTTGACACCCTCTACAATTCAATTTGTCGTTTCGTTCTCCAATGCAACTACAACACACATCACTGCGAAATGCTCAAAGAAATAGATTGGTCATCACTCGAGTCTAGGCGCAAAGTTCACCTTTCCTTTCTTGCCTTCAAATACTTTCTGGGCAAGCTCCTCACCCCTACCACATGCAGCACTTAACATCTGAGATCAGACTCCAAAAGACTGTTCATGGTCCCAAGGCTCAACAAAGTATCCGGCCGTTCCTCCTTCTCTTACCATGCACCCCAAAACTGGAACAACCTACCAGAGACTCTCACATCCACCACCAGTTTAAGTTCTTTCAAAACTAAGGCTGTCTCACATTTTAATCGGGTCTGTAACTGTTACATAAGCCTATAATATACATCTTCTCTAACTGTGCATGCAATGTATTGTATATAATGTATACCCTGTTCATTTATGTAACTGTATTTGTAACCATGTATTATTTGTCATATTAACTCTGTGCCCAGGACATACTTGAAAACGAGAAGTAACTCTCAATGTATTACTTCCTGGTAAAATATTTTATAAATAATAAATAAAATAAATAAGAGAGAGAGAGAGAGGGAGGGGGCAGAGAGAGAAGAAGAGAGGGCAGAGAGAGAAGAAGAGAGGGCAGAGAGAGAGAGGGGCAGAAAGAGAGGCAGAGACATGTGGGGGCCCTGGATTGTTTGCTCGGGGCCCGCACGTCTAGCTATGCCACTGATACTGTCACAGCTTTATGGGGCACCATGAATCTTTATGTGCCCTAATGATTTACAGTATTCTATGCCAGCGGAGCGCAAATGGGCACCCCCTCCCCGAGACTTTATTGGGGGGTGCGCAGCGATTAAGAGCGCGAGGCCTCTGTAAATGGACTCACCAGTTTCTTGTCCACGCGTCTCCATTGCAACGCAGCGTGAAATGACGCCCGTTACCAAGGAGACGTGACATCAAATGATGCTGTGGGTCACGTGACGTCACATGACCCCGCAGCGTTGCAGGCAAGGGGGAGCGTGATCGAGCAGAAGAGCAGGCAGGGGGTGGGGGGGCGCAGCGCAACAAGTTTTGCGCCCCCCTGTTCTATGCAATAAGAGAAATGCTGCACCTTTATGGGAGGTTGAAGGGAAAGGATTGTCTGGACAACACCCAGCTTGTTTGTTACAGTATGTCCTGCCCGTCAGACAAAAGAAGATCAAACATCGGTGCTTTTCTTAATGTAGCAACGATGTGGTGTTAGAGTGGACTTAAAAACAATGAAGGGTTTCATGTGTCTGATTCATGTTCTGACCCCTCAGTCACAGCGTAGGGATAGGAAGGTAATTACTATTCTGAGTGTGATCAGGCTGACTCGTTATGACTAGAAATATTTTCAGGCGCTGTCCTAAATCACAAACAGTATGGGGCTGAAACGTGGACGTTTCGCTGAAGCCAGGGATGGATTTCTATTGGCCAGGGAAAATGTAATTAGGTGAACAATAGCTGGACGGATTTTAATTGTTAAGAAGAAAATAGCTGGACTGCTTCATTTTCATTACATTTGAGTTGCAGTTTGTTCCCCTTTGATGCCAGGTATTTTCTAACATGTCTGGGGCTTTGCAATGGCTTACACTGCTTATGTTCATTAGGCTTTCCTATAGTCCTTCATAGCTAAAATACTAATACAGTATAATCCCCCCTGTGCAAAAAACTGATATTATGTGATATTTTTAGTACAATTTAAATATCATTAATCATATACATATTTCAAGTGAGCTTTGTACCTAAAGTAATTATTTATTTATTTCACATTTATTTTGCACTCTTTCCTGCGTCACTCACTTTCCCAATGTATCCCGTGGTGGTTATTTATCAACCCCAATTGTAATACAAAACAGCACCAGATTTATCCATGCTTTCAATAAATACTGTGCTGTTTGCACCAGTGTTGCCCATTTAGACAGTTGGGAGACTTTGATAAATAACCCTAAGATGCGGTGTAAGAATCAGGAATCTTCAAGCAGCAATCCCACCCAGAAGCCTGTACGGATCTAACGCGTATAATGTTTGGTATCTCGCCCCCTGCACAGGTCCTGCTCTTCTTGTTAAATACTTTCATCATTTTATCCATCTTCTAGCCACGAGGCTACTAGGGCATCTTCTAGCCACGAGGCTACTAGGGCATCTTTTAGCCACCGAGGCTACTAGGGCATCTTCTAGCCACGAGGCTACTAGGGCATTTTTAACCACCGAGGCTACTAGGGCATCTTCTAGCCACGAGGCTACTAGGGCAAGGGTCATCTTTAGCCACCGAGGCTACTAGGCATCTTTTAGCCACCGAGGCTACTAGCGCATCTTCTAGCACGAGTCTACTAGGCATCTTTTTAGCCACCGGCTACTAGGGCATCTTCTAGCCACGAGCTACTAGGGCATCTTTTAGCCACCGGTTTACAGGGCATCTTCTAGATACGGCAGGCTACTAGCATCTTTTAGCCACCAGAGGTTACTAGGGCATCTTTAGCCCACCAGGTTCTATGGGCCTCTTTAGACTGTAAGGAGCTCTGGGAAGACTTAACCATCCGAACACTTCTGATTTAAACGCTTATCTCCTGAACAAAGAATCAGATGTTACATTTTTTTTTTAAACAGAAAGTAGATCAGATCTGATTTTCGTTTAGTTATATTTTGACATATCGCTTATTTGAAGTGACTCAGTGTGTTGTACAGGCATACCCGGTTAGTACACTCACTTTAAGTGCACTCGCGAGTAAGGACATATCCCCCAATAGGCAAACGGCAGCTAGCGCATGCGCCTGTCATCACGTCCTGAGCAGCAAAACCGTCTCCCTACCTGTACCGAAGCTGTGCGCACGCGGGACGACTATAGAGCCTGTTACACATGCGTTTTATTCACATCAGTTGTGCACGTATATGTCGATTGCAGTACAAGCATCGATAAGTGGAAAAAAGGAGTGCTCACTTTAAGTACATTTTCGCTTTACATACATTCTCTGACCCATTGCGTACGTAGCGGGGTATGCCTGTGTTACATAGTTCATCATGCTCCTGTCCCATGCGTACGTTAATGCGGGTAGCCTGTGTTACATAGTTACATACATGCTCCGGTCCCATGCGTACATTAATGCGGGTATGCCTGTGTTACATAGTTACATACATGCTCCGTCCCATTGTGTACTATGCGGTATGCCTGTGTTACATGTTACATACATGCTCCGTCCATTGCGCATTAATCGTGGGGTATGCCTGTGTTACATAGTTACTACATGCTCCGTCCCATTGTGTACGTTAATATGCGGGGTATGCCTGTGTACATAGTTACATAATGCTCCGGTCCCATGCGTACGTAATGCGGTACCTGTGTTACATACATGCTCCCGGTCCCATTGCGTACGTTATATGTGCGGGTAGTTGCCTGTTGTTACACTACATGCTCGTCCCATTGTGTACGTTAATGCGCGTGGTATGCCTGTCGTTACAACCATTTCTAGGCACATGCGGGTGAGGGGCCTGGTCTTTCCCATTGCGTACGTTAATCGGCTGTATCCTTTTTACATAGTCTCATCCTTCGCCCGGTCCTTGTTCAGTTCAAGCTGGTACGTTATATTGGAGCGATCGTGTTAGTCATGCTGTTGCTATCTATCAGGTCACTGCGAGTCCCGTCCATTGCTACGTTATGGCGGGAGTGCCTGTGTTACATAGTACAATACATGCTCCGGTCCCATTGCGTACGTTAAGCGGGGTATGCCTTTGTTTACTATAGTTACATACATGCATTACATCTGTCTATTAGCGGGGTATGCCTGTGTTACATAGTTACATACATGCTCCGTCCCATTGCGTAATTAATGCGGGGTATCCTGTATTCTTATTCATCCCGAGCAGCAGGGGTTCAAAGACTTCCTTCAATATTCTATTCCCTGACCTTGACATCTAAGCTTTTCCTCAACTTAAACATCCCAGTGAAATGATAGATCATCAGTACATGCCATGGATGTATACCAGTATTAAGCCGCAGACACGGGCATACTTAAAATAAATCTTGTGTATGTTGCTACGTAAACGCATCTTCTCAGTGTTTTCTGTTAGACACCAAAGCATTTAGCTATCAAACCCACATACCGTGCTAGAATGTGTCCATAATACAGTAACTTCCACTGAATACAACCCAACAATACAGCACGTACAGAACTAACAATATCATATATCTAGAAGTCACTTACAGAACTTGGTCCAATCCAAAAGTTTCTTGTTGAATATATTTAACATTTTCATAAATCCCTCTATTCCTCAGGACCGAGCAAACAAATGCATGTTTTTACAATATATTAATTTACACCGCAAAGTAAAGAAGTAAAACATCAAACATACAATAATATTTAAAACATATGGATTTATATAAACAAATTTAATAGCAATGACTTCTGTATGGTCCGGATCTGGCAGGCTTCATTGTGGTAATATGTTCTGATATTCTGCACCAACACTGCTATTGAATCCTACGGAAACTAATATTTTGTTTGTATACAGTAATGTTGGGTGATCTGGGGGAGCAGTGCTGCATCTGTACATCTACGGCCAATGTTATTACATTTGTATTAAACCCCCAGGATGTAATCATGTAAAATAAGACAGGTAATGAAAAACCGGATTGCTGCTTAATACTTATATTTTATATTTTCATAATCTCAGCTTAAAAGTGAATTGTATTGTCTGTGCATTAATGGATTATTAATGAGCAAAATAGATGGGAAGGAGGCCCCCCACAAACCTTGTGTGTCGTTTTGAGCCATAGGCCGCTGGTTGAATAGCCCAAATGTTATCACAACCTACTAGGAATTTACAGTAATAAATAACCTGAGCTACCTGTATATCAGCTCATCAGCATCCACTTCTAATAACTGTAGCGAACAGCAACATTGAAACTGTTCAATTTTATTGCTAGATTATTATTACCTTGTGTTAATTCTAAACATTAAGTTATATTTCCACTAAATAAGAACGTTTTATAGTCACATCGCCTATTCCTACAATTCCGCATATGATAAAAAGTCTATCACTCATGTCACCATCATAAAATGAGTCTTCCGAATTAATACTTTATTTTATACTTATTAATTAACTGCGTCATGCCATTGAAGTTTCTGTATGATAGTGCAGAATGAGTACTTTCACAGATTAATGAATAACCCCTAGTAACTTTTGTTGTGACCAGAATGATGTACCTTGAAGTCAGTATGCAGCAAAAGAATGGGAAGACTCAGCAAAGTTCTTCATGTATCATTAAAACATAATAATCTTTAAATGCATGAAAGAAAACCACATCATTCAATGAGTAACCGATTCAGTAAGGAGGTGACTAAAATAGATTATCTTTATTCTTAAACTACTGCTCCCTTTTTCCCGGAGTCCCATTGCGTAGGCGTTATGCGGTGGTCATGCCTTTTAAAAGTAAATACATGCTTCCCGGCCTCAATGCGTAACCCTCCGTTAAGGAGCGGGTATGCCTGTCTGTATACTTTCTTCATCACAAAAACCAATAACTCCATGCTTTTGACTGGGATCTACCTTGCATTCCTTCAACAGGTAAGTCCCCTGATGATGCATCAAGTCACTGTTTTTTTTTTTGTTTTTTTTTTCTTGTTGCGCATTTATCACACATTTTTTGTGCTATATGCTTATTAAAGTTTATTTTTTTTATACCTTGTTTTTTATTTTTTGTGAAAATACAGCATTACATCTCGTATTTCCAGTACTGTGCATAAGCATTATTCATATCTCTTATGAGATAGCTGCACAAACATTGTATCAAAACAGAGTTAATAGTAACTCATAGACTTAAATAAGTAAGATAACAAAACGTAAAATTAGTGGGGGGTATAGGTGGGAGAGGGTAGGACGAGAGAAGAGGTGGGGAGGGGGGAGAGGTAAGCAGGGTGGGGGACGGGGGCACGGTGGGGGATGGAAGGTCCGGTTGGGAGGGGGAGCGGAAGGGATGGGAGCCGCGGTTACTGATCAGTACGCTTCCGCGAGGAACCGATGTATGGATATTAATTTGTTGCTGTGGCAGGTCTACTCCATTACGGGAACGTCTAACTACTATGTAAAAAAAACGGTGGGATACTTCATCCACCCCAGGTATTGTCATGTCTGGGCCCGCAGCAAGTCGTCCAGACTTTCGGAATGTTCCCAGTGTCATTGACTAAACTTGTCAAACGTTTTTCCCTCGCAACATGTCGAACAAATCTATCCGGATTTTGGGGTGGATAACAGGATTTCATTATTGTTCCATAATGCTGAAATCTCGCACCGCACGGCTGTAGCAAAATTGTGTATTAGTCTATAAGAGTTCTTCGAGAGGCCCCTGTACGTGCTCTTCCAAAGGGAAGAGACCGGGGATCAAAGCGCTGCCGGACATGTCGAGGCCATAAAGCCTCCCTTTGAAGCCATATTATGAGTTTTTTCCATAATTGAATCACCGGGGGCAGGACCACGCATATGTAACAGATCAGCGGATTCTTCCATTCTTTTTAGGTTACAGAGTGGAGAACACCGTTTTAACAAATATGGGATACTCTAAGTGGGTGAGGACCACCTCCCTTAGGACCTTATATGCGGTTCTCTTTAAGGTGTGTTTGCAAATCGAACTCTTAGCAGCTGCTGTGAGATTTGCGGCTCACTCGTCTATTAATCTAGTGTCTACCTAAGTCCGTGTTCCAATTTTGATGTATACCTAGATTGCTGGGTGACTTAATCCAGAAACCGATCAATACGCCTACATCTCGATGTGAGTCCATTCAATGTTAGGCTTCATTCCGACAGAACTCTAGAATGAACGAAACAGAACTATTTGTATAAACACCCACAACATTTCTTATTTTTTGAAGGGGCTTAGCAGTACTTGCTTGATTTCATTACTATCGAGTTGTGCCCAATTAGTCAAACTCTCCCAAATGGCTTTAAACACACCCTGATTTGAAGAGATGCGTAGAATTGGAAAGCAAAGCTTGTTCCCCTTCCCCCCATTGGGAAACTACCAGCCAAAACTATTACGCGACCCCAAAACTAGCTAAAGAAAATTTCGCTATAAATGCAGCGCTATACTCAATGACAATTCATTAGCAATCTGGGATAGTTACCAAACCTTTAGATCACGGCCACTTACGTCCTAACAAACCCTGTGTATCCTCGATGCACACACCCAACCCTATGGGGTAATCCCCACACTTTGCTTCCTTGGGTTTGCCTCGCTGTCTATACTTTCAAATTTGGAAACAGAGGTTATAGTGATGAGATTACAAGATCTGGTGGAGACAACAAACTTATATCATTTGCACAAATTAGAGAAGAGAAAAAATATCCATATTCAGAATTTTATAGATACCTCAGATCAGAAGCCTTTACAATAATTCAACCCATACCACCTCTGACAAAACATCAAGTCCTGTTTTAAAGAATTACCCTCCTGGCTTTGTACTATAGATTTCTCTTGGGATGTTTTTGAATATCAAAAGGTGTTTTTTTTTCAGCGCTTTTTTTCCCTCTATTCACTTGATGTGTTGCCTGGTTAATTGTACCCAATTCTGGAACAATAGTTTATTGGGGCGGGGGAGGGCATGTGATGCTTAGATGTATAAAAACAAATACTCCTCCTTGCATGGCATGTCTAAGAGTGATGCATTTAAAGTGATAATTTTATTATTTTTTTTTTTGGCGTGACAAATCACCGTTAGACTTATAAGCCCCTCGGGAACCTACGACCCGGTGACCTCCCGGCGGACTGCATCCTTTCTGCAAATCTACTCAAGGCCACAAACGGTGAGCTGATCTGACCACACTTTGATCCCATGCTCCTGTGAACCTGCATATTTTAACCCCACACCCCTTTACAAAATTGTTTCACTGCAGCCGTCTCCCAAAACTGGCTGCACTAAAAATTGTTCAACTCCCACACTCATGTGCAGACTCTGAACAGAGTACTCGGGAATCTTTTGCTGTTTGTTTATTTTTTATTCACCTTAAACTATTCAATTTAGCCGTAGGAAGTGTGTGAGCGCCAACCCCCAGTGTTTCCTAACAGCTTCTTTCACAAAAGAATGGGGTGGGTGAGAGTGTTTCCTAATAATGCAGGGGTGGGTGATGACCCTGAGACCGTTCCCTAATCACTGCAGTGGGGGTGGTCCGAGACCGTCACTAATATTGCAGGGGGTGGGTGTTCAGAACCGCCCTAATACTGCTTAGGGGCCCCGTGGGTTGAGACCAGCGTCCCTAATACTGCAGGGGGTGGGGAGAGGTCCCCTAATATTCTGCAGGGGTTGAGTGGACCGTCCCTCCTAATAATGCAGGGGGTGGGTGTCGAGGGTGAGAGCGTCCCCGAATACTGCAGCGGGGGGGGGTGAGAGTGTCCCTAATACTTTGCAGGGGGTGCCCGTGAGAGCTTTGTCCCCATTTGGAGTGTCAATAATTACCTGCAGGGGGTGCCCGCCCCGGTGAGACGTCCATAATACTGCAGCGGCCCGGGGGTTGGAGATGGGAACCGTCCCTAATTACGTGCAGGGGGTGGGTGATGAATGTCTTTCTAATACTGCCAGGGGTTGGTAGACTGTCCCTAAAACTGCAGGGGATGGTGAGAGCGTCCCTAATACCCCTGCAGGGGTATGGTCCCGACTGAGAGGCGACGTCACCGTAATATTGCAGGGGGTGGTTGTGAGAGTGTCCGTAATACTGCAGGGGCATGGTTTGATAGTGTGGTTCCCTAAAGCACCCTGCAGGGGTTTTTTGGGGGGTGTAGAGCGTCCCCTTAATATGCAGTGGGGTGGGTGCTGAGAAGGCGTCTCTAATTATGCAGGCGGTGGGATGAGAGTGTCCCGAACCTGCAGGGATGGGTGAGAGCGTCCCTAATATGAAGGGGCTGGGTGTCCGGTTTGATTTTTAGAGCGTCCCTACTTTTTTTTATGCCGGGGATGGGGAGACCGTCCCATAATATGCAGGAGAGGGGTGAGTGTCCCTATATCGCAGGGGGTGGTCCCCGAGAGCGTCCCTAATACTGCACTGGGGCGTGGGTGGAGCGGCCCTAATACTGCAGTGGGTGGGTGAGAGCCTCCCATACTGCAGGGGGTGGGTGAGGACACTTTTGTTTCCTCATACGCAGGGGGTGGGTGAGACCGTCCCCTAATACTGCAGGGGGTGGGTGAGAGACCGTCCCTACCATACTTGCAGACGGGGTCTAACTAGCTGGCTTCCTTTCCGTACCCCCACTGTCCTCTGGGGTTGTGGGTGAGAGCGCCCCCCCCCCCTAATCCACTGCAGGGGATGAGTGAGAGCGTCCCTAATACCGCAGGGGGGGGTCGAGAGGAGAGCGTCCTAATTCTGCACGGGGGTGGGTGAGAACGTCCCTAATACTGCAGGGGGTGGGTGAGAGCGTCCCCTACATATAAGGCACGGGGGGTGGTTGTGTGAGCGTCCCCCTAATACGCAGGGGGTGGGTAGAGAGCGTCCCTATATCAGGGGTGGGTTGAGAGGTCAATAATACTGCAGTAGTGGGTGAGTGCCATAATTACGAAGGGATGGGTGTAGAGAGGTCCCTAATATGCAGGAGTGGTGAACGAGCGTCCCTAATACTGCAGGGGGTGGGTTGAGAGCGTCCCTAATACTGCAGGATGTGGGTGAGTGCCCTAATCTGCAGGGGATGGGTTGAGACCGTCCCTAATAATGACACGGGCTGTTGGGCGATGGTGAGGAGGGGAGAGCGTCCATAATAATGCAGGGGGGATGCGATGAATGAAGCGTCCTAATACGCAGGGGGTGGGTGAAAGAGCGTCCCTAATTCTGCAGGGGGTGGTGTGTTTTTGGAGGTTATCCCTAATACTGCAGGGTGTGGGTGAGAGGTCCCTAATACTGCAGGGGGTAGGTGAGAGTGTCCCTAATACTGCAGGGGGTGGGTGAGAGCGTCACTAAATACTTTCAGGGGGTGGGTGAGGAGGTCCCTACTACTGAAGGGGGTGGGTTTGGTGAGAGCGTCCCTATACTTGCAGGAGTGGGTGAGTGTCCCTAATACTGCAGGGGACGGGGTTTTGTGAGAGTTCCAGTCCCTCAATAATGACAGGAGGTGGGTTGAGAGCTCCCTAATACTGAAGGGGGTTGGGTGAGAGTTTGAGAGCGTCCCTAATAGCAGGATGGGGTGAGAGCGTCCCTAATACTGTCAGGGGGTGGGTTTTAGGTGAGTGTCCTAATTCGACAGGGGATGGGTGAGATCCGTCTTTATAGTAATTTACTGCAGGGGCGTGGGTGTGAGAGTGTCCCAATACTCAGGGGGTGAGTTGAGAGACGTTACCTAATACTGCAGGGGGGGAGGGCGGGTGGAGAGAGTCCCTAATACTGCAGGGGTGGGTGAGTGTCCCTAATACTTTGCAGGGAGGGGGTGAGATGTGTCCATAATACGAAGGGGGTGGGTGAGAGAGGTCCTTAAATGAAGGGGATGGTGAGTGTCCCTATATACTGCAGGGGGTTGGGTGCGAGGTCCACTAATACTGCAGGGTGTTGTGGGTGAGTGTCCCTAATTCTCGCAGGGGATGGGTGAGACAGTCCCTATATACTGCAGGGGGTGGGTGAGAGTATGGGTCCGAATACTGCAGGGGGTGGGTTGAGAGCGTCCCTAATAATGCGGGGGTGGCGTGAGGTGAGAGTGAGAGTGTCCCAATACGCAGGGGTGGGTGATTGAGTTGTCCAATTACTGCAGTGGGTGGGGTGAGACCGTCCCTAATAATGCAGGGGGTGGGTGAGAGTGCCCTAAATACTGGCAGGGGATGGGTGGATGTCCCTATTTTACTGGCAGGGGTGTGTTCGTGAGTGTCCCTAATACTGCGGGGGTGGGTGAGAGCGTCCATAATACTGCAGGGGGTGGGGTGAGAGCGTCAGTATATTATGCAGGGGGTAGGTGGAGCGTCCCAAACTGCAAGGGGGCGGTGAGACGTCCCTTAATCTGCAGGGGGTGGGGAGAGCGTCCTAATAAGTGCAGTGTGGATGGGTGAGAGTTGCCTAAACGCCAGGGGGTGGGTGTTGAGGGCGTCCCAATACTTGCAGGGGTTGGGTGGGTGAGAGCGTCCCTAAATGCAGGGGGTGGGTGAGATTCCCTAAGTACTGCAGGCGGGCGGGTCGAGAGAGTCCCTAATACTGCAAGGGGGTGGGTTGAGATCGCCCTAATCTGCAGGGGGGCGGGTGTGATCGGGAGAGCGTCCCTTAATACTGCGGGGGGCGGGTGAGAAGAGTCCTAATATGCGGGGGCGTGGTGAGACCGTCCCTAATACTGCAGGGGGTTTTGGGGGTGCAGACCGTCCTCCTAATACTTGCAGGGGGTAGGTTGAGAGGGTCCCTCCCATATGCAGAGGGGTGGGGTGAGACCGTCCTAATACTGCAGGGGATGGTTTTTTTGAGTTGAGATTAGCGTGTCCCTAATACTGCACGGGGCCCATGGGTGAGAGCTTCGTACCCATATACTGCAGTGGGGTGGGTCAGACCGTTCCCTAATACTGCAGGGGATGGGCTGAGAGCGTCCCTAATACTGCCAGGTTCTTTGTTGATGGGTGAGAGTGTTCCCTAATACTGCAGGAGTATGGGTGAGGGCCCTAATACTGCAGGGGGTGATTGTGAGAGGTCCATAGACTGCAGGGGGTGGGTTGAGAGTTTGTCCCTATATTGCAGGGGTGGGTGAGGTGTCCCATTAACTACATGCGGGGTTGGGTCGAGAGTGTCCCTAACTACTGCTAGGGGGTGGTGTCGAGAGCTCCCGAGAGTGTCCCTAATATGCCAGGGGCGAGGCGTGGGTCCCTAATACTGAGTAGGCGGAGGCGTTTGAGAGCACTGGTTTTAGTCCCTAATTACTGCAGGGGGTGCGGTCTCTGAGCCCATCGTTTCACCCCCTCACATACTGCAGGGGGCTGGGTGAGGTGTCACTAATTATATGGCAGCGGGGTTGGGGAGTGTTCCCTAATACACCCTGCAGGGAGGGTTTTCCCGAGACGCTGTCCTCCTAATTATTGCAGGGCCCCCGGGGGGTGATGGAGGCCAGGTCCCTAATACTTGCCCAGGGTGGTGGGTGAGAGCGTCCCAATCTGCAGGTTGTTGGGTAGAGCGTCTATTTTTTTTGTACTGCAGGGGATGGGTTTAGCTGCAGAGCGTCCCTAATACTGCAAGGGGAATGGGTGGAGAGCGCCTAATACTGCAGGGGTGTGTGTGAGCGTGTCTCCTCATACTGCAGGGGGTGGCCGTGAGTGTCACCTCCCAATAATGCAGGGGATGGGTAGGATGAGTGTCCCTAATTATCGCGGGGGTGGGTGAGATCGCTTACTAATACTGCACCGGGGGTGGGTTTGAGCAGTGTCCCTAATACTGCCAGGGGGTGGATGTTGAGAGCGTCCTCTTTAATACGGAGGGGATGGGTGGAGAGTTCGTCCCTAAATGCAGGGTTGGTAGGTGAGACCGTCCCTAATACTGCCAGGGGGGTATGTGTGAGGGTGAGACCATCCCTAATACTGCAGGGGATGAGAGCTGTCCCTCCTTTTTAATACTTGCAGGGGGGCGGTGACATGAGTGTCCTCATAACTGCAGGGGCCCCTTCCCGGGATTTTGGATGGGCGGGAACTGGGTGTGAGTGTCCCTCATACTGACAGGGGGTGGGTGAAAGTGAAAGCACCCTACCTGATGATGGAAAGCATCCCTTTTTTTATACTGCAGGGGGTGGGGTAGTGTCACCTATATACTGAAGGGGCGTGGTGAGACCCCGCGTCCCTAAATACTGCAGGGGGTGGGTGAGAGCGTCACTAATACTGCAGGGGGTAGGTGAGACCGTACCTAATATTGACGGGGGGTAGGTGAGAGCCGTCACCTCATACTGCAGGGGTAGGTTGATGACCGTCCCTAATACTGAATGGGGTAGGTGATTGAGACCGCTCCCTAATACATGCAGGGGTGGTGTGAGTGTTCCCTAAATACTGCCAGGGGGTTTGCCGCCCGTGGGGGATGAGCATCCCTATTATGCAGGGGTGGGTGAGTGTACCTAACCACTGCAGGGGTGGGGAGTGTCCCTTAAAAATGCAGGGGTTTTTATTTATGTGGGTTGAGAGTGCCTTACTGCAGGGGGTGGGTGAGAGCGTCCCAACCACTTAATACTGCAGGGGGGGGTGAGAGCGTGCCCTAATAATTGCAGGGGTGTGGTGACACAGTGAGTGTCACTAATACTGCAGGGGTGGGTGAGTGTCACTAATACTGCAGGTAGGTGAGACCGTCCATAAAACTGAAGGGGGTGGGTCGAGCACCCGGTCTAATACTGCAATGGGCCTAGGTCCCGAGGACAGTTTTTTCCCCCTAATTACTGATAGCTGGGATGGGTAGGTGAGCAGTCCTAATTATGCAGGGGAGGGGGTTGACGAGTGTCCCTAATACGTGTGCATGCAGGGAGTGGGTGAGAGCGTCCCAATACTGAAGGGGCAGGTGTGAGAGCGTCTATAAACTGCAGGGGGATGGGGTGAGAGTGAGACGAGCGAGCGGCCCTATACTGCAGGGGATGGGTGACGATCGCCCTCCATACTACAGGGGGATGGGTTGAGGAGAGTGTCCCCGAATACTGCAGGGGGGGGTGAGAGTGTCACTAATACTGAACCCGGCCGCGTGAGTGAGACTGTACCTAATGTACTGCAGGGGGTGGGTGAGAGTGAGGAGTTTGTCCCTAAATAGGCAGGGGTGGTGAGATGTCCCTAATACGCAGGGGGGGGTGAGACCGTCCCTATACTGCAGGGCGGTGGGTGAGAGACCGTCCCAATACTGCAGGGGGTGGGTTGTATGAGGACCGTCCCTACTACTGCAGGGGGGGGGTGAGGACCGCTCCTAATACTGCAGGGGGTGGGTGTTTTAGAATGTCCCGAATACTGCAGGGGTTGGGGTGAGACCCGTCCCTAATACTGGCAGGGGGTGGGTGAGAAGTCCCTAAACTGCAGGGGGTGGCCCGCCGTGGACGAATGGTCCCTAATAATGACGGGGTGGGTGAGACAGCTCTTCCTAATAATGAAGGGACGGTGTGAGACCGTCAATAATACTGCCCCAGGGGGTGGGGTTGAGACCGTCCCTAATACTGCAGGGTCCCTCCCCTTTTCAGGGGCCGTGGTGTGCAGTGTCCCCCCTCATAATACTGCATTGAGGTTTGATCGGGTGAGATAAGTCCCTCATCCATACTCGTAGCGGGGTGGTGTCCCGAGCAACTGTCCCTAATACGCAGCGCGGTTGGAGTGCAGAGAGCCCTAACTCCTATGCATTGGGGTAGGCTGAGAGCCGTCCCTAATACTGCACGGGGGGGGTGAGAGCGTCCCTAATGTAATGCAGGGGCCGTGCGGTTTTTTTGACGAGGTCCCTTATACTGCCAGGGGATGGGTGAGAGCGTCCTGTAATACTGCAGGGGGGGGGTGAGTGTCCCTAATACTTCAGGGGCGTGGGTTGATGAGAGCAGCGTACCACAGTAATACTGCAGGGGGTGGGTGCGATGTCCTACATTACTGCAGGGTGAGGTCCCCGTGAGAGCTTGTTCCCTAATACTGCAGGCCCGGTTGGGTGAGAAGGAGTCCCTAAACGCAGGAGGTGTGGTGAGAGCGTCCCATATTAATGCAGGGGTGGGTGAGAGCGCCCCGGAAATAATACGCAAGGGGGTGGCCGTTCGAGGAGCGTCCCCTAATATTGATAGGTGTGGGTGGAGTGTCCCTAATTCTGCGGGGATGGGTGAGACCGTCCTTCAATAATGCAGTGGGTGGCTCGTGAGAGCGTAACTAATACGAAGGGGATGGCCGTGAGCAGTGCACTAATAACCTGCATGCGGGTGGCGAGAGCGCCCTAAATACTGCACCCCCGGGGTAGGTGAAGAGAGTCCCTAATACTGAGGCGGTGGGTGAGGACCAGTTCCCTAACCTACTTGCAGGGATGGTGCGGAGTGAGGGCCTCCTTAGACTGCATGGGGTGGTCGGATCGTCCCTATATGTACTGCAGTTGGGGCGGGTTGCAGAGTGTCCCCCCTTATACTTGCGCGGGAGGGGTGTGAGACACGTCCCTTAATACCTGCAGGGAGGGTGAGAGCGTCCCTAATACTGCTAGGGGATGGGTGAGAGCGCTACATAATACTGAAGGGGGTGGGTGAGATCGTCCCTAATAGGCAGGTGGGTGTTTGTTTGAGGGGGACCGTACCTAATAATGCAGCCCCTCTCCTTTTTTTCTCTCCCCCCCCCCCCCCTTTTCTTCTTCCCGGGGTGGGTGTAGACCGTCCCTCCAATACTGAAGGGGAGGGTGAGTCCCCCCCCAGTGTTCCCTATACGCAGGGGATGGGTGAGAGCGTCCCTCATTGGCTGCAGGGGCCCCGTGGGTTGAGAGACCCCCCCTTCCTAATACTTGGCACCCGGCGAGGTGGGTTGACGAGCGTCCACCTAATACTTGCCAGGGGGTGGGTCCGAGGCGTTCCCATCATACTGAGGGGGTGGGTGATTTGACCGTCCCCCCTCCAATACTTTTGCAGGCGTTTTTGTGGTGAGAGCCTCTCTTCACACCCTACCCAGGGGGCGGGTGACCTGACCAGAGTGTCCACTAACTACTCGATCAGGGCGTGGGCTCGAGAGCGTCCCTAATACTGCACAGACCGGTATGTTGTTTTGTTGAGCACTGTCCTAATACCCTGCATGTTGGCGTTTTATGGTGAGAGCGCCCTTTACTGCAGCGGGTATCTGGGTTTGGTGAGCGTCCATAAAAGCACCGGGGATGGGCTGAGACCGGCCCTAATTTTACTGCAGGGATGGGTTTTGAGAGCATCGACCTAATACTGGTAAGGGGGTGGGTGACCGAGCGTCCCATTTAATACTGCAGGGGGTGGGAAGACCGGCCCCCTAATCACTGCAGGGGGTGGGTTTGATGGAGTCATTCCGTCCCTAAGCACTGCGGGGGTGGGTCGGTGAACCGCTCCCCCCCTACCTTAATACTCTGCAGGCGGATGATTGGTGAGACTGTCACTAATACTCTAGGGGATGGTGAGACCGTCCCTAATACTGCAGGGTATGGGTGAGGGTCCCTATACTGCAGGGGATGGGTGGACGCCTCCTTTATATTATGCAGGGGGTAGGTGAGACCGTTTCTAAATTTGAATACTGCAGGGGGTGTGTGTGTGAGTGGGCCTAATTACTGCAGGGGATGGTTTTTTAAGTGTCACTAATTACTGCAGGGGGTGGGGTGGGATTCTCCCACTATACCACTGCATGGAGATGGGTCTTGCAGAGTGTCCCTGAATATGGACCAGGGGACGGCCCCGCGAGTGTCCCTAATACTGAAGGGCGGTTTGGGAGACCGGCATTTCATAAATACTGCATGGGGAGGCGCTGGTGATGTGTCCCTAATTACTGAAGGGGATGGGGAGTACTGCAGGGGGGGGGGGCAGGGCAAGAAGAGCATCCCTAATACTACAAATGTTACAGACAACACAGAGGTGACGATAACACACTTACACTGCCTCAGATTCCCCCCCCGGTAACCCCCGCTCCCACACTCTCCCCACTGGTCAACACGCCCCCTCGCCGCTCTCCCCGCTCCGGGTACACCACGCTCCCCATACGCCCAATTTTTCACTCTCCACGCTGGTAACACGCTCACACTCGACCCCGCTGAAACACGCTCACACACTCTCCCCGCTGGTAACCGCTCGACGATCTCCCGCTGGTTAACGATCTACTCCCCCGCTGGTCAACAAAGTCTCAAAACTTATCCCGATGATACACGCTACACACTCTCCCGCTGGTAACAACGCTCACATCTCCCCACTGGTAACACCAGCTCACACTCTACCCACTCGGTAACCCACGCTCCCACACTTCTCCCCCCCGCCGGGTAACACGCACACGCTTCCACCCCCTTTCGCGTTGGTAAACACCACTCCACCACCATATCCCGATGCTAAACACGCTCCACAACCATCTCCCCGCTGCGCTAACACGCTCACGCTCTCTCCGTGGTAAACACGTCACGCTCTCTCCCGCTTGGTACACGCTTTCAAACTCTCTACCCCCTTGCTCCCCCGGTACACACACGCCTCACACCTCTCCCGCTCGATCAACACGCTCACGCTCTCCCCGCTGGTAACACGCTCACGCTCTCCCCGCTGGTAAAACACGCTCCCACTATCCCCGCTGGAAACCACGCTCACACTATCACCGGCTGGGACACGCTTCACGCTCTCCCCGCTGGGTAAAACGCTCGCACTCTCCCCCGCTGGCTAACATTGCTCACGATCTGCCACCGCGTGCGGTAAAACGCTATATTCGCCTGCCCGTTGGGTAACACGCTCACACTCTCCCGCTGTGGTAACACGCTCACCACTCTCCCGCTGTGGTCAACACGCTGACTCACACTCTCCACGCTGGTAGCACGGCTCGCCATCTCCCCGCTGGTAACACGCTACTTGCCTCTCCCCGCGGGCGTAACCACACTCACGCTCCCGATTTTTTGGTAACACTGCTTCGCACTCCCCCGCTCGGTAACACGCTCACGCTCTCCCCCCGCTCCCCGGTAACACGATCACCTCGTGCCCCGTTGTATGGTAATCACGCTCACAGCTCCCACGCTGTAACCGCTCACAACAATCTCCCGCTATTTTCCGGTACAAGGCTCGCCCTCCTCCCACCTCCCCGATCCCCCCGGTTAACCCACTCCACCCGCTCTCCCGCTGATAACACACTCACGCTCTCCAATAGCTTGATAACACGCCCTCAACACCGCATCTCCCCGCGGTATACCACGCTCACACTCTCCCCGCGGGTACACGCTCAAACGATCCCCAGCTGGTACACGATCACGCTCTCCCCGCGGTAACACGCTCACACTCCCCGCCCTGTGGTTAAAACGCGACGCTCTCCCCACTGGTAACCACTCACGATCTCCCGCGCCTGGTCACCACGTCCACGACTCTCCCCGCTGGTAAACACGCTCACCACTATCCCGCTTGGTAAACGCTCTCCCCGATGGTAACACGGCTCGCAGCACCTATACCCGCGGCGCTAACACGCTCACGCTCTACCCCGCTGGTATCCGCTAACGCTCTCACCCGCTGTTGGAACACGCTCAGCTCTCCCCTATGGTAACCGCTAACACTCTACACCACCTTTGGTTAACACGCTCACGCTATCCACCGGCTTTGGAACAACGCTCACGCTTTTATCTTACCGCGGTAACACGCTCACACTCTCCCCGCTGGTAACACGCTCACACTCTCCCGATGGTTTGGCTAACACGCTCACGTCTTACCGCCGGTAACACGCTCACACTTCCCCGCTGTAACCACCTCCCACTCTCCCACGTGGTAACACGTTCACTCTCTCCCCCGATGGAACACCACATCACACTCTCCCCGTGGAACACGCGCCACTCTCACACCCACTCCGCTTGGTAACCATTCGCTCACTGTTCTTACCCGCTGGTAACACGCTAACTCTTCCTCCCGCAGGAACTTCCGCTCACATCTCCCCGTTTTTTTGGTAATGATACACGCTCACACTCTCCCCGCTGGTAACACGCTCACTCTCTCCCCGCTCCCATTGCGTACGTTAATGCGGGGTATGCCTGTGTTACATAGTTACATACATGCTCCGGTCCCATTGCGTACATTAATGCGGGGTATGCCTGTATTCTTATTCATTCCCAGCAGCAGGGGTTCAAAGACTTCCTTCAATATTCTATTCCACTGACCTTGACATCTAAGCTTTTCCTCAACTTAAACATCCCAGTGAAATGATAGGATTCATCAGTACATGCCAGTGGATGTATACCAGTATTAAGCCGCAGACACGGGCATACTTAAGAATAAATCTTGTGTATGTTGCTACGTAAACGCATCTTCTCAGGTGTTTTCTGTTAGACACCAAAGACATGTAGCCTATCAAAACCCACATACCGTGCTGGAAATGTGTCCATAATACAGTAACTTCCACTGAATACAACCCCAACAATACCAAGCACGTACAGAACTAACAATAATCATATATCTAGAAGTCACTTACAGAACTTGGTCCAATCCAAAAGTTTTCTTGTTGAATATATTTAACATTTTCATAAATCCCTCTATTCCTCAGGACCTGAAGCAAAACAAATGCATGTTTTTACAATATATTAATTTACACCGCAAAGTAAAGAAGTAAAAACATCAAACATACAATAAATATTTTAAAACATATGGATTTATATAAACAAATTTAATAGCAATGACTTCTGTATGGCTCGGATCTGGCAGGCTTCATTGTGGTAATATGTTCTGATATTCTGCACCAACACTGCTATTGAATCCTACGGAAACTAATATTTTGTGTTATACAGTAATGTTGGGTGATCTGGGGGAGCAGTGCTGCATCTGTACATCTACGGCCAATGTTATTACATTTTGTATTAAACCCCCAGGATGTAATCATGTAAAATAAAGACAGGTAATGAAAAACCGGATTGCTGCTTTAATACTTATATTTTATATTTTCATAATCTCAGCTTAAAAGTGAATGTATTGTCTGTATGCATTAATGATTAATTAAATGAGCAAAAGTAGATGGGAAGAGGGCCCCCCACAAAACCTTTGTGTGTCGTTTTTGAGCCATAGGCCGCTGGTTGAATAGCCCTAAATGTTATCACAACCTACTAGGAATTTACAGGTAAATAAATAAGCCTGAGCATACCTGTATATCAGAACTCATCAGCAATCAGCACTTCTAATAACTGTAGCGAACAGCAACATTGAAACTGTTCAATTTTATTGCTAGATTATTTATTACCTTGTGTTTAATTCTAAACATTAAGTTATATTTTCCACTAAAATGAAAGAACGTTTTATAGTCACATGCCTCACAAATTACTTCGGTACAAGCAGTATGATAAAAAGTCTACCTCATGTCACATATAAAATGAGTCTTCCGAATTAATACTTTATTTATTATACTTTATTAATTAAACTGCGATCATGCCATTGAAGTTTCTGTATGATAGTGCCAGAATGAGTACTTTCACAGATTAATGAATAACCCCTAGTTAACTTTTGTTGTGACCAGAATGATGTACCTTGAAGTCAGTATGCAGCAAAGAAATGGGGAAGACTTCAGCAAAGTTCTTCATGTATCACTTAAAACATAATAATCTTTAAATGCATGAAAGAAACCACATGCATTCAATGAGTAACCGATTCAGTAGAGGAGGTGACTAAGAATAGATTATCTTTATTCTTAAATACTACACTAAATCATGCTTAACCCTGAGCACCAAAGAAACCACACCCTTTATTTTTAATTACAATTAGAGCCTATTTGTTGCAGATCATGCTTATTATGTGTATATGATTTAAAATAACTTTAGGCTCAGTATATTTGAACATTAGTCTAAAAAGAATCTCAGAAATATCTCAGACCTGTCTGTGGGACATACCGCTGCGGGGCATACCGCTGCGGGGCATACCGCTGCGGGGCATACCGCTGCGGGACATACCGCTGCGGGACATACCGCTGCGGGGCATACTCACTGCGGGACATACCGCTGCGGGGCATACCGCTGCGGGGCATACCGCTGCGGGGCATACCGCTGCGGGGCACACCGCTGCGGGGCACACCGCTGCGGGGCACACCGCTGCGGGGCACACCGCTGCGGGACATACCGCTGCGGGGCATACCGCTGCAGCGCTTTCAAAGTTTCAGTGATGATTTGGGATAATAGAGGACATGTAAAAGGGATTTGCACTGACCATATATGAATAATTGTGTCTGGTGCTCAGGTTCAGTACCTGCACCACCAGGTACATTGAACATACAGGTGCAGCGCCCGTTATCCGATCATTTACCGAATTGGTTTTCGAGATTTCCCTGAAATTCTTTCAAAATTTGCCGCTGCAGACTAATGGCCCATCGGATTAACACAGCAGGGGTGCCGGCTGTGTTAATTCTACCAGGGTCTACCGGTCTGGAAGAGACGTGCAGTACGAGATAGGCTGAATCAGTCACTCTAACTGCGCGCCTCTAACAGGTGATCGCAGGGTTTTTATTTAATTTTAAACACTACAATATTGTAGCAGGGGATCTCCGGAGCTGAACAGCATTGATTTCAGGTCCGGGGACCTCCTACTTCCTGAGTTACAGGCCCCGTTATGGGGTGCCAGTATCCCCATGTTAAAATCCTGTGGGTCACATGACCGTGGGATCTAAACAAAGCAGAGGGGATACCGGCACCCCATAACGGGGCCCATATCTCGGGAAGTAGGGGGTCCCCGAGGCTGAAATCAACTTTGTTCAGCTCAGAAGACCCCCTGCATCTGCACACTAGTATCAAACATGCCCCCCACCCCTCCCCCAAATAAAAAATCATTACCTTAGCGGGTAGCTGAGGTTGTATATTGTATTTGGCTGTATATTGCCTGTCATGGTGGTAGCTCCTGTGAGTGCCACCATGCCAATCAATTGTTTTTTTGGCATACAAGCGGCAAGCTGCTAAGGTAATGAAGCTGCTTACATTTTATTTTTATTTATTGTGGGTGTGAGCAGGGGGTCTCTTGAGCTGAACAAAGTTGATTTCACCCTCGGGACCCCCTACATCCCGAGATACAGGCCCTGTTATGGGGTGCCGGTATCCCGGTCATGGGATCTAAACAAAGCAGAGGCTGAAATCAACTTGGTTCAGCTCCGGAGACCCCCTGCTCACGCACACTAGGAATAAAAATAAAATGTAAGCAGCTTCATTACCTTAGCAGCTACCCGCTAAGGTAATGATTTCTTATTTGGAAGAGGGGGGGTATGTTTGATACTAGTGTGCAGATGCAGGGGGTCTTCTGAGCTGAACAAAGTTGATTTCAGCCTCGGGGACCCCCTACTTCGAGATACAGGTCCCGTTATAGGGTGCCGGTATCCCTCTGCTTCTTTTAGATGCCACAGTCACGTGACCCACAGGATTTTAACATGGCGGGGATACCGGCACCCCATAACGGGGCCTGTATCTTGGGAAGTAGGGGGGCCCTGGACCTGAAATCAATGCCGTTCAGCCCCGGAGACCCCCTGCTACAATACTGTTGTGTTTAAAATGAAATGGAGAGGGAGCGGCTCAGTGAGTAAAAGACTGGCACTGAGTTTGAAGCAGTGGCGCCTGGTTCAATTCCCGGTGTCGGCTCCTTGTGACCTTGGGCAAGTCACTTTATCTCCCTGTGCCTGCAAAATGATTGTAAGCTCCGCAGGGCAGGGACCTGTGCCTGCAAAATGTCTCTGTATAGCGCTGCTTATAACTAGCAGCGCTATACAAGAACATGCTATTGTTATTATTAATTAAACCCCAGCGATCGCCTGCTAGAGGCGCGCAGGTAGCGTGGCTGATTCAGCCACTCTCTTACTGCATGTCTCTTAGACAGGTAGACCCCGGTAGGACTCACACAGCAGGGACCCCAGCTGTCTTAATCCGATGGGCCATTTAGTCTGCAGAGGACCATCTCAGACCACCACCACGCGCTATAGCGCATGATTCACCCAGGTAAATGATCGGATAACGGCCGCTGCATCTGTACATAAAAAAGTAAAATCAGACCAGCACACAGATTAAAGAATGTTCTAACTCAAGCCTGAGGAAATGGCAGGAAGGCCCTGATACGCTGGCTTTGCTTTGTTCATCCTTGTGGTGATTATATACCTCTTACCTTTTACTTGCTATTACACTCTGTGGATTATGTGATCCATCTTATATGATGTTTCATTAAAATAGTTTGTATATTTACTATTTTAGTAGTTGCTTATTAAATTAACTTTCTTTTGTAATCACTCATTGAGGTAGCACATTTTTAATTTATTCTGTGTGCTGGTTTGCCTTGACATTAAATAATTGACATTAGTGTAAATAAGACAAAGCCTTAAAGAAGAGGTTTAACATGTGCCAGTAAGAACAATTCTGAGATTGTATGGAGGGCAGAGGAGGACACCGCAGAGATCAGAATCCAGGAGGAGATACAGATAATGCTGTCTTCTTCACGTCAGGTTGTGTAAGTCATAGGTGGGCAGTCCATATGAAAATCTATACTTTCATAGCTTCCATTCTATGAATATTTATTTATATATTCTAAATATTGTATCAAATATTCCAATTATACTGACAGTGATCAAAAAGGCTTAACGTGGTACTGTGCTTGTTTTAAAAAGCCCTCAATATTTAACTTTGGGGCACAGCACTTTGGACTGTACTGTGTTTTAGAAGAATTTAAGCACTATTAATGCTGTGAAAAAGAAAATGTGAGAGAATCGAATTAAAAAGTAAGTGGAATTGTAAGTTTGTAATTAAAATACTAATCATACTCTGTGTGTAAAAATTAAAAAAAAGTAGTTGTACTCCATACCCCCTTGTAGCAATATACTTCAGCCTCTGGGGGGTTTAAAATGGTATCAGAAGAACAATGTGGAACTTCTTGACCTAACCTGTAAAGTAACAATCACACTATAAATGTTCCCTTCTCTATACAGTACATGAAGAGGTGCTGGATAAAGCTACAGTATCATGTTTGTTACAATAAAGATTCATTTTATTGAATTACTTACTGATTCTACGGTTTCATGCTGAGAAAATCCAATAGGTGCAATCCCGTAGATACATACAGCCAGAATTGTTATCAGTAAGTGTACAACTGTAATCCAGTAAGTAAAGAAGGGCCTAGGGTGAAACAAAAAGTTCTTATGAGAAGTACAGATAAAAAAACCTTTAAATATCTTTCATGTTTAAGAAAAACAGCAAGTATTCTGGTAAGCGACGCTATTTACCGAGGACAGCGGTTTGCAGCCTTTGTTCCATGTAACCCTGTAATTTGGAAGGAGTTCACGGAGAGAAAATTGGCAAGAACAGTTTACTCATGAAGGCCTAATCCTTTTATTCTTGTCACATTTAAATGGAATAATGGGAAAAGATTATTAAATGTTATATTGTAATGTTAGAAAACTTTATATTATAAGTATTGTATACATTAAACAACATTTGATAACCATTTAAATGATCAGGAGAGTGTGTGTCATACCTTGACAAAGCGCTCCGTGTAGCGTTAAACTTTGGTGTGCCTTTCTGGCCCTCTTTTTCCCACATGACCATTAAATAACTATTTTGTTATGGGACACACACTCTCCTGATCATTTATTTGCTGGATACTTGTTGCAGTGCTCTGCCTTTCTCCCTCCTTCCTGCTACATTGATTCACCGGACGGATGCACACGTAAGGACCCCTACTTCAGGATCACATGGACGTTACAGCTTCATGAGTGAATAACTCGTCTACTACATGTTTTCCCCTGTATGGATTTCAGGACTTTAGGTACGTTCTAGGGTATTTCAAATGTTCATGATTCCTGGTGTTGTTGTGTATACTCACTCACCTATGTGTGTGGGGAGTTCACGATCTAGGAATATTTACCCAGTACCTGTCTTCAATCAAGCATATATTTGGGGGTCCCCCTACAAGTATCTTTCATTATTCTTCATTACTCCTCTCCTGGCATTGGTCATAGTTTCACGCATTGACCTCTATTAAAGGGGTTACCCCCTACCCTCACCTGGGAGGCGAGGGGTTAACTGGAATAATGTCAAGTACTTTGTGTTTACACCTGCTTCAGCCCAAATGTGTGTCACCATGTAAAATGTGTATTTTCCCCATCTCAGTGTTTGCACCAACACATACTCTGGGGTCAGGTCAGGAGGGAAAGGGTTGATTGCATTCTTGTGTTTATGGCCCTTTGTTCCCTTTCCCGCCTTTTCAGTCCCCATTTGCAGACTGTGACATAGGCCGCCATTGAGATTCCATGCATCCTTATGGAGATTTCGTTGATTTGGGCCCGATATCAGAGAAGACTGCAGATGGCGCCAGAGAGGAGGAGCGGAGCTTCCCCATTGAAAGTGAATGGCACAATGTCTTTCAATGGGGATTCCTCGATCCCGACCTCTGGAGACGAGCTGGCAGCCAGATCGCAGAACCGCAGAAGCGGACACAATATCTTGAGCATGCCTTGAATGGTGCTACAAGTGTCATACTTCACACCTTTAGACAAAGGGTTTCTGGCCAGATCCCCTTCTGGCAGACTGGGAGACGCCAACCTTTTGGGAGTGGGGCTACGAAAATGAGACCCTGATTAGAATAATGCCCACCCCTGTGGGCAGGTATTACCTCACTTCCCATGTGAGCTGGCAAGGGGTAATTCGGTGTAGGTAATTGGTAACCAATACCTGACACCCAATGTTAAGGGATTGGGCTTGAATCCTATATAACTGATTGTAAGCTCTATGCCCAGTGTCTTCGTTTGTATCCTGTATGCCTGAATGAATTGCCAATCCCGATCCTGGTTGCTTCATTGACCCAAACCGTAAATAAGTGTTCATATTCTGTGTGTTATTTGTATGTCTTGTGTGTTCACCTTTCTCAAGGAATAAACAATCTTTATTATATCTAAGTCGCATTCAAATCAACCCAGTTATTTTGGTGTATATTATAACCCTGTACAAGCTCCCGTGACAATAGCATGGGGAGGTTCTGCAAGAACTCACCAGCCCTTTACCTCCTCCCTAGATGTCCCTAGTGCCTTGACACGAAACAGATGTGATGGGGCTCCAGAATGTCTATAGCTTGGCATTGCAATCCGTCGCTGCAGGGGTGAGGGGGGGGGGTGCACTGTGTATACTGCCCTTACCTGGGAGAGCTCTAATGTAAACGGGCAGCCCCTCCGCCCCCTGTCAAGGCCCCGCCCCCCATCATGGCCCCGCCCCCGACCCATTTTGGCCACGTCTAAAAAAGCTCCCTGCAGATCGCGGTGATGTGTCGTGCTGCGAGGCCTTAGCCTAAGAGAGCTGGATGCTACAGACAGGCACTGGCCTGCAGAAGGGTTGTTTATGATACCTGTGGTTTATTGTTTGGTAAGTGGGGAAGCCACCCAAAGAATGCTAGAGAATTGCTAGTTAATGCTCAGATAAGAGCAAGGATTTATTTTTATTCTTATGTTTTGTCTTGATTGTGTGTGCTGGAGTGACAAAGAAAATAAAGCACTTAAACCAGAGCTGGATGGTCCTGTGATTGTGGTTTACCCTAAAAGACAGTGGGGTTTAAGGATCTCAGACAAGAACCCTTCAGCCAAAAAATTGTATTTTTTCACAGTATGAATGTCTTTATTTATATAGCGCTATTAATGTACATAGTGCTTCACAGCAGTAATACACGTGACAATCATATATAACAAATAATATAAATAACACAGGGGAGAAGTGCTTCAGACATAACAGTAACATTTTGGAAAGGGAGTCTCTGCTCCGAAGAGCTTACAATCTAATTGGTTGGTAGGAAGGATGTACAGAGACAGTAGGAGGGAATTCTGGTAAGTGCATCTGCAAGGGGCCAAGGTTTATGTATACGGGGTAAAACTTTCAATCATAGAGCTACTCATATGCTTCCTTAAGCAGGTGTGTTTTGAGTTGGGTCTTGAAGGTTGATAGAGAGGTGCTTGTCGGATATTGAGAGGAATTGCATTCCAGTGGTGTGGGGCAGTCAGTGAGAAGGGTTTAAGACGGGAGAGGGCTTTTGATACAAAAGGAGTAGAGAGAAGACATCATTGAGCAGAACACGGGATAGTGTATAGAGAGAAATTAGGGCTGAGATGTAAGGAGGAGCAGAAGAGTGTGAAGCTTTAAAAGTGAGGAGGAGAATTGAGTATGTGATACGGGATTTGATAGGAAGCCAGGAGAAGGATTTCAGCAGGGGAGATGCTGAGACAGATTTAGGAAAGAGTAGAGGGATTCTGGCAGCAGCATTTAGGATAGATTGTAGGGGAGACCGGTGAGAGGCAGGAAGGCCGGACAGCAGGAGGTTAGTAATCGAGACGGGAGAGAATGAGGGCCTGTGTCAGAGTTTTTACAGTCGAGCAACAGAGGAAATGTAATTTAATACTGTAATACTGTAATGTAATACTGCGGAGGTAAAAACTACAGGTTTTAGCTACCTTTTGAAAGTGAGAGGAGAATGTGAGAGAGGAGTCGAGTGTGACCCCTAGGCAGCGTGCTTGGGCTACTGGGTGAATACTAGTACTTCCAACAGTAATGTGGAAGGTGGTAGTAGAGCCAGGTTTGGGAGGAAGTATGAGGAGCTCTGTTTTTGCCATGTTAAGCTTAAGTCAACGGACGGCCATCCCGGATGCTAGCAGAGAGACATTCAGAAACTTTAGTCTGTACAGCAGGTGTAAGGTCAGGGGTTGAAAAGTAAATTTGTGTGTCATCAGCATAGAGGTGATATTTGAACCCAAGAGATGTGATTAGGTCACCTAGAGAGATTGTGTAAAGCGAAAGGAGAAGGGGTCCCAGGACAGAGCCCTAAGGTACCCCCATTGAGATCAATGGAGGAGGTGTTTGTAAAAGAGACACTGATAGTACGATGGGAGAGGTAAGAGGAGATCTAGGATAAAGCTTTGTTACGAATACCAAGAGTATGGAGAATGTGAAGGAGAAAAGGGTGGTCCACAGTATCAAACGCTGCAGAGAGGTCAAGTAATATGTGCAGTGTATTGACCTCTGCCTTTTGCAGCATGGATGTCATTAGTTATTTTAGTGAGGGCTGTTTCAGTGGAGTGAGCAGTGTAGAAGCCAGGTTGTAGAGGATTTCGGAGACAGTAGGTGTTGAGAAAATGGAATATCTAGTTTTCAAATATTTCTGATCATGTCATGGACTTTGTTCCATAATGGTAGTACGAATTGTCGAGTCCACGATTTGTGATGAAAAGGGTCCACTTGGGCACAGTGTCTAGTACACTTGGAAAAGATCCCCAGAATATAACGTACAATCAAACTGGGGTGATGTAACATCTAAGCAGTAGTTTATATGTATTTACCTTGACCATAGTGTATATTGAACTTTTAGAAATAGCTTAAAAAATGTCCTCCCTGTTGTGCTCATAGTGGCTTGCGACGGCGACATCGCTCAGAAACAAATACATGGACTCCATCGAAAGCACTTACAATAAGTGCGACGGCGACACCAAAACCACATGTGACTGTCTATAAACCAATCAAATTGTGCGGTATGCCCCTTTTAGTGACGTCACTTGTCTTGTCGCCAGCAACGTCGCTAAAAATCTAATTACAACTTTCGCCAGTGGCGACAGGTTACGTTATCGGTCTCATCACAGTCGCCAGCACTATAAGCGCGGCCAAAATCAGAAGATCCAATTCTATCTTTCATTTCTTTAAATACTTAAATTTGTCATGAAAATCAAATCAAATAAATATCTAAATAATGGATTGATAAATAAAGCTTTGGACCAAGATAATAAAAGCAAAGTTTCTAAGCTGTAGATTGTGAAAGAACACTTTTATGGAAGACCAGAATCTTTAAATAAATCCTCAAAGGATTTGTTTTTCTAGTTAGCAAAACAATCTCAAATACTTTTTGATCATCATTTCTTTAAATTAGATAAGGGTATACTTGGCAGAACTACAGGCACCACTAACAAGGCAAGATATGCTTTCCCTTATGCAGGACCTAAAATCTGAATTAAGAGAGACTTTCCACACTGAATAGATAGGTCCATGGACAAATTTAAAACGGAGCTGACTGGGGGAAAGGACTGATACAGTGGAACATAGCCTAGAGGGAATTCATCAATTTCAGTCAGAGGCTGAGCAAGAAATATTGCTATTACGTAGACAAGTAGACATTTGAAAAGGCTGAGGACAGCAAAAATAGTTCCCGCCACAATAATCTACATATTAAAAATATATCGGAGGAAATTGACGCAGTTAAATTAGAACCATATTTAACTAGCCTATTCCACATGCTTCTACCAGAGTCCGACAATGACCATTTGGCTATGGACAGGGCACACAGGGCATTAAAGTTGAGATACATCGACCCATCCAAGCCAAGAGATGTAGTGTCAGACTCCATTTTTATAAAACTAAAGAAGCCATCATAAAAGCTGCAGACTCCTCACCAGTGACTATGCAGGATGACATACTTCAAATCTTCGCTGACTTAGCACCAGCTACCCTCCAGAAAAGGCGAAATCTCGCCGAAACCACCTCTATCTCGCGTAAACACCAAATAAGAAATAGATGAGTTTCCCATGTAGGGTGATTGTCACACGTAATGGACAAACTAAATCTGCAGCAACAGTGAAGAAGCTAGAGCCTTACTGCTACACCTGGGTCTACAGGGCCCAGAACCAAATGGACAGGCCTCGCCAAAAAAACACCAGAGCAGGCTAGACCCCCCACTGGCAGATTGGTCCAGAGTTGCTAGAGACAAGCAGAAGCCCAACCAATCAAAGTTGATTCCTCCGGAACTGAGTAGTATCCCTTGAGTTTATCCATATCTATCCACAATGGTCTATTAATATCCCATGTGAGGGCCTTCCCACATGCTAAGGGCTGCCATCGGATCAAGTTTTCTTTTTTTGAGCCTGGGAGCTGAAACTCATCTCTCAAAATGTCAGAGGATTAAACACCCCCCAAAAGCATAGACGTGTTCTAGCTGAGATGATAAGAATAGATGTGGGGGTAGTTATGTTTTACCATCCAAAGACCAAAAATTGTTAACCTGTAAACATTTTCCATCGATTACTCAAGCCTCATCAAAAACGAAAAAGTGTGGGATGGCAATACTAATTCACAAAAAGATACATTTCCAAATGTAAATTATTAAAACAGACAAAGAAAGTCGATTTGTAATGGTAACGGGCCTCCTTGATCATGTACAGGTTACTTTAGTGAATGTACAGTATACAGCCCTAATACAGACCAATTTATGTTTTTCAAAGAAGTAATATATAAATTAGACAAACTAAAAAAAGGTAAAATAATACTAGGAGGCAATTTTAATGTACCTCTCAATCCTAAAATTGATAAAAACAGGCCAAAAAATGCACTCCTCAACAAATAAGAATCGTAAAAAGTTTTTTTTAAGAGACTATGCCCTCCTGGTCTCTTGGAGTACCCTCAATCCAGGGGTGAAAGATTATTCATTTTTTTCTAAATTCCATGGGTCTTATTCCAAAATAGATTATATTATGGTTGACTCCTCACTCTGCAGCCGCCTGGCAGTGGCAAAAATATGCCCTACTGCTTGGTCAGACCATAGTTCAATTCTGGTAACCTTAAAGGACTGGAGTCCCACACACAAACCTATGAGTTGGAGGTTAAACGAATCCCTACTCTGCAGCCCGGAAACCGTAGGGGAAGTCAGAGAGGCACTTAAGATCTACTTTGAAATCAATGATACGGACTCCGTGTCGCAGATCACCCTATAGGACGCCCATAATTCGGTTATTAGTGGCAAATTGATTGCGATTGGGGCAGGGAAAAAGAAGCAGAAAACACAAGATACAATCAGATTAAATCTGCAGTTCAGGCAATATCCTGCATGTGTGTTTTTTTAAATAAATCAGTTCTGTAGTAAGAAAAAATACTTTTAGCATTTTCTGTTTTAAAAAACAACAACTTTGAAAGACCAATTTTCTTGTATTCTATTTTAACAAGCATGCTTGTTCCTATAGCAACGATTTACATTCCCCATATTTAAAGATGTCGCCAAAGTCTGCCGACCAATAGGTGGAGAACGAATTGACAGGCAGCTATGCAGTTCTTTAGGTAATTAGAGATTGCCCACATGAAACTATTGAAGTAAAAAAATAAATTGAAAAAAAAAAAAAGACTGAACTGCAGCTTTAACTCACGAATTGGAAAATGCAGAGAGTAAAACAAACTGGAAGTCCCAATTACAGGACTAGAGGTTGTAGATGTTCTAAAAACACTGAAAAATGAGAAAACACTCGGGCCGGATGGCTTTTCAAAGAAATATTATAAAAAATGTTGGGCAATCCTAACTCCCCATTTAACAAAACAATTTAACACATTTTTAAAAGGAGCAACCCCCTCAAAAGAAATGTTCCAAGCTACTATAGTAGTGATACCTAAAGATGGGAGAGACCCTTTGAACTGCGATAGCTACTGTCCTACCTCTCTGCTTAACTCAGACATAAAAATCTATGCTAAGGTGTTGACCAATAGGCTAAAATTACTCATGCCTACAATAATCCATCCCGATCAAGTGGGCTTTATTACAGACAGGCATCTGATAACACCAGGAGATTGTTGAATGGGCTATATGCATAATATTAGCCAAAGTCAAAGTTGGTAGTTTTAAGCCTCGATGCGGAAAAAGTTTTTGATAGGCTAGATTGGGATTTTATGTTCAAACACTTGAGGTCTTTGAATTTGACTCAGTATTTATGAAAGGGGTAAAGGCCTTATATGAATCCCCAACAGCAGCTGTACTGATTAATGGATATCTCGCCAACTGATTCCCAATAACAAACGGAACTAGACAAGAATGTCCCCTTTCACCCCTGCTTTTTGCACTGTCTATAGAGCCACTTAGTTGTTGTATAAGAAACTCTATAGATATATCTGGGATTAAAATAGCGAATGAAAAATTTAAAATAGCATTGTTCGTTGATGATATAATTTTAACAAATTTCCAAGCCCCTGACGTCCCTTCCTAATCTTTTCGGCATACTGTCCGAATTTGGTATCTACTCAGGTTTTAAAATCAACAATTCAAAATCAGAGGCCTACCGTATCAACCTCCCCCATCAAACAATCAAATTATTACAGCTTAATTTTGACTTTAAATGGGACCCAAAAACACTAAAATATTTGGGTATCCAATTCCCAAAAGATATCACCCTATTGTATATAGCCAATTATACCCCTGTCCTCCACAAACATAAGAGAGAAATCACACAGTGGTCTTTATATCCAATTTTGTGGTTGGGCCGTAGCTCAGCAATTAAGATGAATATATTGCCACGTCTTTTGTATCTATTTTATACTCTCCCGATTCGGATACCACCTCAGGATCTAAACACCTTTCAAGGGACCCATATCATGTTTGTATGAAATTATAAAAAGCCCTGAATTAGAAAAGATATACTGTACCACCCAAAAGAACTTGGAGGTCAAGCTATGCCAACTATTCTCAACTATTATATAGTAGGGCTGCTCAATTAGGGCAGCTGACGCAATGGCACATCCCTCCAACATCTAAAAGATGGGTGGAATTAGAGGCTTGCTTAACATCTCCGGTGCCGTTGGCGGATATATTGTGGTTAGATAAAAAGGACTGGGCTAAGATAGTAACAGATAACAGATGTGGCCCTAATATACTAAGAATTAACTCCATGTTTTCCTTTTTGCTGTATTTGCAAAATGTGGTGCCCCCCCCCCCCCCCTTGTTGGTCCATTTTCTCCCCCCTTAATATGTTTCCATTTGATACAATATTGTTCACAAATATTATTATTATTATGTCGAAAATTGATCTGTTACATGTGAACATTGTTAAATATGTATAATTTGAAAATATTTATGGAATAATAAATAAAGAGCTATTAAAAAAAGACATGGTACAGTAGGGTAAACCTCCACCCTGAAAAGATTGGCAAAATAAATCATTTTATAATGATGGTTTTTTTGCCTAGCCTGACAAATAAAACATTTCTAGACTGTCATCTTAGATATACTTAATACAGATAGGGATGGGGAGGGTGTGGTATAAATAAACCAATCTTGGTTCTAGGTTCATTTTTACAGCATGGACTCTGCCTGTCCAAGAGATATAGTACCTGGACCAATCCTGGAGATATTTATAAAACATTAGCCTGATAAAAAAATATCATGTTGAATTTGTTAAATCAATTCCCACATATGTAATGAGAAAGATTTCTTTACTAATGCGGATTAGCTTATTTACTTGCCTTTGTATTGTTAGAAGTGTACCTTTCTAGTATAAAACGTTTCTGTCTCTGTTACAAGGAGGGGTATAATGTATATACTGTACAGTACAGGTAGTACGCAGGGCAGCAAACATTGACACCTGAGGAAGCCTTTGCGGTGAAAAACGTAGAGTCGGGGAGACAGAGACAGAGAAACGTTCCCTCACCATCAGAACATCCAGGACTTCTACCACATTCAGGACATGGAGTGATCACATGAGACGCCGGAGCGATAAGCAGTGCAGAGGCAGTGAGAAGCTGTGACGGCTCTATATTCCAGAGGTTTTGCTCTTAAATTTGAATGCTTAAAAGAATGGGAAGTATCTTTGTTGACTATCTGATTACAGATATAGAAGTTGGCACATATTTGGATCTGCTTGTTATATTTAAGGAAAATGTGAATAGTTTTTACTACTAGTCTACACAATTCCTCATATATTTGAGAACATACTGTATTACACTATTACACTTTTTTGCGCTATCCTACGTCGGAGGAAAATTTCAGATTTATGTCCAGACTTTCATGCATCCATTTAATGGAGATGAGGGTGTCCAGTTTACGTTTTCAGTACAGAAAGATCTTCAGAAAAATGGCTGTCATCCATTCTCTGCGTATGGCTGAGCCATTGACCAAGAAGGAACAATATACTGTAGTTGGAATCCTGGATTGTTCCAAGACCTACTGGTTTGTAACTTTACCTAGCCAAGAGATTGACATAGGCTGCACATATGGAAGAGCCATTTAATAATTATTCATGATTCTCTGCCATATAAGGGCGTGCTAATGACACAGGCCTGATACTCTGATTTTATTGTTGACTATTAACTTGTTGTTATTCTGTACTCTCTTGCATACTGTAATTAGCTCATGATTGATGTCTTCCTAATGTTTATGTTTAGTTTGGGTTCTAATTACAGATTGCCAGTGACAGTTGAGCCCAGGTAGGTGAATGTGTGTATACAATGTAATGCATTATCACTAGAGATGGACAAAAATTTTCACCAAACTTTCATGGGGTTGCGAAGATTGACAAAAGTTTGCATGAATGATCACATGCCGAAGTTCAATTAGATCATTGGGGATGACTTTATCCAGCAGTGGATCACCAAGGTCTGAAGATGATGATTATACATATATTTAACTAATAGAAGGGCCATTAAACCTTTCAGTACTAGCAAGGCTACTTAGGTTCTCTCATGGAGGGCCTACAGTAGGTAGCCTCATTGGCACTGATGGGGTAAGTGATAATGAAAACCTATTTACCCAATCTTTGTACAGGACTTCAGGGCCCAGGACCCCCATGAACTAATACACTTGAATATTTGCCTCTTCATAGGCCCCAAAAGACAAAAATGAAGATTTTTTTTTTTTTAAATCCTTGACTAAAGCCTCAACAGACACCTAATCCAAGGTGCGGGAGCGTATTGTAATCCATTGCCCTCCTGTCCTACGATGAACAATCCTCAGCTTCGATTGAAGCCCTCGAGTCCTCAGTTGCTTTAAAGTTACAAGTGTAAAACTATTTCTTTCTCTTTTAATCATTCTTGAACTGATGCCATCTCACATGTCCTCTCTTATCCAAAACCGGAGCTGATCGGGGAGAGCGGGAGTCCATATATAGGGCTGCTTGTTGTTGCATACCACATGTGAATGGATCACGTGGCAAAGCAAACCATCAGATTGCTTGCTTTATCACATTTCCTGCAGCAATGATGTACATCAACAATACCATATAAGGGCAGAGACCATGTGTCCATAACGGAACGTGGAAAAAAATGTCCCCAAACATCTAACATCATTATTAGGCTCTGCTTTGCATATAATTTAGAACAGATGTTATTCATAACACCGTGCTTTATACTTGAATAACTCCTGGTTAATATTATGTTATTTGCTTTAGTGAATACTGGGTTAGATTAGTTGGCTTTTACCTTAGGTTAACATCACGTTACATAGACTAATGGAGCTTAGTGAATCTGTGCCATAGAGTTTAGAGTAATAGTCTATAAATTCTTTAGATATCACAGCAGGGCTGCATGACACAGTGCCAGATATTAAAGGGAACAAGTGCATTCTGTAGTGGGTTTGTCTGTTTCTGTTTTGCTGCTAATAGTCTAAATTGGCTAATTTGCGGTTATAAAAAGTATCCTGTAGCCATGGTTTGATTATACATGCATGCATGCTATATACAAACAAGTGGGACAGGTGAAAGGAAAGTGCTTGTTGTGGGGGTCTCAAAATATGTTCAGAGGAATATGTCCTGCACATAACATGAAGGGCAGTGGATCTCAAACCTCTTGAGGAACCTGAGTCAGATCATGTTTTGGGGCCAACCAGCCACTATTTATATTCAAATTAGGTGCCATTGTGCAAATGCTTTAATTACCGCTAAAACCGGGTGTTGCCACTGTTCTTTTAGGAAAGAAACTATTGATACAGGGCACATTAAAAGATCATACAAAAATACAGAATTGCCTGAATTTTGTTTTTTGGATTTCAGTTTACATATTGTGTACATGTAGGAAATGTAATGATTCTGTTAAGCACATGGCAATTTTTAATTTGCTTTGTGAAATAAAATTGAAAAAAACTTGCTCCATCCCTCCATTGAAAAATGAGGCTGTAATAATTAAAATTATATAGATTTATTCACAATATAACCTTATATATGAGTAGACATGGGCTCATGTGTCGAAGTTCAGCCTGCGAACTGGAGCGCAAACGTTTCTATTTTTTCCACAAATTCATAAGTTTTTTTCAAAAATTTTGATATATAAAAAAAAAAAAACACGTGAAAGCATGCAATTCTGCCACTAAGGTTCGCTTCAACGAACTCAAAAAAGGAGAGAGAATCCAAAGTTACCTACAGTATATAAAATACCTCATCAAGCACACCTATATACAACATGTGAAGAGACACCTATGTTTTTTCACTATGGGAATGATTTCAATCTGGCATCATACAGTATATTGAACATTTTTAAGTGTGATAAAATGTTAAGAAATATAGACATGGATAAAAACATTGCACATTGTAATGATAATGTAGGACGATATTCAGTATTTTAATAAATAAGGCACACCAGAGGCTAATTTGAATTGCAAGTTGTACCTCTTAAAAATACAAGGAATTGTTTTTATGGCAGGTCAGACTATTAACCTTGCCTGGCTTTTATGTGTTGGTCTAGGAGTGAGGTTATCTCAGGTCAAAAACCTGGTTTTAGGAATTGTGAAGTCACAAATCTCTATTGACAGTAGAAATATGCAACAGTATCTTTCAATATAACTTTAAATACATTCTTTGGTGGCTTTGGTGACCAGGAAGATGGTAAACAGAATGGTTTGAATGTCCTAAAAATGAAATATCAAAGGTCTAACAACGAATTACAGATGAATCTTTGCAACAGTTTGCGATAAGACAAATTAAATGATACAAAACACTGCATGATTGTGAGAATGCAAAAGTCAGGTATCCATTTGTCACTCAAATTTAGGAGTAATCCGGTCAAAATACATGGGGCACACTCACCTGAACATATTGATATGAATCAGGTTATTCTAGAAGCAACAGGGATAAAGATATGGGACATTTGATATATTCAGGCATTTTTTTTAATTCAAAAGAGTTATTTTTTTTTTTTTTTTAAACAATCTATGCGTTATTACAGATAGATGAGGAAGGAAGGGGTAAGGATACGCCCAGAAGGTGGGCTAATTACATATTTTACTTAGAAAGTGGTGGCAGGTGTCTGAATGTGTGTGAGTGTGTGAGTGTGTGAGTGTGTGAATATTGAGGGGTCATAGTACTCATTTGAAGAACCCTGCGGGAGTGAAAAGTGAGTCAGATAGATAGCTGTGTGTATTAACCCTTGTCAAATATACTAGTCACCTACTCATAGGTGTGTCGTTCATAACCAAACATGTGAAAATAAATGTACTTACTGTGTCTGTAAGTTTCCCGTTATGCCACTTAGCCTGGAAGCTCTTCAGGGCAAAAGGGGGTCTCTTTACCTTATGTAATCATTTGCAGCACTTATCCCTACTGTTTGTATTTTATTTCCATGTATTGTCATTTTGTAAAGTGCTGTGTACACTGTTGGTGCTATTTAAATACGAATGTGTGTGTGTATATGTGTGTATATACAGTATATATAAAGCAACTGTAAATATTACTGTATATTCGTTTGTATATCTTAGACAGGTCTGCAACCCTGTCTCTCCCCATTATCGCCCAGCACACAGCATTTCCACTGCAGCAAGGGATTCTGGGAAATGACATGCAAATGAGCACACAGTGCCACCTTTTGTCAAGCTCGTATTACACAAGCAAATCCTCAAGCCAATGCATGCTGTTTTAAACACAGCTTTTAGACAGAGGCTGGGATGAGATGCAAAGCCATTCAACCCACTCACAGACATGTTTCAACCTTGATGGGTATCATCAGTGTGAGGTGTGAGTGTGTGTGTGTGTGTGTGTGTGTGTGTGTGTGTGTGTGTGTGTGTGTGTGTGTGTGTGTGTGTGTGTGTGTGTGTGTGTGTGTGTAATAAAAATACAAAAATAGTAGCGCTAGCTTGGTGTGTTGTGTAAGTGACTTGGGATAGGAAGATAATAAAAGTGAATGAAATGTTAATACATGTGAATTCTATATAAAGATGATGATAATAAATATATATAAATATTATATGAAATAGAAAGTTTAAATCTGTTTAACCCACTCTGGGAGCAAGATGTCTTTGATGTGTATATTTTTGCATTTGATAAGTAATCTATTCCCTATATTGTTTGTTTCACGTTAAGTCAGCTGCTTTGTGTTATTCCCTGTATGTGAGTCCTTCTTGTATTGTAGCCAATTGTAATCACTTCACTCCACCCACCCTTTGGTGGGGTCAATATCTTTCTAATTAATTAATAGATTGTTGAACTATACAAGGAGTGAGTATGCACTCATCCCTTATCCTCTGATGAAGTCGCCGTTCTATATGCGACAAAACGCGTAAGGGCACTATTGGCAACACTAAGCATCCAGCTCACTGAGCTTATGTTGAATCGGATGGGAACTTTTGTGCTGCGGAACCAAGCAATCGTGTGCCGCTTCAGCTGGGGGGCCGTTGAGTGGAGGCACATCACAAAGGTGTCCAGCTGTAGGAAGAGACTTACACGTATGCAGCCACAAGACTTCAGTTCCTGACCGACGGAGATACCACGGATGATGGGTGTTCTTGTTCAATGCGCATGTCCTACCTCAATGCTGTGAGTGAACTGATTTTAGCTTGTGATTAATAAAGCCTCAACTATTTACACTATGGAGCCCGCGCTGTACCTTTTTGTTTCATAGAAGAATCGTGGAAGGTGTTGTTTCCTGTGGAAAGCTGCTTGGGTGTTCCAATGTTTTTATTCTTTTTCAAGGTGTTATTTATTTTATTATCTCATTTATTCTTTTGGCTTTCCCTTCCTTGTTGTCAGGAATCCAATCCTGGCTTTTCTCGTAGCCTTGCAGGGTGCTTTTGTTCTCACTAATTCCCTCTTTGCAATCAACAGCAGCTGTGCAGGCTATCACTGCAACCTAGCCTTGTACTCAGTCATTGGAGCAGTGCCCTCACACCCTCCTCCTGGGATTGGCCCACTGGCCTTTAAATACTGCATTCCCCACAATGCTTCTCTGCCGAGCATAATCCTTCTTGGATGTTACCTGTGTCTTGCCACAGGCCTTCAGGCTTGTTATCTCTTGTTACTAATCTCTGTTGATTATTGTTCCAGTTTGTTGTTCTCGTTCCTGTTTCCTCGTAGCTTGCAGCTACTTCGCTGAGGCCTGTGTTCCTGGTTCCCGGAGGCCTGTGTCGCCTGCCTGGACTTAGCAACCTGCTGTAAAACCTCTTGCTGAGGTTGCTGTTTTGACCCCATGGCCTGCTGCTCTTTCTCCCTTTGCATAGGCCAGCTTAAACTCCTGTGCTGAAGCACCCTGGAGACCTGCTGTGTGCTATCTCCCTGGAGCCCGCAACATGCTGCTTCTACCCTTAGCAGAGGTTGCAGTTTGGACCCTGTGGCCTGCTGCTCTTTCTCCCTTCGCAGAGGCCAGCTTGAACTCTTGCGCTGAAGCCCTGGTTTACCGGTGCTGCCTGGCGGTGTGCCCACTACGGTCTGTCTTCCCTCTCCTAGACCGGCGCTATGGGCTGTGGACGCCACTCATGCAAACCCCGTTCCCGACCTGCAGCGATTACGCTGAAGCAGGGGGACCTGCTTGATTTCCTGTTGCCGACTCCCTGCTTGGACTACGACTGCCCGGACATCTCCTATCCCGACTCTGGCTCGTCCAACGACTACGCTGTTCTCTCCAGTCCTGAACCCGGCCTGTTTGACTATGAACTGCGCACTCCGGACTAGTCTGCGCGGTCTAAGGTCGGTGATTTCATAAACCAGCCTCAGCCACGCGGTACGGCCCCGGTTTGTGGCGAGCACAACCGTAACACTTGTGTTTTTTACCTGTGTTTCCTCATTCCCATTCCTGTTCCTCTTTCCTTGTTTTATACGTTGTTTGTTTGTGCCTGTTTTGTCTTGCAATTGCTCTATATTTAGGTCACTAGCCACAGCATCTCTATGTATCTAGTTAGTTAATATTAACCTCTTCAATACTCATCATATTGGCGCTGTGATTATATGTGTGTGTGTGTGGTGTGTGTGGTGTGTGTGGTGTGTGTGTGGTGTGTGTGGTGTGTGTGTGGTGTGTATGTGTGTGTGTGTGTGTGTGTGTGTGTGTGTGTGTGTTTTGTGTAAGTGACTTGGGTCGGCCCGCTCCTCTCCCGTGCCGCCCTGTTCCTCGCGCCCTGTGCCTTCTCTCTCCCGGCTGCTGTCCTGTTCTCTCTACTCTCTCGCTCTTCTCTGCTGTCTCCGACCTCTTCCTGTGTTCCTCTGTTTCCCCCCCTTTGTGGTGCCAGTCCCCGTGCCCTCCTCGCTGTTCTCATTATCCTTGTATTGCCAGCTTGTCTTGGGCTAGGCGCTTCTTTTTCTTCTTTCATCTGCTCCTCGAACAACCCACTTTGGATCCTTTAGTAGTTAGCACATTCCTGGATATACACACACATATATATATATATATATATATATATATAATATATATATATTTATTATAATATCTATATATACTATATATATAATATATAATCATTATACACACACACACACACACCCACCACATATCATTATATATATTATTTATATCATCTCTACATCCCTAATCATCTACCATACCCACTACACACATACATACATACAACACACACATACACATACAACCAATACACACATAATGCAAACGTGTGTGTATTTCTAGTCAGTTGATCCAGACACCAAAACTGGAGGTGTGTGCCACGCATTATAAGTGAAACTTCTGTGTGTTTTGACGCCTCAAAAGTGTTCATCCATAAATATCATAAACATGAAAGTACAATTTGATTGTAAAAACAAGTTTGGTTGTGAAGACACGTGTTCGGCACATACCCCTTATATTTACATGTGTGTTATATAGTATGATTTATATGTATGTATGTGTGTGTGTTCATACCAGACAGTGCCGTAGACATGCTTTTCTGGGGCCCAGGACAGCAGTTTCCATTGCCAACCTCCCCCCCCCCCCCAGTGTTGGCAGCCTTTGCGAGACTCCCCCTCTCTCTCTCACTCCCCATCTCTCCCCTCACCCACACTAATAATCCCCTCCACACCACACACACATCCCTTTGCACCTCACATCACCCGCTCCCCACTGCACCTCACATCACCCGCTCCCCCCCCACCCACCTCAACACACCCTCTCCCCCCCCGCACCACACTCACCCTTTCCCCCACTGCACTCATCCTCCCCCCCCTCCCCTCCCCCCCTCACCTCACATAACCCTCCCCCCCCTGCACCTCACATCACCCACTCCCCCACTGCACCTCATCCTCTCCCCCCCTGCACCTCCCAAACCCTCCCCCCCCTGCACCTCCCACACCTCTATCACCTCACCCAAACTACAAGGGTTTATTGAGCATTGAAGTTCTTGAAGGATCGTGGAGCTCTGGTGTGTGGCAGAAATAATGGAACCAAACTGATGGCAGCATTACATCAGGGCAACTAGATCACATTACCTGCTTTGCTCATGCACTCAACTTGATAGTTAACCGTTTCTCAGAGCAGTGTTGCATGGAGAATTCCAAGCGTATCATGAACAGAAAAGTGTTGTGTGTGACTGCTGCCACAGAAGCAGGGTCAAGAGAGAAGCAAGAGGCTGAGACTTAAAAGCTAAGCTGCTTCTGCTGCTACAGCAACCAGTGCCCTCCTACAGTACGTTATCTTATTACAACCACCACCAACTAGTGTCCACCTTCACCATCACTATTGCCAGTTGCCAACTTGCATGGGCATCATTTATTTTATTTTGTTGTACCATTTTGTGGGGCCCAAACAAGCCAGCATTCATACAGTACAACATTGCCAGGCAGTCACAGACGTAGCATCCATGTGGTTCATGCTCAGCTTATCTATGCATGTCTGAACTGTTTTATTTCTGACACATGGTGGTGGGGAGGGCATACTGTACTCCTTTGATTTTATTTTCCTCCTGTGAAAATCTTGTAACTATATAACATCAGAACACAGAGCAGGGCTTTGCGTGACTGCTGCCACAGCAGTACAGTGAGAAGTGGAAGCCAGAAACGGAGACTTTACCAGTAATGAGCAGCTGCTGCTGACTGAGGAGAAGAAGAGTAGGAATATTTTCTGAATCTGGCCACACCTCAACCTCGGGGTGTGCAGGGCCACCAGCGAGAACTCATTACAATCTGAGGGAAGGGTCAGGGAGAGAGTGAGACATTTCATCGCAAAACTAAGAGGTGGATGCTCTACTCTACAGGACTGTCATAGGAGTTGTAGATCTTAGCTAAGCATAAAGCCTACATCAGGACCAGAGCACAATCGTAACCGATTGCTGTTTCCCTTTGCCTCCCACATGGGACAACGCCTTCGGATTTCTTCTCCACAATTTGTAAACTAGACTCTGAGGTCGCTTGAGGGAGGATTTAAATAGATCATGGCCCACTTCTGGCCCCAGTGAGTTATGAAGTGAAGGAGGGGTGGTAAGACCCAGGACTCAGCCATGGCCTAGCTTACAGGGCTTAGCTCTTCACATGGACTGTAGCACAATCAGCCAGTTGCTACTTCCTTTTGTCTCCTGCAAGGTCCCAGCCTTCAGATTTCTTGTCCGCACCTTGTGGATTAGATACTGAGGCCCTTGAGAGGGGATTTAATTAATCATTAGGTACACTAATACCTGTGGTGGGGGGGGTGCAGGGCTATTTAATTTTATTTGTATTTCATATTGTTTTTATTGTTATGTTTCATGGCCTTTTCATTTTTATAGGTTGCTTGAATCGTATGTATATACATTTTCTAGCAATGTGTGACTGCATTTGAAAAATGGTGTAGCCTGCATTATAATGTCAGATGCCCAAACACACACCGTACACGTACATGCTGTGGGTCTATTGAGAAATTCAGAAACGGCTGTGAATAGCTTAAATGAAAACCAATATGCAGCACATATTTGACCTTCAATATGGAACACAATGGTTTGCTAAATCACATGTATTTGCAATAACAAGGTGAAATAAATGTGTACACAAGGACCATTATAAATAAAACCATTTTTTTTTATATAACTCAAATGTTATTGAAGTTTTGAACACCCTATCAATGATGTTACATTTATGTATCAGGAAATCAAATACAATATAAAATTAACTTAATACCAAGAAAATAAAACATATATCTGGGTGGAAAAAAAAGGGGGTGGTGTCCGTCTGTCCTCTGCTGCCTCTCATCTTCCAAGGCGTAAACCGCCGATTTCCAGGTCCACTTTCCTAGGCTAGATCCCTGCGTGACCCGAGTCCCTGTCTCCTCTTCTACTCTCCTACGGCCAACTCTCACGTGTTCTCTAACCAGTTTCAATCCCCAGCATCCGGAGAACACGTTAAGATACTGTTATAACATAATTGTGGCACCGTTCACCCCGGGATGTCTGTTTGTGCCAACCACATCATCCAGACTTTTAGATTTTTGGGCTAGTTTCATTAACCAACTCGTTAACTTCTCCATCTTGTATACATACCAAATCTGTTTCTGATGTGGAAATAGATGGGATCTCCATCTGCTTCCATAATGCTGCATCTCGCACCTCGTCGCCATTGCAAAATGAGCAACTATTTGTGCTGTATTCTGGTTCGCCCCTCTGTTGGCCTGTTTAGGAGGAACAGTGGAATTGTGAAGCCCAAATCCTCTGGAACCAATCTCTATTTGCTCCCATAAGAGCAGCACCCGAGGGCAGGACCACAGCATATGTAACAGATCAGCCTCCCCACCACATTGCTTTGGGCACAATGGGGAGTATTCTGAATGAATTCGGATAATTTCAGCGGGGTGAGGTACCATCCCATTAATACTTTATACGCGTTCTCCCTTAACGTCATACAGATCTCGTCCCACGTCCTTCCTCTAGGGTCTCCCCTGGTCTCGCTCCCACTGGGACATGTAATCAATTTTTTAGGGTATTTGGTGCCTGAACAACTTCCGTTTACAGTCTTGATATGAGTCCCCTTGTGTCTGTCCCCAATATACAGAGCTTTTCGTAATTGTCAATGGTGGACGGGTGCATATTTATTATAAAATGCTCTAAGTTGGAGTTACCTAAAAAAATTGTGTCTGTGGGAACCTTTTTCTGACTTAATTTACCCGTAAAGTTTGATCGATTCCTACCCTCTAGTTCTTTAAGTCTAAGAAAAACATTCGTTTCCATATCAAAGCTCTCTGCTATTCATCCCTGGAGCAAAATCCGCTTGTCCAGGCAAGTATTGCCATCTCCCACTCCGTGCTCTCGAGACTCAGCAGGTGGCTCACTCAGTGGCTCAGTCAAAGACTGAAGCAGGGATATCCTGATAACCTGACCTGTTGGGGGCCCTTGAGGACTGAAGTTGTCCCCTCTAAGCTATCGTCAGACTAACTTTCCTGAAGCAGGGGGAATAGAAGCAAGAAGCCAACGGCTTCAGAGAAAGCGACAGACGTGGACTTCCCCTGCAGCGATGTGATTGGTCTATTGCTTCCAAATTGTACAACCTGCATAATGGATGTTCTGGCTACATCTGTAAGCTAGCGTAAACAGCCTGAAAAGGCAGTTTGTCTGTGTTGTTTGCAAAAGGGAGCAGGTAGCAAGCTAGCTGTGAGTGGCCAGGCAGGCTATGCACAGTAGGCAGGGAAGAGAGAGAGGCATGGAAATTGTATATACATATATAGCTGACTGCCCCCAAAAAAAAATCATCACTCCACTCTCTCTCCGTAAAGTACTAAAATGACAGGCATTGTTCGGCTTTAGCATTAATGATGTAAGCTGCATTTTAGTAACGATCACAAAAAACAATACAGCACTAAATACAGTAAGCTGCTTGCTGTACGGATATTACAGATGTAGTGAGACTTACTGTATACATTGCTGTGCCTGCCGCGGTCAGGCAGCCATGATGGTTGTGGCACTGAAGGATTAATGTTGGGGGTCCCATTCAGAAGCATGGTCCCACCCCCCAACGCTGCAGATTTCTGATGTTCCGCGTCCAGGGACAGGGAGTCTGGCTACTTCTGGTAGTACTATACTAGAGTTTTTACGTGACGAAAAGATCAAGTGAGTGCACTGCTAATATTGGAGTGCTATCTATGTCACTTAATGTCAGTGTCAAAGGGTACATTCTGCCTATGGCTATTATTAAACCTCAAACTGTAAGCACGTGGTTACATAGTTACATAGTTACAGTAGATGGGTGAAAAAAAATACGTTCAAACTACAGCATGCTAAATTTAAACGACAGATACTTTTATCCTATATTTTTACTTACAGTATATTGATCCAGAGGAAGACAAAATAAAACCCCAGTGAAATATCTAATAAATGGGGGAAAATGTGGAGGGATAAATTCTTTCCTGACTCCAAATATTGGCAATCAGATTACTCGATGGTATCAACATTCGCCCATACCTGCACCAAGCTCCCACCCTACCATGCAGCACTTATCATCTGAATCTGTCTCCAAAAGTCTATTCACGGTCCCAAGGTTCCAAAGTATCCGCCGCTCCTCCTCTTACTGTGCACCCCAAAACTGGAACGATCTCTCACAGCCGCCACCAGTCTAAGTTCTTTCAAACTAAAGCTGTCTCACATTTAAATCTGGTCTGTACCTATTACATACAGCGCAGTGGCCGTTATTCGAACAAATGACGGCGCCGTTTTCGTTGCGCTGCTGTACTCCCACGCGGCCATTAACGCGGCCAGCGCCCCAGGCACCCGTGCTTATCGTGGTTGCTTTGTTGAATTTCATGAATTCTGTTTCTTTGGGTGCAATGAAATGAATGAATTGTAATGTGTACAGTACTGTGCTCTGTTCTTTCAGGTGTTTAAAACTAGAACTCTAAAATTGCCATTTTCTGCACTCGCCGCACTCGCTTCTTAATGTGGGAAGTTTGTAAAGAAATCCTGCGCCATGACATGTGTATTCCAAGGTATACACTGCGTGAAGTGTTCGAATAACGGCCGCTGCAGCTGATACGCCTTAAAACATATATTATCTCTAACTGTGCATGCAATGTCTTGTATATAATGTATAACCCTGTTCACTAATGCAGCGGTGCGCAAACTGGGGGGACGTTTTTTTTGGGGGGTTGCAGGAGTTTACAAAGGCCCCGCAATGAGAGCGCGAGGCCTCGGTAGACTTAATTACCAGGCTCTGGTCACCTCTCTATGACAACGCGGCGTCATATAGACTCGAAAAGAGGCTGAGTAACAGCTACACTGCACAATAGTAGAGACAGCAGTGTTCAAACTATGTCAAAGCAGGTAGCCTGAGATTTGTATGATGGAGAATGAGAATATTAAGGAACTGTGTACTCTATATATATATATATATATACATACATACATACATACATACACACATACATACATACATACACACACATACATACATACACACACATACACATACACACATACACACATAATGCAACGTGTGTGTATTTCTAGTCAGTTGATCCAGAGCACCAAAACTGGAGGTGTGTGCCACGCATTATAAGTGAAACTTCTGTGTGTTTTGACGCTCTCAAAAGTGTTTCATGCCATAAATATCATAAACATGAAAGTACAATTTGATTGATAAAATACAAGTTTGGTTGTGAAGACACGTGTTCGGCACATACCCCTTATATTTACATGTGTGTGTATATATGTATTTATATGTATGTATGTGTGTGTGTTCATACCAGACAGTGCCGTAGACTGCTTTTCTGGGGCCCAGGACAGCAGTTTCCATTGCCAACCTCCCCCCCCCCCCCAGTGTTGGCAGCCTTTGCGAGACTCCCCCTCTCTCTCTCACTCCCCATCTCTCCCCCTCACCCACACATATAATAATCCCCTCCACACCACACACATCCCATCCCTCTTGCACCTCACATCACCCGCTCCCCACTGCACCTCACATCACCCACTCCCCCCCTGCACCTCATCCTCCCCCCCCCTGCACCTCACATAACCCTCCCCCCCCTTGCATCTCACATCACCCTCTATCACCCTCACCCAAAACTACAAGGGTTTATTGAGCATTGAAGTTCTTGAAGGATCGTGGAGCTCTGGTGTGTGGCAGGAAATAATGGAACCAAACTGATGGCAGCATTACATCAGGGCAACTAGATCACATTACCTGCTTTGCTCATGCACTCAACTTGATAGTTAACCGTTTCTCAGAGCAGTGTTGCATGGAGAATTCCAAGCGTATACATGAACAGAAAAGTGTTGTGTGTGACTGCTGCCACAGAAGCAGGGTCAAGAGAGAAGCAAGAGGCTGAGACTTAAAAGCTAAGCTGCTTCTGCTGCTAAGCAGCAACCAGTGCCCTCCTACAGTACGTATGACTTATTACAACCACCACCAACTAGTGTCCACCTTCACCATCACTATTGCCAGTTGCCAACTTGCATGGGGCATCATTTATTTTATTTTGTTTGTACCATTTTGTGGGGGCCCAAACAAGCCAGCATTCATACAGTACAACATTGCCAGGCAGTCACAGACGTAGCATCCATGTTGGTTCAATGCTCAGCTTAATCTATGCATGTCTGAACTGTTTTATTTCTGACACATGGGTGGTGGGGAGGGCATACTGTACTCCTTTGATTTTATTTTTCTCCTGTGAAAATCTTGTAACTATATAACATACAGAACACAGAGCAGGGCTTTGCGTGACTGCTGCCACAGCAGTACAGTGAGAAGTGGAAGCCAGAAAGCGGAGACTTTACCAGTAATGAGCAGCTGCTGCTGACTGAGGAGAAGAAGAGTAGGAAATATTTTCTGAATCTGGCCACACCTCAACCTCTGGGTGTGCAGGGCCACCAGCGAGAACTCATTACAATCTGAGGGAAGGGTCAGGGAGAGAGTGAGACATATTCATCAGCAAAACATGAAGAGGTGGATGCTCTACTCTACAGGACTGTCATAGGAGTTGTAGATCTTAGCTAAGCATAAAGCCTACATCAGGGACCAGAGCACAATCTGTAACCGATTGCTGTTTCCCTTTGCCTCCCACATGGGACAACGCCTTCGGAATTTCTTCTCCACAATTTGTGAACTAGACTCTGAGGTCGCTTGAGGGAGGATTAAATAGATCATGGCCCACTAATTTCTGGCCCCAGTGAGTTATGAAGTGAAGGGAGGGGTGGTAAGACCCAGGACTCAGCCATGGCCTAGCTTAGCAGGGCTTAGCTCTTCACAATGGACTGTAGCACAATCAGCCAGTTGCTACTTCCTTTTGTCTCCTGCAAGGTCCCAGCCTTCAGATTTCTTGTCCGCACCTTGTGGATTAGATACTGAGGCCGCTTGAGAGGGGATTTAATTAATCATTATGGTACACTAATACCTGGGTGGGGGGGTGGCAGGGCTATTTAATTTTATTTGTATTTCATATTGTATTTTATTGTTATGTTTCATGGCCTTTTCATTTTTTATAGTTGCTTGAAGTCTGTATGTATATACATTTTCTAGCAATGTGTGACTGCATTTGAAAAATGGTGTAGCCTGCATTATAATGTCAGATGCCCTAAACACACCGTACACGTACAGCTGTAGGGTCTATTGAGAAATTCAGAAACGGCTGTGAATAGCTTAAAATGAAAACCAATAGTGCAGCACATATTTGACCTTCAATATGGAACACAATGGTTTGCTAAATCACATGTATTTGCAATAACAAGGTGAAATAAATGTGTACACAAGGACGCATTATAAATAAAACCATTTTTTTTATATATAACTCAAATGTTATTGAAGTTTTGAACATCCCTATCAATGATGTTACATTTTATGTATCAGGAAATCAAATACAATATAAAATTAACTTAATACCAAGAAAAATAAAAACATATATCTGGGTGGAAAAAAAAAGGGGGTGGTGTCCGTCTGTCCTCTGCTGCCTCTCATCTTCCAAGGCGTAAACCGCCGATTTCCAGGTCCACTTTCCTAGGCTAGATCCCCTGCGTGACCCGAGTCCCTGTCTCCTCTTCTACTCTCCTACGGCCAACTCTCACGTGTTCTCTAACCAGTTTCAATCCCCAGCATCAGCGGAGAACACGTTAAGATACTGTTATAACATAATTGTGGCACCGTTCACCCCTGGGATGTCTGTTTGTGCCAACCACATCATCCAGACTTTTAGAATTTTTGGGCTAGTTTCATTAACCAAACTCGTTAACTTCTCCATCTTGTATACATACCAAATCTGTTTCTGATTGTGGAAATAGATGGGATCTCCATCTGCTTCCATAATGCTGCAATCTCGCACCTCGTCGCCATTGCAAAATGAGCAACTAATTTGTGCTGTATTCTGGTTCGCCCCTCTGTTGGCCTGTTTAGGAGGAACAGTGGAATTGTGAAGCCCCAAATCCTCTGGAACCAATCTCTAATTTGCTCCCATAAGAGCAGCACCCGAGGGCAGGACCACAGCATATGTAACAGATCAGCCTCCCCACCACATTGCTTTGGGCACAATGGGGAGTATTCTGGAATGAATTCGGATAATTTCAGCGGGGTGAGGTACCATCCCATTAATACTTTATACGCGTTCTCCCTTAACGTCATACAGATCTCGTCCCACTGTCCTTCCTCTAGGGTCTCCCCCTGGTCTCGCTCCCACTGGGACATGTATATCAATTTTTTAGGGTATTTGGTGCCTGAACAACTTCCGTTTACAGTCTTGATATGAGTCCCCTTGTGTCTGTCCCCAATATACAGAGCTTTTCGTAATTTGTCAATGGTGGACGGGTGCATATTTATTATAAAATGCTCTAAGTTGGAGTTACCTAAAAAAATTGTGTCTGTGGGAACTCTTTTTCTGACTTAATTTACCCGTAAAGTTTGATCGTATTCCTACCCTCTAGTTCTTTAAGTCTAAGAAAAACATTTCGTTTCCATATCAGAAGCTCTCTGCTATTCATCCCTGGAGCAAAATCCGCTTGTCCAGGCAAGATTGCCATCTCCCACTCCGTGCTTCGAGACTCAGCAGGTGGCTCACTCAGTGGCTCAGTCAAAGACTGAAGCAGGGATATCCTGATAACCTGACCTGTTGGGGGCCCTTGAGGACTGAAGTTGTCCCCTCTAAGCTATCGTCAGACTAACTTTCCCTGAAGCAGGGGAATAGAAAGCAAGAAGCCACGGCTTCAGAGAAAGCGACAGACGTGGACTTCCCCTGCAGCGATGTGATTGGTCTATTGCTTCCAAATTGTACAACCTGCATAATGGATGTCTGGCTACATCTGTAAGCTAGCGTAAACTAGCCTGAAAAGGCAGTTTGTCTGTGTTGTTTGCAAAAGGGAGCAGGGTAGCAAGCTAGCTGTGAGTGGCCAGGGCAGGCTATGCACAGTAGGCAGGGAGAGAGAGAGAGGCATGGAAATTGTATATACATATATAAGCTGACTGCCCCCAAAAATAAAATCATCACTCCACTCTCATCTCCAGTAAAGTACTAAAATGACAGGCATTGTTCGGCTTTAGCATTAATGATGTAAGCTGACATTTTAGTAACGATCACAAAAAACAATACAGCACTAATACAGTAAGCTGCTTGCTGTACGGATATTACAGATGTAGTGAGACTTACTGTATACATTGCTGCTGCCGCGCGCGGTCAGGCAGCCATGATGGTTGTGGCACTGAAGGATTAATGTTGAGGGGGTCCCATTCAGAAGCATGGTCCCACCCCCCAACGCTGCAGATTTCTGATGTTCCGCGTGCCAGGGACAGGGAGTCTGGCTACTTCTGTAGGTACTAGTACTAAGAGTTATTTACGTGACGAAAAGATCAAAGTGAGTGCACTGCTAATATTGGAGTGCTTATCTTATGTCACTTAATGTCAGTGTCAAAAGGGTACATTCTGCCTATGGCTATTATTAAACCTCAAACTGTAAGCACGTGGTTACATAGTTACATAGTTACAGTAGATGAGGTTGAAAAAAAATACGTTCAAACTACAGCATGCTAAATTTAAACGACAGATACTTTATCCTATATTTGTACTTACAGTATATTGATCCAGAGGAAGACAAAAATAAAACCCCAGTGAAATATCTAATAAATGGGGGAAAATGTGGAGGGAAATAAATTCTTTCCTGACTCCAAATATTGGCAATCAGATTACTCGATGGATCAACATTCTGCCCATACCTGCACCAAGCTCCTCACCCCTACCACATGCAGCACTTATCATCTGAGATCTGTCTCCAAAAGTCTATTCACGGTCCCAAGGTTCAACAAAGTATCCGGCCGCTCCTCCTCTTACTGTGCACCCCAAAACTGGAACGATCTCTCACAGCCGCCACCAGTCTAAGTTCTTTCAAAACTAAAGCTGTCTCACATTTTAATCTGGTCTGTACCTATTACATACAGCTGCAGTGGCCGTTATTCGAACAAATGACGGCGCCGTTTTCGTGTGCGCTGCTGTACTCCACGCGGCATTAACGCGGCCAATCGCCCCAGGCACCCGTGCTTATCGTGGTTGCTTTGTTTGAATTTCATGAATTCTGTTTCTTTGGGTGCAATGAAATGAATGAATTGTAATGTGTACAGTACTGTGCTCTGTTCAATTTCAGGTGTTTAAAAACTAGAACTCTAAAATGCCATTTTCTGCACTCGCCGCACTCGCGTCTTAAGGTGGGAAGGTTGTAAGAAATCCTGCGCCATGACATGTGTATTCCAAGGTATACACTGCGTGAAGTGTTCGAATAACGGCCGCTGCAGCTGTACGCCTAAAACATATATTATCTCTAACTGTGCATGCAATGTCTTGTATATAATGTATAACCCTGTTCACTTAATGCAGCGGTGCGCAAACTGGGGGGAGCGTTTTTTTTGGGGGGTGCGGAGTTTACAAAGGCCCCGCACTGAGAGCGCGAGGCCTCTGTAGACTTAATTACCAGGCTCTGGTCACGCCTCTCTATGACAACGCGGCGTCATATAGACTCGAAAAGAGGCTGAGTAACAGCTACACTGCACAATAGTAGAGACAGCAGTGTTCAAACTATGTCAAAGCAGGTAGCCTGAGGATTTGTATGATGGAGAATGAGAATATTAAGGAACTGTGTAATCTCCTACCCCTTATAAATAGCCCCTAGTGCTGCACTCAAGGTTGGTGACAGAGTGGGTACAATGTCATGCCGTGAAAGGCCAAATAATAGCCTAATTCCCAAAATAGGAGAGCCGCCAAAAGTCACACATAAAGGAAAATAATAAATACTTTAATAATATCTAATAAAAAACGACGAAACACAATAAAACTGCACAAAAAGTGCAGGGATAAAATCCCCAAATGTGTGGAGTCACGGAGCAATAAATGTGAATAATTGCTGTACAGATAAACACACAAAAGTGAACCTGTGTGTGGCTGCCAAAATAAGTCCCATACAGTCCTATCCCACTATACACACGTATGGCACAGTAGGTCACTGAGTGGGGGACCGCTATACATCACAGCTAGCTCCATACTTTTGTGATATCACTGGCAGTGCTGGCAATAGATGCTTATACCTTACTTATAGGTTTTATATGTATACATTGCGGTTATTGGTTACCTGCTTTACTTTGTCCCCCACTCAGTGACCTACTGACTCCACACATTTGGGGATTTTATCCCTGCACTTTTCGTGCAGTTTTATTGTGTTTCGTCGTTTTTTATTAGATATTATTAAAGTATTTATTATTTTCCTTTATGTGTGACTTTTGGCGGCTCTCCTATTTTGGGAATTAGGCTATTATTTGGCCTTTCACGGCATGACATTGTACCCACTCTGTCACCAACCTTGAGTGCAGCACTAGGGGCTATTTATAATCCTAGTTGATTATTTGTGTGATTACTTGTGTACTTTCCCCTTGCACCAGGTTGTTTAGTTATACAGCATCTATGTTTGTGTGTCTGGGGTTAGCGACGTGTTTTCTCTGTGTATTTTAATCTCCTACCCCATCATTTATTGTAAAAAGGAAAATAAATGATTTTGCATCGAACCACAATTCCAAACTGAAAAATCGCCAAGATGTAACCAGTATCAGTCGCTAGTACACATACAGTATTTATCAATATTATTAACATGTGCTCTCTAGTGACATTGCACAGACAGTAAGGGATAAAGAGTGAGACATTCGACAAGAGTAGGCCAAAGGAATGAGTGAGGATGCAGAGGATGTTGGATCTCCCTTCTCATCACCTATATTAGGAGGCATAACTAAAGGACCAAGACGAGCTTCGGCACGCTGTAAGGCAGGCACAATCTGCTGTTCCAAAAAAAAGAAATGGTGCGGATAGCGCTATGTAATCCAATGTTCTTGGGACCTAGTTCCATTCAGCTGCCTACTCTGCCTTGTTCTCAGTCCCCGGACCAATTATCTACGGAGTGGTCGTGGTGGTAGTGAGTGTGGGGTAATCAGTCAAAAAGAACCCGAGGTACTTTACACAGGACTCCTCCTAGGAACAGAACTCCTAGAAGAGACGGACCGTGGAGCCACCTGCTCTTCGTGTGCAGCCTTGGTGAAAGTGAGGGAGACCGCCTCCTTCGTGGAGTGGTGCTAGGTCTCTATGGTGAGAGCAGGATCCTCAGGTCTGGAAGAAAATGCTGTTGAAAGGGACTGCTGATGATATCTCTCCCAGACGTCACTTTGATTGCCCTGCAGATGGTGCCCTGAAGTACCAATTCATTCTCCTTAGCACCACTGCATCACACAAGATGCAGTAGGTCACAACCCACATAATTCATAGAATTCCCACCGCATGGTGGTGCAAAACAATGCCTCTGTGATGCCTATGAGCTCAGAGAGCAGGATGGAATATCAGTCAGGGGCCTACCACTGTGACGTCTGGGAGAGGAACTGTGGCACTCCTCTACCTCAACTTCCCCAGCAGACTCCTCACTAAGCCTACTACATCAACACTGTCACCCTCACCAGCAATGACTGGCACACTTAACCCACTTGGGCTTCCAGCAGTTGTGTTACTGCTAGAAGTACTCTCAATGGCTGTCCTACTAATCTTCTACTGTCCCCTTCTGCAATGCCTCCTAAACCTCCACTATATCACAACCAACTGCTGCTGGTTCCTCAGCTGTTGCTATAGCACAGTGGTTCTCAACTCCAGTCCGCAAGGACCACCAACAGTGCAGGTTTTAAGGCAATCCACTCATTAGCACAGGTGGCCCAATCATTGTGACTGAACCACCTGTGCTCAAGCCGGGGTATCCGTAAAACCTGCACTGTTACTGGTCCTTGAGGACTGGGGTTGGGAATCACTGCTACAGCAGAAAGAGCAGCACAAGCTAGAACTGGTCCCCCGATCCACCATTCCAGTCTCCACACTGACCTGCATCCATCTGCACCTGTGCTGCTGCATTTCCTCATACATCTGCTCAAACAGAGGTGCTTTCTGGAATGTCGACCGAAACAGCGGAAAACGGATCTCAGCATGTTTGCACACCACCAATATTAAGAAATGATTTGTCTACATAGTTATGTTATCGTCAGTTGTTACTTACCTGTGGTCATCCATATCTTCGATTTGTCTTTTTACATAGCTGTCTATTCGCTTGCGGTAAGTCCTGTTTGTCAGTTTTCCCACCATGCCGAGACCGTACGGCCTTTTTTCTTTTGCAAAGAGCTTCTTTACTGGTATGGTAATGCGTTGCCCTCGCTTTTGTGTGCTTAAACTGACTACTTCCTGGCACAATCGTACTTTTGGCTGTAAAAAAGTTCCTTCCTTTGTTTTACGCCACCCTCGTTCCAAAGGCCTAAAAGTGAGAAGAAGAAAAAAACATTTGCTTTTCATTTTTGATGGAGTGGATATTACATATGATATAACTCAGGTATAACCGTAAATATTTGGACTTTACTTATAGAAAGATCATACATTTTTATTAAAGGATTATATAATGCTAAGAAAATATTTAACTTGTCTAAATGCAGGTAATGTTTCTGAACACTGGCATCCCCTCCACTGAACTGGTACAGCCAACTACGCATAAAAAGTATATACTTTGAGGTCATTTGATACTGATTGCACCATTTCCTAAACAGTGAAAATCCGTTGTCACTCCTATTGACCGAATATAGCCAAACTGCAATTGGTTTGCAAATGACATTCAAATTCACATGACTAATCCATATACGGAACTATACAAAGATGTCCTAAAAAGTATGCAATGGATGTCTTTTTAATGGCTTCAGAATTGCTGTGCAGGGTTTAGCTCCCACGAGAAGGGGCCCGAACGATACGAGGCTTTGTCTGCATGCTTGCTGTGTGACCATCTCCACACTGTGGGGATTTCCTGCATTAAACTATCAGTGCCAATTGGCGGCACGATCGCTTGGAAACTCCTATTGACTTCCTGGCTTTCAGGTACAGATGTAGCCGTCGTTATTGCACCGCCAGCAGTTATATTCGTGTGGTAACCCTTCTCCTTTTTCACCAATGGCTACTCCTTTCAAATGGCGTCTGCTCCCACTGGTGCCTTGTGTGTCCCCATCCCCCCCACCCACCCCTCCCCCGCTGTCAGCAGCAGCAATAACGTCTGCTACATCTATAGCTAGATCAAGATTGCGGGAGGAAATCTGCATTTAAATTCGTTTTCAAGACAATATTTTCCATTTTCAAACATATATATGCTTTATTCCCAGAATAAATGGTAGGTCAGGCTATTAAAAATAGTTAGGAATTTATATACAACTCTCATAAGTTAAAACAATGTTATTGTGTTCAGCTTGATGAATACTCACAGCATCAAATGACTTTTTTCAAGTTCACTTTTGTCCAAGGCACTTCCCGTCCGCTCCTCCCCATCTTCTAGCTTTGCTTCACTCTCCTTGATGGCCGCTTCAGATGGGGACTCAAACACTTCATCTGGGTAACTGGACATATCCTCATGTAGGACTCCTTCCTACCAATAAAATCATGGAACATTCTCTTAACAGCCAACACACTACTTGTTCAAATATAGATTTCCAAACCAATAAACCTCTGCATCATGTCAAGGTAAATGAAAAGAAAACATTTGGGGCAGATTGATGGGTTTTGTACTGTGAAGCATTTATTTTTAATTCTATTCAGCATGACCGAGTGTAGAAGCCAAGCCTTTGAAATGGCATCATATTACCCAGGATCAGACTAGCCCATTAAATAGTAAGGAGATTCCCAGTGAGCCCCAGGCTCTGGTGGGCCATCATGATCCAGGCTCGTCAGGTCTATCAGAATGACTAGGATAATAATGGAATCTTGGGTAAACTCGACAGACTGGCGAATCTCTCATCGCAAACTGTGTATAAGTGCAACTACAGAGAGAGTATGTATGTATGTATGTATGTATGTATGTATGTGTGTGTGTGTGTGTGTACTGTATATATGTATCTATGGCACTGTATGTATGAATGTATACCCTATTATAACATTCTTGCCTGTTATGGTCCTGTAGAAGGCTCCAACAATGTGTTTCCCTCTGTGGGTCCTTAAAACCCAAGCTACTGCAAGTGAAAGAAAGGTAATGCTATATACAAATGTTATCCTTTGTAATCTTGTGATACATAAGTAGCCAATCTCATTGTTCCTAGTGATAACACAACCTTTCTCAGTATAACTCAAAATATCAAAGAGTTTTAATAGGATTCAATGGCAATCATGGTGCAGAATATCCCAACTTATCCCACCAGAGGGAACAGTAAGGCTGGCTAACTCAGTGTATCATGCCATAGTGTGGTGCATTACCAGAGTCCTAATTAAAGTCTCTGATATTCTGAGGCATATGTATCATGCTCCATCAACTGGGGACATGCTCCAAATATTTAATACATCATTTACAATATGTGTCGCTTTTAAATAATCGAAGTAGTAGAGCTGAAGATAAAAGGGGGTAAGAGGCACGTGATGCACATATTAAAAGGGTATTTTCATGGGATGCATCATTTTAGTCACCAGGCCCTAGCTACTAATACCTTATTTTCTTAAAACTGGGATACACACTACATACTGAGGGGATATTTATCAGGTGACGCCTACGGGGGAATTACTCTAAAAACAGGCGCAAGTTGTCTCTTATTGACTCAGCATCACTTTACATCAATCTCAATGTGTTCTGCTTCAGTTTTGCTCCATATGTGTCAGTGAGTGTTTGGGTAATGGTGTTTAAGGAAGAGTTAGGGAACTGCAATATAACACTGAGATATCAAGTACCCTCAGAATCATACTGCTAAATCATTTATATATATATATATATATATATATATATATATATATATATATATATATATATATATATATATTTATATTCATTTGATGAGTTTACGTCTGTTTATTGTGTCCTTTGCATCAGCTGTTATCATGACAACCTCTGCCTTAGTGTATGGCGGCAGCCATTTTAACTAACCAGGCAGGGAAATTTTCAGCAAATCACACGTCCAGAATTCAATTACAGAATTTAAATAAAGTGGGATTTCTAAAAACTGAAGCCAGGGACGTTACAATGGTAAAACATGGGGGGAGGGGGTGCTGCTTGGACACATTTACAGGCATATTTTCTTCCATTTAGTTTTACTTTTTCAAAATGTAAGAACATTATTCAGATAATCTCTTTAATATATTCTTGTTATTTGCTACGTTCAGCTATTATCCATCTCAGGATAATTAGTACTCTGGCATATTTCTTTGGTACATGAATTAGAACACATTGGAGTTTAGTTGATATAAGTGCATATTATCTGAGCATGATTTGCTTATCAAGAACTTTAGTACGTTGGGATTATTATTGTAAAAAGACATTTAAATCAGAAAAATGTAAAAGCAAACGGCAAAACTTCTAAATTACATTTTGAAACCGTTTTAAACATTCCCTGTTCAGCAATATTTTGACTTCTATTCTACCTGCATTTTTGGGAGAGTAATGTGATTGGTATTTACTGGCTGCTGTTAGTGTTATCTGCAAACACATGTACCCTGAAGGGTTGATTTGTATTTTATGGGTAGAGAAGTGCTTGAAGTGACCCTACGTATGGTAAACATTAAAACAAGAAGCCAGCATTAATGTCTGCAGCTTTAATCACCGCAGTGTGTTATCTAAATGCTTGTGTTTTATAGTAAAAGCAGTGGGTGGTCTGATTTAAATGTGATAATACTGGATCAAATAAAAATCCCACCTTTATTGCATTTTCCTGTCCGTAAACACAATTGTTCCTGTGGCTCATCATCAGTAGCTTAAGTGCCAATGTCAAGTGTTATAATAGGAGAGGATACTTATAATCAGTATCTAAAGGTGTGCAGCGGATTTGCTGACACCTTACACGTGGATACATTCAGACAAATGTGCAAGCAATAATTGAAATAGTAACTGCGCTAAAGGGCTTTTCAGTATTATGCAATAAGAATATTAGTAAATACGCAAGGAATATTTCTTTATGCTATACGTTTTATATATGATTATAATGTCCTAAAGTAGCAATCCCAATTTTCCAGTGGTCTCCTGAACTCTGGGGGGCACCTTTGTTCCTGAGATATTTGTAGTTTTTGTGCTGGTTTCACAATAAAAAGCCATTAACAAAATCTGATGACACTGCAGCTCTCTATCGGCCATAGGACGCCGGCGATCATTTCGTCCCCGCCAGGGAGAAAACGGTGCGTATATATATATGTGGAACCGGTGAATCCCAGAAGATCAGGAGACCGTGGATCAGCCCCTGGTTCGCGTAATATGGAAAAAAGAAACGAGCATCACGGGTTGCTGCATTCATTATAGAAATGTCAAAGGTAATATCTTACCCTTGCAAAGAACGATGTATCTAATTCATCCGGAAAATCCATAGTATCTTCTTCTAGGAAACTAGCTGGGGTGAAGCTACGCCTTTGTACTCTCCGTAAGGTGCCTTCCCTTAAAGAGCGCCCCTAAAATAAAACAATGTTCAAGTTATTCTTTAAAATACAGTTCTTGGCAATTTTAGTAGCATATTCCCGGGAATACCATCATGTGGTGGGCCTTCCGCACAAGACGTAGCTGTAAATAAGGTGAGGGGCTTATTCAATTTGACAAATGCGGTGAATATTGAAGCTGTAGATTTCTATCATATGTATACTCTTCTCAAAAGAAAAATGTCAAAACAGATTGTATTTAGCATTCACTATTTTGTGTCCGGACAAATAATTATTGCACAAGGAGCTGGATTCGAACTGTACTGTATGTCATAGAAAGTTTAATTTGGAACTTGGTGGTCTGCTTACCATGAGTAACGGCAAAAACCTTAATACTCTATTATAATAATAATAATAATAGCATGTTCTTGTATAGCGCTGCTAGTTTTATGCAACGCTTTACAGAGACATTTTGCAGGCACAGGTCCCTGCCCCGTGGAGCTTACAATCTATGTTTTTGGTGCCTGAGGCACAGGGAGATAAAGTGACTTCCCCAAGGTCACAAGGAGCTGACACTGGGAATTGAACCAGGCTCCCCTGCTTCACACTCAGTGCCACGTTATCACAGAGATCATTAGGGCCCGTAGAGTCCAGGCCATTGTGATGTTCAGGGAATGTGATAGCGGTACCGTAAGGGTTATTGAATCGAACCTTTCCAATGATACAGCCTCTACTTCTGTGGGTTCAAAAGTCACAGAAAATATTTCTGTGAAACTAAAAAATCTGAAAGAACAAGCAGTTAAAAAGAAAAAAAAATCACTTTCAACAGACCCTAGTTCTTTCAGATCACACAGGTTCAAAATGAAATGCTTTCAAAATTCTCATGCCCTGAACAGCGTACACTCTAAGCTTTGGATTTCATCCATTTCCTGCCCCTCCTCCATCAGTTACTCAAAAAATAGCAGGGGAGTCAGACAGGGCAAATATTTTGTAAGCAAACATTTTAATAGTGCCCATTGCCACTTATAGATGTTTGTCTGGATGCTCTTTAATCCCACTGCAGAAATTCTCTATCATATACTAGTACACATACAGGCAAACCCATTCAGTTTAACATGCAGTATTGATGAAATTGTAAGCCTGTGCCTTTTTTGCCTGCTAAGCCTTTATGCCATGGCATCATTGGAATGCCCCTTGAAGTAATGAGCCCAAGCCCTTATGCCACAGGAATTGCGTTTTCACTGAAACAAACCTTGATGTCGGTGCCACGTCACTCAGTGCTTTTGCACCGCCTCATGTTGTTCACATATAATAGCAGGAGCATTTCTTTCATTTGAGATACATAGACACAAAAACACGTCATGGAGCCTTGCAGTACAGGTGCGCCAACGAGTATTCTAAAACTTGCCTTGGAAAATCTGGTGCAATCACCAAAAAGACCCAGGCACATGCTGGGTACATGCTGGGTACGTGCTGGGTACGTGCTGGGTACGTGCTGGGTACGTGCTGCAACATTTCAGTGACATTTCTGCAGACAGACGACGCCTAGTGTGGTTAGCGTCCGCCGTGACGCCAGAGGTGGTAGCGTCCGCCGTGACGCCCAGGTGGTAGCGTCCGCCGTGACGCCCAGAGTGGTTAGCGTCCGCAGTGGCGCATGATTGTTGTGTTGATGTATGTAGATGTAGTTGGTTATGCAGTAAAGCCAGTCCTGTTTTACCTTAGTTCGCTTTGTGTGGTTGTTTCCTGTGAGGGCCTCCTCCCACTCCGTTGGGATCCCTCCCAGGTGGAGGCGTTGCACCTAGAGATTATGAGATGTATGTACCCCAGGTTCCCCGTGGCGGAAGCTCAGCCCTCCTGTGAGCCAACAGGTAATGCACCACACCTGAGTAACTTTGCATGTTCCTACACTTCCACAGTATTATCTGCGAGTGGGTGGGGGAATACCCGTTACAGAAACAAAATAATATTAGACAAAAAAAGGTCTTAAAGATGAAAAGACGCAGTATGCTATAAATTACATTTTGTTTGGAGATCTCTGAAAATTGGACCGTATACTGTCATCCTTCCAAACATACTGTATGTTGTGTACAAAATGTTTGACCCACATTGGTCTAAATACAGGGCACTTTAATATGTAAAGGGGCTTAGTCCAAGTCATTACATTAATGTCATTTTGAACATTATTAGAGAATGTCACATCCAACTAACTATACAGCTTTTCAGAAAATTGAAACAATTTTCTATTGTCCTTATTTTTGGTGGAAATCCAATTTTTCTCATCTATATTTAAATTTACTTTAGCTTTTTCTCTCTGACCCTTTAAATACAGTAATTGTAAACTAATGTCAATATGTATTATACTACAGTATGTGTCATATTTAGCTATAAACATAAGGTCAGGTGCATCTGTCGTGTCAAATATACACTTGCCTTTAAACTATGGTCAGATAGGAAGTTTTAGGGAAATTATAGATTACAAATAGAATTATTCGTAACTATAATTCTCTGATATCCATATTAGGCTTTTGCCTACATTGTGACCACTGTAGATACAGTTAATAAATAATTGATTTTGAGGCCATCAGATGTTGCAACAGTTGTTACTTAAAAAGGTGGAAATCTGAATATTCCAAGTATTGAACAATGAATTAATGCAGAAATCAGAAATGCTTGCCTTAGAAGCAGTGGCATTCGGTGAACACAAAAATAAAATATGATCACTTGGGACCCATTACAGACATACCCCGCATTAACGTACGCAATGGGACCGGAGCATGTATGTAAAGTGAAAATGTACTTAAAGTGAAGCACTAACTTTTTTCCACTTATCGATGCATGTACTGTACTGCAATCGTTATACTGTATACGTGCATAACTGATGTAAATAACGCATGTGTAACAGGCTCTATAGTCTCCCCGCTTGCGCACAGTTTCGGTACAGGTAGGGAGCTGGTATTGCTTTTCAGGACGTGCTGACTGGCGCATGCGTGAGCTGCCGTTTGCCTATTGAGCGAGATGTACTTACTCGTGAGTGTACTTAAAGTGAGTGTCCTTAAACTGGGGTATGCCTGTACTATATTTGTATGGTATTTCAAATCCCGCCCCTCGCCCCTTTTCATTTTCTCACAAATCTTTGGTTTATAATAAATATTCATTTTTAGACCTCTTATTACAAAATAATTAAACTATCCTGACTGATGTAGAAAAATAGTCTAATACAATACAAGCCTGTGATATTGGTATTAATGCAAAAGAAACAAAATATTTGCAACAGGGTTTAGACTAAAGCAAATAATAATTTAAGACTTTCAATTTTAATTAAAATGTTATATAGAAATTAGTAGACATGCATACAGTACATCTTGAACCACTGCAAAACACCTGCTTTAGAAACAAATATCAACGATTGAATTAGATTGTAAGCACACTTAAAACAGTTTATATAATGGCCTAGATACATTTTTGCACATCTGAAAAATTCATGCAATGTGCACATGCATTTGCATGGGTACCTGCAAATTAATCTCGATATTGTACGCCGCTTTCTTAAGCGTAACGGTCTCCTGCCTGCTAAATGGCCCTTCACAGGCATTGTACTGATTCTCTCAAACATGACTTGTTTCCTTCAGGGAAAGATAGGAAAGAAAGGAAAGAAAGATTGGAAAAAAAGATAATTCTGCTTACCGGATGCCGATGACACCCACTGAGATGTGAGGACATTGACAAGTATAGATAAAAGTTAGTGTTGGAAAAAAATCCATGTTGCATCATCAGTTGCATGATATGAATATTAGTCAATATACACAATCTTCATGTAAGTTCCTTTTTTGTGCAATAGTTAGATTAAACTTTCATGGCAGACTCAACGGGACATAAAACAATAGAATGGACTCACTATACTATAATTTAGCTGGAGGTGCTATGATCCTGCATCTATATCTATACCGCTAGATGCAAGCAACATATATTTAAAAAAAAACATACTGAATGAGCACTCAAAAAGTAAATCAATGAAAATTAAAGACTTACATTTTCCTTTTGGTCTCACCAAATTCCTTCTTTAATGTATCAAAAAAAAGCAGCAATACAGAAAAGTTCCGCACACACAGGGATAGGAAAGTTAGCAGAGACACACTTATATGTGCAAAACAGAGCAATGTTTCTAGCACTTTTTAATTGTGATTTATTTTTGGTCTTTTGATTTTAATAATTGTGTTTATTTGGAGTTTTCTTTTATTTATTGATTTTTTGGGGGTGTTTTAACTTGTAATTCGGGTGTTTATTTGGTAGTTAATTTATTGGTTGATGGTAATTTTGTTGTTTTGTACTTGTTTATTTGGTGATTGTTGGTTGTTTATTTTTTTAGGGTGACCATATTATATGGGCTTATATGGGCATGATGTGCCACTGTGCCAGCAAATTGGTTTAATGGCATTTCTAATGTGTTGATTTTTCTATGTGTTTGATTTTGGTCCTGTTTTTTCTTAGCTTCTCCATTTATTGCTAAAGTAGCAAAGTATGCCCATATTATATGGGCATGCTTTAATACTGTGCCAATTAATGGGTAGCGGGTGTGGAGGGTGGGGGTTGTGTAGGCTGGGTAGCGGGGGAGAATGTGTTAATCCATTAATTACTATAGCGGTTACTAAAATGATTAAGGGGTTAGGGGCCATTAGATTGTATTTTTTATTGCATTGTTGCTGGCAACAGAGGACAAAGATGGTGATGAGGACAGACTTCATCCTAGCAGGCTGGCAGGGGTACGTGCAAGTTTTATTTACTTTATGCTGCTGGTTGATGTTATATTTTAAATGGGCAAATGCACTATAATCCAGATCTGGATAATAGTAATTTTCCCCATGACTGTACTGTATGTGTTGGGGGGTGTAGGGGGGGGAGGTCGTCTTTATAGCAGAGTATTGCACTTTTTACTTTTTCGGTACACAATTGGTACTGCAGGCCAGTGGGGACCCCCGGACACCCGCGGGAACCAATCGAGGATCCCCGGACCCTCATGGGGCCCACAAAAACCACCTGGAGACCCTCAGACACCCGTGGGCCCCCGGACACCCGTGGAGACTACCCGGAGGCCCATGCCGGCCTCTGGTATCAATATACTGCAGAATTTTTTTTTAATGCTTTTATGCAAGTCTCAATCTCTTTTGTGCCAGCCTTTAGCTGGTGAAAAAAAGATGGTGAGCTTTTATACTATGATAAATTTAATACTGCTTTGTGAATAGCTGTTGCTGCCAAAAAACGGCGGGTTGCCATTTTTGCGCCAATTGGGCGACTTTTTTGTCTCTGACTGCTTAGGGGTGATAAAAGGCCATTATAGCGTGAAAATGCACTGTTATCACTGCTTTATGAATAGCAGAGTGGGCAGTATCTCACTATAAAGGCAGTTATAGGAACCTTAGCACCTTGTTCTCACATATTTTTTCGCCTATTGAGTTGCATCTCCCCAACACTGGGGATTTAAGTAGGGACCAGTACCATTTAATTAATAAGTGTAAGTATCATATCCTGAGCAAACTTAATCCCTGTTTTTTAATAACCTTGAGGTTGGCATAGAGAACAAAGTCTACATCTTGCGGATGACACTAAATTATTTAAGGAAGGAAATTTAAGGCAGGATGCAATTTCTCTACAGAAGGACTAAGATAAACAGGAAACTTGAGCAGGTAAATGGCAGGTGAAGATTAATACACGTAAATGGAAGGTTATGCATTTGGGAGCCAAGAATAAACAGACTACATACAAACTTAATAGAGAAATCCTAGGTTAATCCTTGATGAATAGGGATTTAGGAGTGCTTGTAGACAGCATGTTTAGCAATAGTTCTCAATGTCAGGCAGTAGCTGCAAAGGCAAATAAGATTTTATCTTGCATAAAACGGTATGTGGATGGAAGGGAATAAAGCATAATTTTATCACTGTAAAAATCCTCAGTAAGACCACACCTTTAGTATGAAGTACAGTTTTGGTCACCACTCCATAAAAAAAAGATATTATGGAACTGGAAAAAGTACAAATAAGAGAAACCAGATTAATAAGAGGGATGGAAGGTCTCACACAGTGGCGTAGCAAGGCATGTGCAGGCCACAGGAAAACAATGTGCATTGCGTTTGGCCGTGCATGTCCGGCACTTGCATACTGTGCCTGCGTGAGCGGCACAAACTTACTGCGCATGTGCAACCGGCACTTGGCTACTACACATGCACGGTCGGCCCTTGCCGACTGTTCGTGCACATGTGACGAAGTGGCCAGCAAGTGCTGATCATGCATTGGTGGTAGGCAAGTGCCAGTTACACATGCTCAGACGGCAAGTTCCTATCACGCTTGCGCAGCCGCAAAGATATGCATTGTTGACACTTCAGCGCGGACCCCCAAGAACGTGGGCCCCCGGGCTATAGCTATGCCCGTGGTATGATGTTTGAGGAGAGACAATGACATTTGTATACATTTAAAAAAGAGGCGTCTAAGAGGGATATAATAACTATTTAGAAATATATTCAGGGTAAATACAGGCAACCTTCAAGAGGACAATTTATCCAAAAGGCAGCACAAATGACACAGGGTTATACATTGTAATTGGAGGGAGGGAGATTTCAATAACTTAGTAATTGGGCAGGTAAATGGCAGATGAGGTTTAATACAGATAAATGTAAGGTTATGCATTTGGGAAAAAAGAATAAACAGGCGACTTACAAATTAAATGGGGATAAATTGGGGGAATCCTTGATGGAGAAGGATTTAAGAGTGCTTGTAGACAGCAGGCTTAGTAATAGTGCCCAAAGTCATGCAGTACCTGCAAAGGCAAACAAGATCTTATCTTGCATTAAACGGGCAATGGATGGAAGGGAAGTAAACATAATTATGCCCCTTTACAAAGCATTAGCAAGACCACACCTTCAGTATGGAGTATAATTTTGGGCACCACTCCTTAGAAAATACATTATGGAACTAGAGAAAGTGCAGAGAAGAGAAACCAGATTAATAAAGGGGGTGGACAATCTAACTTTTGAGGAGAGACTAGCTAAATTAGATTTATTTACATTAGAAAAGAGGCGTCTAAGAGGGGATATGATAACTATATACAAATATATTCAGGGACCGTACAAGTGGCTTTCAAAAGAATTATTCATCCCAAGGGAAAGGACTTGGGATCATCCATTAAGGTTGGAGGAAAGGAGATTTCATCATAAACAAAGGAAACGGTTCTTTACAGTAAGTAAGGACAGTTAAAGATGTGAAAATCATTACCCATGGAGACTGTGATGGCAGATACAATAGATTTGTTCAAAAAAAATGTTGGACATCTTTTTAGAAAGGAAAGGTATACAGGGATATACCAAATAAGTAAACATGGGAATAATGTTGATCCAGGGATTAATCCGATTGCCAATTCTTGGAGTCAGACAATATTTTTTTTTTCACCTTATGAGATATCATTGGATGATATTTTACTTGGGTTTTTTGTTTGCCTTCCTCTGAATCAATATACTGTAATACGGATATAGGTAAAGTATCTGTCGTCTAAATTCATCATACTGTAGGTTGAACTTGATGGACGCAAATCTTTTTTCAACCTCATCTACTATGTATGTAACTATGTAACAGCAACAAAGGAAAGGGTTCTTTACAGTAAGGGTAGTTAAAATGTGGAATTTATTACCCATGGAGACTGTGATGTATAAAAGTATTTAAAAATAAAATGTTAAACTGTCAGTATTTCCATGATAAACAGAAGCTGAGGACATATTTTACAATCCTTACCTAATGTATTTTGGTGATAAGAATGTTTATCAGTCTTCAAAAGTGTTAGCTTAGCGTTGTTCCTTTGTTTGAAAAGTACAATAATTACCAAACAACCTAATATGCTTGAATTCAGGTGTTCCTGACAAGAAGCAATACATAGTCATTTTTCTCAAGACAAAAATAAGACACCAACTTTGAGGGTGATGTAATTTTGAAGCCAATTATACTGTACTGAACTGCAGCTTTAAACTCATAGAAATATATGGATATTTAAAGCACACTGAATAAATTAATGTATATTTTGTGATTAATACTAGATAAGTTCTTTCTTTTCAAGAGAAGCCCCATTGTTGTGTGCTGAGTACATTCTTGTTTGTTGCATAGTTTAAAGACAATCATGCATACTATTTTATTTGTACCTTTTTATGGTCTGGGTGATTGAGGTCTGTCGTTGTAAAATTGGCCGCTTCTGTTCATTCGGAGGTGAAGGAATCCGAGTGTTTTCAGCCGGCATGCTCACACTGCGTAAGAATCCTTGACGTTTAAATGGCTGCAAAGAGAGTGGAGGAAAATGGGCATAGTTTTATTGCCAAGCTACAACTGCTAAAACCATGAACATAAACAAAAAAAAAGACTGTTATATTATGAATTGCATTTATATGGTAGCCTCAAGACTCAAAGAGGGTGACAATTGAGGGCTTTTTTCTATATATGACCAAATGGCCTCTTCTGACCGTTTTTGGGCAAAAAATCCCAATAGTTTTAATTGGGGAGTGTGACAGGGTCTTTCCCTGGTTTAAAAAGGCAGCACACATAAAGACTGTCTGTAGCTGATGACTCCAGCAGGGAACTAGTGTCAATTAGTTATTCTCCACCTGGCTCAGCAGGCAGGTTTAACTGCATGGATCTCTGTAGAACAGGGGAGGTGTGTGCTGACAAAGAGATCCCAAGTAACCAGACCCTTTATTCCCGGACACAGCGTTCCCTGGAACCCGCCACAGGCTGCATCCAATGGAAACCAACCCACACCCAGAGACTGATATAAAGAGCTCCCTGCTGACAGGTACTTCTTTGGAATTTAGGGTCAGAGGTTGACAAGAGGCATTGCCTCTCAGCCCTGCAGGGACTGGGAAGTGTGAGTCAGTTAATACAAAGGGATAGGCATGTTTGATTTGTTTTTGCTGACTTGAAGCGGTATTGTTTGAAGCTATGGGCTAAATAAATGCCACTGTTTATTTCCCCAATCTATGTCTCCCTGGTTATACCTCTGCACTCGTCTCCTACAGGGGATTTCAACCAAAAATGTCTGGAGGGACCGATTTAGCATAGAGAACAGGCACTGATACCAGGGAGAAGGAGCGGCTCAGAGAGAAACGACACTGACTGTTAACAATGACACTGAGTTTGAATCAGGGGAACTTGGTTAAATTCCCGGTCCAGCTCCCTCTGACCTTGCGCAAAACACTATCTACCTGTGCCTTTGTACAGACTGTGTCTGTACAAAAGTCCAATGTGCAGCATACCGTGCACTATACTGTAATTCTGAAGTACTTTGAGTCCCAATGGAGAAAGTGTAATAAGATGTGTCCTGCCACCATTTGTTGTTTTCAGTTAGGAACGTGCCATTAAGCAAGTGCCAGTAGTAAAGGCCCTCAATAGTTCTAACTATTAAAAAGGAGGAAGCATGATGTCATGAGGGAGACTCCAGGAGCGGGCAGGACATCGGTGGCTGGAAAAGCGGGGAGCAGACAAGACTCATGGGGGTCGCAGGCAGATGGCAGATAGCATGGTTGAGGATCATAGGTAGAGGTCGGAGGCAGGCAGCAGGTGGCGTGGTCAGGGTCACAGGCAGAGGTCGGCAGCAGGAAGGCAGGCCGGGCAGGGAAGCAGGAACAGGACTGGAACTCAGGAACAGCACTGGGACTATGGAACAAGACTGCAATTTGCTAGTAGGAAACAGACTTGGGCAAGCTAGTTCAATAGCAAGGGCCTTCAATTAATGTAACCAGAACTCAAAACAGGAACAAAACAGAAACAGAGCAGAAGCAGAAGGAGTCTGGACACAAACAAAACAAAAGGCAAGGAAGCACAGGAAACAGGAAACTATAAGGACAGGCCGAGACAGAGGACAGGAGCACCAAGATGAGACAGACAGAAGAAACCCAGAGGAGACAGAAACAGCAGCACACCCGGTGGACAGACAAGGAACAGAAAGGGAGAACTCCTAAACTGTCAGGATATTTCTGACACATGCTTTTGGTAAAAAGTACTTGGCATAGTAACTCCATTATGTTTGGACCGGCCTTGTGCATTCCTAATGAAATAAGTATGGAGAAAGTATGGAGAACACAGTAACGGCTTGTTAACTCAGGAGCCCAAAGTGTATGCAATAAGGGCTTAGTTTCAATCAAGTAACCAGTACAGTATGTCTGTGAAGCATTTTTGACAGCTGTCAAATAAAGCGCCCTTTTGTTTATAAAAGTTCCTGGTGCCCATCCTTTTTTTTTGTAACTTAAATTTTTATTGAAGTTTTTCATGGGTGGGGTACAGAAAAGAATAAGGGATGGGGGAGAGTGGTACAGAAATCATAAGGGTGGGGGGGTCCGTACATATTGCATACATCACAAGATATGGATTTCATATGTTACTTAGCTGATCTCTCGTGTCTGACCTTTACACTGGGGCACTCAAAAATTAGGCCTCACACGAGTTTGTCTCTTGGTACCGTGTGGTGTGGTAGCTTAAAGTAGTCTGGCCCCTCAATGGTCCTGGGACAGCCTCGTTTTAACGATTTCTCCTGGGACAGTACTCATGGGTTTGAGTGAAGGCATCTTTCTATACCTAACGGGCTCTCTGAGACCCGCTTTCTAGAATAACTATAGCAGGACTGACCTAGTGTCTATGCCTTGTATACCCGCTGAATTAATTTAGATAGGGCGAGGATTCCGGACTGCTTCCATACTGCAGTCAATTCCCATCTAGTTGCCGTGGAGATGTGGGAGACCAGTCTGTTCTCCTGCCTAGATATGGCGTCAGATGGCCTGTTTAGTAGGAAGAGCCAGGGATCCATATAGAAATCAACTTGTAGGATTCGCTGGGTCAATATTCTCACATTTTGCCATAGTGCTGATACCCTGGGGCAGGTCCACCACATGTGGATGAAAGAGGCCTGGCCTCCACATCCCTTTGGGCAGTCTGGGGGGTAGCCCGGATATACCTGGAAAGAATCTGGGGCATTAGGTACCACCTTATAAGTACTTTGTACCCATTTTCCCTGATTACCGTAGAGATAGAACACTTGGCTACTGCTAGGAGTATATCGACCCAGGAGTCCGAGTCAATTTCCTCTCCCAGGTCATTTTCCCATTGGGTCATATATTTTAATTTTGTGTGGGCATGGATGGGGAACCCAACTACTGTTCCGTATATATGGGAGATAAGCCCTGCTGATCCTTCGTCTTTTAGACATTGGGTTTCATATTTTGTAAAGGGATTCTTGGGGCCCGGGCTTTGGTAGAAGGCTTTCAGTTGCAGGTACCTAAATATTTCTTTATTCGGCATGTTTTTTTCTTTTGCATATCTGCAAACGGTTTAATTTTCTGATCAGCGCCCAGATCATTAAATCTAAGGAACCCTGCCTCCTTCCATAATAGAAAGCTTCTCTCTGGTAGTCCTGGACTAAAAAGTGGGTTTCCGAATATACTGTAGTGCCGAAGAGTATTCTAAAACAAATCTGGGGCAATCACCAACAAGACCCAGGTACATGCTGGGTACATGCTGGGTACGTGCTGCAACATTTCAGTGCCATTTCTGCAGACAGACTAATGGCCCATCGGATTAACTGCGGGGGTCCTCCCATTCGAACTGAATGGGACTGCCAGGGACCCCTTCTGTGTTAATCCGATGGGCCATTAGTCTCTGCAGAAATGTCACTGAAATGTTGACAGGTACCCAGCATGTACCTGGGTCTTGTTAGTGATAGCCCCAGATTTTCCAAGGCAAGTTTTAGAATACTCGTCGGCGCACCTGTAGGAGTCATCAGGGATTTGGTGGTTGTCAGGTGGTGTTTATGTTTCAGTGACTCCCATAGTCTGAGGGATTGTGTAATTGTTGGCAGATCTAAGGTGACTCTGTACTTTTTGGATATTGGAATCCATAGTAGGTTTTGGAGATTATACAGTTAGGATAATGAGCTCTCCAGTTCGGTCCATCTCCTAGAGAGGTGGTCAGAGTGCCATAAGGTCAACTGGCTCAGCTGGGTGGCCCTATAATATGAGATGAGGCATGGCACGGCCAGGCCTCCTGCTTTATTGGGTATCATAATTATCTGTCTCCTGATTCTGGGCCTTTTTTTTTTTTACCCCAGATGAACCTTGTAATAAGGGATGCACGTCAGATATTTCCCTGTGTATCACTGGGATCGGCAGCATCTGAAAAAGGTACAGAATCCTTAGGGAGGAGGTTCATCTTTATGCATTGAAATCGCCCTATCCAAGATACATTGTAGTCGGTCCATGCCCCTAAGTCATCTCCTAGGGTCTTCAGAAGCCTGAGGTAATTCTCCCTATATAGAGTATTGTAATTATTTGTAATGTTCACGCCCAGATATTTTATGAATGAAGATTGCCACTTAAAATCAAAATGCAGTTCCAATAGTTTAACTGAGGAGTGCGGGATATTGATATTGAGGGCCTGGGATTTACTATTGTTTATTTTGAACCCTGAGATTGAATTGAACCTTTCCATGGTAGAGAATAGTACCAAGAGTGTTCAGAGGGCTAGAGATTGTGTGAAAGATATCGTCCGTGAATAGCGAAAAAAAGGTGATGTAGAGTAGCGCTAATGATGTGGTAATGAGTAATAAACTCTAAATAAGAGTAGCCCCTATGGGGTCTGAGGCAGCCTGGTGGAACACTGATAGTACAATCAGAGATGAAACAGAGACAAAGAGAGAGATACCGGCGCCTAATAAGTCCAATTAGGTGTTAGTCCTGGATATCCAGATGGAATAGTTCAAGTCCCAATGATGACAGCTTATGCAATCTTGTAATCAAGGGGTGACAGATGTTACTTCATCCGCGTAGTATGAAACATGGAATGAAAAGAACACAGAATTTAGTGCAACAGAGCTAACAAAAAATCACAGACATAGACTCACAAACCAGCACAAACAAGACACACAAACGCAAAGCTGAAAGTAAAAAGTTAGTTTAATACAACTATAAAATAATAAAATGTGGGACGATAGGACACTGAATAAGCCGGTCCGGTGGAGTAAAACTAAATCGCTACTCACAGGACGGCTCTAGAACACAAGCAATGAGCACCGAAAAGGCGGATGTAATCTGTCCTCCCTGGGCTGAGAAGTTGAAATGGCCGCAACGTTCCTCCATACACCGTGCTCCTCGAGACCGGAAGTGACGTCACCGGATACCGGATACTCCGTCACAGGTAGGCGGGACTCTCGGCGGGATTTTCGAGCGGAGATTCTTCTTAATTCTGCCCAGGGGATCAGCACTTAGCTCTTTCACATCAAATCGTCCAAGAGAGCTGAGTGCTGATCCCCTGGAGCAGAATTAAGAAGAATCTCTGCTCGAAAATCCCGCCGAGAGTCCCGCCTACCTGTGACGGAGTATCCGGTATCCGGTGACGTAACTTCCAGTCCATCTGCCTTTTCGGCGCTCATTGCTTGTGTTCTAGAGCTGTCCTGTGAGTAGCGATTTAGTTTTACTCCACCGGACCGGCTTATTCAGTGTCCTATCGTCCCACATTTTATTATTTTATAGTTGTATTAAACTAACTTTTTACTTTCAGCTTTGCGTTTGTGTGTCTTGTTTGTGCTTGTTTGTGAGTCTATGTCTGTGATTTTTTGTTAGCTGTGTTGCACTAAATTCTGTGTTCTTTTCATTCCATGTTTCATACTACACGGATGACGTCACATCTGGTCACCCCCTGATTACAAGATTGCATAAGCTGTCATCATTGGGACCTGAACTATTCCATCTGGATATCCAGGACTAACACCTAATTGGACTTATTAGGCGCCGGTATCTCTCTCTTTGTCCATGAATAGCGCTATCTTGTAGGTATGGTTCTTCACCTGGATCCCTGATATATTTGGATTTTTTCTAATACATGCTGCAAGCGGTTCCATTCACAGGGCAAACAGCAAGGGTGAGAGCGGGCATCATTGCCGTGTTCCACTCTTTATGGGGAAGCGATCCGAACGGAACCCCTGGCAAATCACCTTCACCGTTGGCCCCGTGTACAGCGCCATGACTGCTTGGAGGAAAGGGCCGTTAAATCCGAAGGCATGTAAAGTCCTCTCCAGATACACCCAGTCTATGCGATCGAACACTTTTTATGCGTCTAGAATCAGAACCATGGAGGGGATTTTCTTTTTGGAGGCTAAGACTATCAAATCTATAGTTCTCCACGTGTTGTCCGAGGCTTGCCTTCCTGGAATAAATCCCACCTGATCAGGGTGGACTAGGGAAGGTAGTAATTTGTTTATTCTGTTTGCGAAAATCTTGGAATACATTTTAAGATCAATGTTAATTAGGGAAATGGGTCTGTAACTCGCGCAGTTGGTCGGGTCCTTTCCTTCTTTATGTATTAGAGTGATGGACGCCTGCAGCATATTGGTGGGGAACTGAGACTCAGTGAATATTGAATTAAAAAGCGCTAGCATATGTGGGGCTAGGATATGGGCACATTTTTTCTAATAGATGTTAGAAAAGCCATCTGGGCCTGGGACTTTTGAGGGTTTCAGATTCTTGATTACAAATAATAATTCCTCCAGATCTATTTTCTTGCCTAGTTTGTTATATTGTCTAAATTGGAGATGTAGGGGAGTTCAGCTTCCTTGGGGAAGTTTTCTATTTTTGTTGAGGTTTTTGCATTGTGATGTGTTTTTGCTCCCATCGTATAGGGAAGAGTAGTATGGCATAAATTATTTGCTTATTAGTAGGGGGCTAGATGTGAGAAGGCCAGATTTTTGTCTAATAGCTTGGATAGATTCGTTCTCCAGTTTTTAACTCAATTTTGCTGCCAACATTGTTCCAGATTTGTTGGACCTCGTAGAACCTGCTTTTGGACTAGTTCAGGGAGTTCTCCGCTTGAGACGTCAAAAGCAGGTTCAGCCCCAGTTTTGCCTCATTGAGGCTTCCCAGCATTAGGCTATTTCCGTTTCTCTGATGGGCCCTGGTGAGATCCGCAATCCTAACTTTAGCTGCCCTAATTTTATCTTCCCTCTCTCTCTTCCTTCCTGGGGCCAGGCTGATAAAGCCTACATCTCATGGTGACTTTATGTGCCTCCCACAGGGTGAATGGTGAGTACACGCTGCCCGCATTGGTCTTGAAATAAGAGGCTATATCTTCCTCCACTAGGTCTCTTAGCTCAGGAACACTCAAGAGGGACTCGTTCAGCCTCCTTTGAGCGTTTAGTGGGCGGGTAATTAGACCTGAGCACCGGGCGTCTACTGGGGCATGGTCCGACCAAGAGAACACATGTATCTTGGCATGCGATATACTGGGGATTAGTCTTGTCGGGACAAAGAAGTAGACTATTCGCTAATAAGAGCCATGTGGTGCAGAGAAAAATGTGAAGTCTTTGGCAAAGGGGAACAGTTCTCTCAATATATCACATAACTGCAGATACTTGTGTAGGACTCTAGTGTCCTCCTTCCTACGGCTTGTTTGGGGGCCTGTTTTGTCCATCTACGGGCTTATTGTCAAATTGAGGTTTCCTCCCAGCAATATCTGCCCCACCGCTACCTTCCCCAGGATATTGAAAAATCTGAAAAAATGTTGTATTGTGCACTGTAGTAGAAAAAGCAGCACTAAAGGATTATTCAGATAATGAATTTCATATTTGGATAATTAACCCCTTCAGTAGATATTGGTGTAAAGAAAAGAACTGTCCCAAAAGATGTATGACTGGTATACTATAATCCCACATAACACAGTAGTAAGGATATGATAATAGACACCTGCCGGTGACCAGTACTAATAAACATCCAATTCCATGGAACAGTATAATAACATCAATTCAATGTCCAAATGAATGTATAGACCAACTGGAATAAACTCACATGGGATGAATGTCCATGATCTGAAGTAAGTCCAATGTGTCCAGGGGTTAAGTGTGCCTCCGTCTGTAGATTGACATGATCAAAAAGTAGGAAAAAACGGAGCACTACATCCAGTACTGGCAAGCCAGTAAATAACAACAAGAGTGCGTTCCCACAATGAAAATTTAAAAAAAATGTTTTTTTGTTTGTATTTTTGATCCATTAAATTAGCTTTAATTTTCATTGTGGGAACGCACGCTTGTTGTTATTTACTGGCTTGCCAGTACTGGATGTAGTGCTCCGTTTTTTCCTCCTTTTTGATCATATTGAAAAATCTGGACAGAAATTTGGCGCTGGCCTCGTTGGGTGTATATGTTTGCTAATGTTAGGTCCTGTCCATGGAGTGAACCTGCCACAATCAGGATTCTGCCTTTCCTGTCTGCCCTCACTGTAGTGGACTTGAAGGGGGTGGCGTTCTTTATTAATATGGAGACACCTCTTTTTTTGTGTGTCTCCTGAAGTAGAATTATGTCTGCTTTTAGTCTTTTGTAGTCGGGTGTCTCTTACATGGGTTATTAAAGACTTTCATGTTGTGAGAAATAATGTTCAGTGACATTGAAAGGGGAATAGGGCCGCCTCTTCAGAGTCTCTATATATTGCAACCGTCTCAAGGTTGGTTTGATGAGAGAAAGTAACCTGTCAGTGGGTAACAAGAGAACTGTAATGGGGCGAGAGGGGGGAGGAAAGGATGGAAAAAAAGGCTGTGCGGGATGCCCTGGCTGGGCACTGACCGAGGCCTGTGGTCCTTTGGTAACTTGGAATAGGGGGGTGCCAAGGCGGGGTTCGAGGTTCACACGGGGAGCCGTGTTCCTCGGTTGGAGTTGCTTCTCGGGGAACTAAGGCTGACTGCACGTAGTTCAACCGTCCCAGGAACTTTGCAGAATGTAGGACACAACCAACATTAGTAAAGTACAAGACATATTCAAACTTAGTGTAGAGAACATAACCAAACTTAACATAGTATAAATCAGAGTATATGGTGAAATGGGTGCTCCAGAGATGGTGGAACCTCAAACATAAGTGTCCATAATAATTGATCAGGACTAACGGGCAGAATAAATAACGGAGTGGGTATAATGATGAAATGTGATGTGTGAGTCACTAAAACACCCGTCTCCTGAAGGTAACAAACTGGGATGCTGAAAAGCACCCTAATGTGACCTCATTGGAGACCTAACAGTGCTATCAATAGTACTCATCCATAGAAATCACAAATTGAATAATGAAATAAATCTTACCCACTCCATCTGTCCTTAATAGTCCTGCATGGTAAACCCAGATGGCGTGCAATCTGTGAGAAGTAGTCCAGCGAAAGAAGAGAGCAAAAACAGTGCGCTGCCAGGGAGTCAGGTGGTGGAAAAATATAAAAGTCTATTTATTCAGCAACACTCAGTAACATAACCCCAATCAGGGTGAGACAAAACTCCTACGCGTTTAGACCATAGGGGTCCTTTATCAAGGAGTGATAAGGACCCCTATGGTCCAAACGCGTAGGAGTTTTTGTCTCACCCTATTGGGGTATGTTACTGAGTGTTACTGAATAAATGACTTTTATATTTTTCCACCACCTGACTCCCTGGCAGTGCACTGTTTTTGCTCTTCTTCTTCTTTCACTAGTATAAATCAGAACCACGCTCAGAACTTTTTTTTTTGTTGAGGAAAGGAGAAAGTAAAGGGTCAGGCCGGGATAAGCTTGAGGTACTCACGTGGGCCCAGAAAGCTAGACCGCTTCCTCTTCCCAATCAGTTCAGGCCTTCTTCTGTTGGGCTCTCGTGGAGCCCGCAATCTCCCAGCTCGGGTGCGTGCGTCTGGGAGGGGTTGCCTCCTCCTCCGCGGCCCCTGGCTCCAGACCCAGGTCCTCCAGGAACGTGGGGGTCCCGCCGGATCTCTCAGCTTATGAGCTTTGCCTCCCCTGATCACCAGGAGGCGAAAGGGTAAGGCCCATCTATATCTGATTCCCCGATCACTCAGCACCGCCGTCACGGTCTCAGAGCTCTTCTCCTTGCGAGGCTGGTCAGGACAGGTCCTGATAAACCTGGGGCTGGATTCCTTCAATGGTAATGTTCCCGGTTCCTCACGGTGCTGAGTGGAAGGCTTCTTTTACTTTGAAGAAGTGGAAGCGGATGATGACGTCTCGCAGGGGCCCCGACGGGCCTGGGCTGGCCGGAGGGCTCGATGACAGTGGTCGAGCAGTAGATTGGCTTCTCGTCTCTCCGGCAGTATGGTCGTCAGCCATCTTGAGATGAAGGCCTCTGGCTCCAGCTCCGATTCCGGCAGGCCTCTCCCTCTAAAGTTATTCCGCTGCTCGCGATTATGCATTTCCTCGTGCTGGTATGACAGGTCATCCACGCGTTCTCTTAATTCTTCGGTCACTTTGACCCAGTCTTCTTGGCTCTTGATCATTTCGACTAGTTTCCATTCCATCAAATCAGTTGTCTCCCCCAATGAGGACACTTCTTTTTTCACCTCTCCTTCCTCATTTTTTAGGAGCGCTCTCAGGTTCCCGTAGAGTTATGGGAAGTCTTGTTCAGTGACTTGGGTGTAGTTTGGGAGTTATGGCATTTCATTGGGCTGCTGCTCTGTGTTGTAGCCGCCATCGGGGGTAGGCCCTGTAGGTCGCACTGGAGAGTGTCCCCTTGCTTCTGAAAGTAGGAGCCCAGGGCACCCATGGCTTTTTTTTGTTGAGGAGGCTGTTTTGGAGCCATCGCAGGTTGCTAATGGAAAAGCTCAGAGAAGTTTGGTACAGCTTTGGTTGTGAAAATCTTGCTTAAAATTGCTTTTAAGTCCCTGTTGGGGCGGAGCTCATCCTTCATGCAAACATCAGCTCCAGGGCCCGTGGATGTGCCATGTAGGTATGTTTTGGGGGTGCTGTGGTAGCTTTTCTTTTTCACTGGCCCCTTTGATCTATATCATTTGGGACTAAGGGACTTGTCTCCGCTCTCTGTGGATGTCTGGAAGATACTCTGTCTCCTCCTTCACTTCGTACGGCAGTTAGTTAGTCCTCAGACCCTTCTGTTCAATTCGCCTCTTCTGCACGCCTCCGCCTGAGGTAGACTCTCGCTTTTGTGGTGGACCCAGAGATTTGTATGTAGGCCAACGCTTTGTGTGCTTTCTGCACTACTCCCTCTGGAGTTTGATCTGGGTTGCTTCCCCCCCTTGGGTGCGCAGGTTATAGGGCTCTCTCCTTCCTCCCTCTACTCAGTGGGGGTTTCACCTCCCAGTGGCTAGTTTGGGTCCTGGTTCAGGCACGCTTCAGTTGCGTGGGTGTGGTGGCCATTTTGTGTCACAGGGACTTGGAGTCACCACTCAGCAGGGGACCAGGGTTGGGTACAAGCAAACTGACCCGATCACCTGGCCTTATTCGGGAGACACATGATAGGAACCGGCTCGGCCCGTTCCAACACTCCCTGGTTGTATTCGTGGCCCGCCTCTCACCATCTAGCGTCGACCATTTTGTTAGGTGCTCGCACGAGGGGTTGTCTGACCCTCACCTGCTTTCAGATGCTATATTTATTAGGAGGTTACTTATACTCTTTACATCCTTCACAGCTAAACCTTCATTTTAATTCTTTGATGTTTTTTATCCCTTTGTTTTGACCTATTTCATAATTTCCAGACTGGTGGTTGTATGTACAGTATGTGCATACACAAGATCAAAACTATGCACCAAGCCTGTTACACACATACAAAAAGCACAGGGCAATACCAGCACCATTCACCCTTTTTCACTGTCATATTTGATAATGTGCAGAAGTGATGTACCAAGTACCCGAAAATTACCCGGTACCCGGCATACCCGGCACTATTTTAACTACCCAGAAAATACCCGGACCTGGCACCAGGGGGCTGGACCTGGTCCCAGGTAATTTCCTTCCTGCTCTGCTCCCTTGGTCCTCCTCTTGGAGAATGGCAGGAGCAGAGCATCAGAACACTTACCTGCAGCTGGCGATGGAGGGTGAGGAGGACCACAGCGACATCGTAGGAGCAGCGGCAGACATCCTGGTGGCGATGCCAGCAGAGGACATCATAATTGAGCCAGTGGGAGCAGCGGAACACATCCTATCACAGCTGATGCCGCTGCTCCCACGATGTCGCCATTGTCCTCCTCACCCTCCTCCTCACTCTCTCCACAGCGCTCCTGACCCTCCTCCTCCTCACTCTCCGCAGCGCTCCTCACCCTCCTCCACCGGCTGCAGGTAAGCCAAAGCTACCCGGCCGAGTACCCGGCCCGCAAATTTCCCCTGATACCCGGTATTCGGTAATCCTTAGGACCCGGTACAACCCTAATATGCAGCCTTGCAGTGTGTACCTTTTGGACACATACATTCCAAGGGGGTCTTATTTATCAAGGCCTTTTTTGAGCAAAACCATGGCAATTTCACCATGCACCTACAGTGGCTTTCAGAAGTATTCACCCCCTACCAATAATGTCACAAGTTGTTGAATAACAAATAATGTATGTGCATTTTTTTCAAACTAACTAATTGTATTCAAAGATACAAGGCTATAGTGGTTAAACTGAACACTGTTACATGAAGAGAAGGTTAAAGTTCAGCAACAGAAAGCAGCAGTCCAAGCTGCCATTTTTTAAATTCTATTTTTCCCCCTTTAACACAGTATGTGCATCAATAAATCCACACAATGATAAGTAATTAGCTAAGTTGCCATTCGATCCAATCTACTATAGTCGATCGGTGAAGATTCAGCTCAGGGGTTCACTAAATGGCTGTCAGTGAAGCAGAAGAGGACCAAAGATGCAAAGTTCTGTGGGAAAGATCATGTGACCTGACAGTCACTAGATACAATTGGTGCACTGCTAGAGAGAGGTCAGGGCTCAAAAAGGGGTGTGCCAGAGCCTTTTTCAGAAGAGGAAGGGGATGTGACTTTGTAAATGGTTGCTATAGAAACCAAAAAGCTTGTTACATTGTATTACATAAAAAAATGTAATTCAGAGTTGTTGTTTTTTAAATGCTACAAGTATTTTCTAATAGTACAGAACTAATATTTTGTTTTTTTTAAACACACATGTAGGATATTGCTTGGTCTGCAGCTTTGTCAGTACTTGGCAGAAGCTCCTTTTGCAGCAATTACTGCTATGAGTCTTTTTGGATTGTCTCTACTAGCTTTGCACAGTACAATGGTGACATTTTTGTCAATTTTTCGTGGGAAAATTGATCCAGTTCTATTAAGTTTGTTGTGGGTCATTGACGGACTGCAATCTTCAAATCTCGCCATAAATGTACGATTGGATTCAAGTCCGGACTTTGACTGGGCCACTCAAGAACATTCATTCTCTTCTTGTTCAACCCCTCCAGTGTGTCTTTGGCTTTGTGCTTCGGGTCATTGTCCTCCAGAAATATGAATTTCCTCCCCGGTTTGAGTCTTGGCTGAACTCAAACAGGTTTTTCTCAAGGATTCACCTGTACTTTGAACCATCCATTCTCCCCACTATCCTGACAACCTTCCCAGTTCCTGCTGAAGAGACATGTCCCCATAACATGATGTTGCCAGCCCCAAGCTTGAAAATTGGAACAGTGTTAGCTGGGTGGCTAATTTCATGCAAAATGAACATAAATTAGTCCGCTGATTTGCATAATGTGCCGTTATCCGGCTACTACTGTGTTAGCCATAGGATAGGGAAGGTGCCAGGTATATATTGCAATGCAATGCCATGCAAAAACAGAGGCTTGAAACGAATCCTGAGCTTGCATGTCCTGATCTGTGTGATTGAATTACTGTTTGATTTCAAGTGCTGTTTCTATTAAGTGTGGAGTTAGAACACAAAGCGTGGAAGCAAGAAAGGTGTGAAAAAGGTTAGATAGAATTACAGTAAATTGTTAGCACTTTATACTCCATAGTGTGACAATGAGCAGGATTGAATGAGCAGGATTGAGAATGCCACATGCATATGCACTTGGAGCAGCTGTTCTAGGGAGCATACCGCTGTGAGAAGTGTGACCATGTGGTCTCTTTAGAGTCTCAGATTGCCGATCGGAAAAGGCAACTTTCAACATTGAGGGACATTGACGATCTTGAAACGAGTTTAGTGCTCACTTAGAAGGCCCTGGCTGGGACTAGTGGTGCAGAGGTGGAGCTGTGAGTGAGGACCAGAAACAGGTAGGTAGCTGGGGGAAGAGGCAGGCCAGTTCTGAGCTGACCCATCCCAATAGATTTACCAGATTGAGTGAAGATATTGTGTGTCAGGACAGGAATGGCAAGGCTGGGGGAGACTAATTCCTCTAGCAGCCAAGGGAATAGTTTCTCCAGCACAGAGGGCACTCAGGATACTCAGAGACAAGAAAGATTGTGGTTTATGGGACTCTATTAGTAGGATGGTAGATAGGGCAATCTGTTACCATGACTGCATGAACTGAATAGTTTGGTGTCTCCCGGGGGCTTGAGTTTGGCACATTTTGGATCGGGTGGTTGGGGCTGGGACTGACCTGCAGTCTTGGTACATGTTGGCACCAATGACAAAATTAGAGAAAGATGGAGGGTCCAAAAAAAATGATTTAAGGGATCAAGGCCGCAAGGTTAAGGCAAGCACCTCAAAGGTAGTATTTTCTAAAATACTACCAGTGCCATGCGCTACCCCAGGTGAGACAGTCAGAGATTAGGGAGGTTATTCCAGGGCTAAGAAAGTGGTGTAGGAAGGAGGGTTTAGTGGTTTTACACTGGGATTCCATTTCTGAGAGGTGCAATATTTATGCTAGGGACGGATTGCACCTCAATGAAGAGGGATCGTCTGTGCTGGGGGGAGAATGTTAAGAAGGTTGGAGATTTTAAACTAGGAAGGAGGGGGAGGGACAAGAAACAGATCATCAACTAGACATAATAGATAATATGTACAAAAGGCCCCCAGCACACAAATGAGGAAAAGCAGACAAATTTGTCAAAAATAGAATCTAATTATATATTTGTGAATAGAGCAGCTACATAGTGAATCCCAGCACAGGCAAGGAGAGTACATCTCATGGAACAAGCTAACAACAATGAAGGGAGAGGAGGGAAGGAGGGAAAACAAAGGGAAACGTAACAAAAAAACAGCAAGAAAGCACAGTACACAAGAATAAACTGAGGTGATATAGGGGGGCAACGTTAACGTTTCGGAGCCTACAGAGCCCCTTTCTCAAGCCCGTTCCCACAGACTATAACAGTCTATGGTACTTCCCTAATGAATACACCTCCTACCTATATAGCTCTCCACTGAAGTAAGGTAAGTGAACCTGACTAAACCTGTTCTGTACAGTCCCCCCATCACCTAAGGGTGATAACCTAAAACATTGACTAAACTGTATCCAAAATGCAGATAGTATGGGCAGACTGACAGGAGACAGCAGCAATTAATGATGAATCACTATGCAGTAGCACCTATGCTCACGGTGTATCAACTAGCATGAGAAACACAAGGTAAATAAAGCAGTAATGAATACGAATCCTTCGCTCTGCAGTGAATGTCCGTGGCTCCCTTAAGGCTGTCTGCAGTGTTCCCCTATATCTCCTCAATACTTTTTTTAAATTTTGTGTGCTGTGCTTTTTTTGTTGTGGTTTTTTTTTTGTTACTCTTCCCTCCTCTCCCTTCATTGTTAGCTTGTCCCACGAGATGTACTCTGTTAGCTTGTTCCATGAGATGTACTCTCCTTGCCTGTGCTGGGATTGACTATGTAGCTGCTTTATTCACAAATATATAATTAGATTCTATTTTTGACAAAGTTGTCTGCTTTTCCTCATTTGTGTGCAGGGGGGCTTTTGTACATATTATTGGTTCCTTTTTATGGGATATGAGGTGCCTCCTTGCTCCCGTGCACCACTCAGTTTTCTATTAACTGCTATTTACCAATATATTTTTTTTGGGTGGAGTGCTACCTAACCCACATACTTTTTTTTTTTTAGACATAATAGATAGGAATGGGGAAATACCTAGAAGTCATGGAGGTAGAATGGGGGCAAGTGTGAGTTTAGCATGCAGGAGACACCCATATTAAATACAGATATTACTGGAAAACTTCTAAAGACTAAATACACTTGGAGTAGAAAGGAAGGAGCAGATAAGATAATAGTACAGACTGAAAAAAACTTAAATGCATGCTTGCTAATGCAAGAAGCCTGATAGATAAAATGGGGGAGCTTGAATTAATAGCTGCAAGGGAACAATATGATATCATAGGCATTACTGAAACATGGTGGGATAAAACTCATGACTGGGCAGTTAATTTAGAGGGTTATTCACTTTTTCGGAAGGATCAAGCAAATATAAGAGGAGGTGGAGTATGCTTATATGTTAAATCGGATCTAAAACCTATTGTAAGGGACGATGTTTATGAAGGGAATGATGAACATTTAGAGACCTTGTGGATAGAAATTAGCAGTGGAGGTAAAAGTATAAAGAAAATGTATATAGGGATATGCTATAAACCACCAAATATCTGTGAGATTGCGGAAACCAAATACTTTTGGAAATAGAGAAGACATCAAAACTAATTCATGTTTGCATAATGGGGGATTTAAATTATCCAGACATAGACTGGGGCAATCCGATTAGCATTACAATGAAGGAACCAGTTTATTTGGGGGTGCTTAAAGACAATTATATGACCCAAATTATTGAGGAACCAACTAGGGGAGGAGCAATACATGATTGGGTCAAAATCAAACAATGTTAGAAGTAATACAATAGGATTTAATGCAAATTTCAGTGCTTAACCAACTTGATAGTGATGTTATAAATATACCAATATTTTGTGATTAAATACAATAGATAAATTACACAAATAATGTAATGTGATAATTGAGGGTGTTTCTGATTCCACCCTAGTGAACAAGTCCTGCAGCCAGGAAATCTTGCGGATTGCCCAAATCCTTCAATCAGATTGTGACAGGGTCTTAACCTTTTAAAAGGTCTTAACCCTTTAAACGGGCTCCAAATAGAAAGCCTGGATCTGACTGATGAGTCCAGCAGGGAGCTGGTTCATTGCTGTCATGGGAGACCAGGCAGTTAACACCTTTTTACCAGGATCATTCATTGAGCAAAGCAAGGTAATTAAATAAATTGTAATTTATTCTGCATAAATTCACTTACACAAAATGGAACCAAAATAAAGACGAAAAGCACACTTACTGGGCCTCTGGAGGTCGAAAACTAGACTCTTCTAGGTGCAGGGAACTCTAAATAAGAGTTTTCCCCTGACCGGAACTTAGCCTGAAATGTCCTGGTTCCCAAATCGGTGTGAAGTTCCACACGCCACTGCTCCTTTCTCTTCTGAGAACTTGTACTTTTCTTGATTGCGAGCTACCACCGATTCCCTGGAACCGAAATCGGCATCAAATCCCAGCCACGACTGCTACAATCGATTTTGAGAACTTGGCAGCAAAAAGCTGGACTTAGAATCTGGCAGGCAGACTTTCCTGGCTTGAAATAGAAGCCGATTGCTCTGCTATTCGCGCAGAAGCAACTTTGAAAAGCCCGCCCGTGCTCTTACTACTGGGAATCTCAAATCTGATTGGCTCACATGATTCTTATATTATTCTGAGTTTCATTCATGAAACTCAGCAGCCAATCATCGCGTGTGAACTTTCTCAGTAGCCAATCAGAGACAAGCCAGTATGAAAAGCCGTGTCAGCAGGAAATATGAAATTGCCAAAGGACATACACAAGTTTGCCACCTCCGTCCCTTGCTACCTCAATGCCACCCACTGGGTCAGGCTCCACTAGGTCTGGAAGAACAAATGGCAGCCCGAACGACTGCCATTGTCCCCCGGACCTGGGTACTTGAGCCCTTCCCTGCCATCCAATGCTTTTCACAACTCTGGCATACTCTGGCTACTTTGAACTCCCTGTCCAACAGATTTACTTGCTGGAACCTATGGGTTAGCCCCGGCAGTCTGTTTGAACATCGGTTACGAAAGTCCCAGCTCATTACAATACACAACAGTACATTATAGTATGTTACAATGTATTAATAAAATATACTTTGAATATATCCCTGTACTCTGAGGGTCCCCTCACAACGTTGTATAGGATTTGAGCATCCACAAACCCAATACAGGTTCTGGGCTACCTGGGCATTAACTGGAGTACCCCCCCTTAAATAAAGTATCCCCTCAGTTACAGGGACACTTTTCATCCCTGTGCCCCATTTACCTTTCTGGGCTATGCTGAAGCAGGGAACCCTAGCGGGGAGTCACGCTTGCGTTTTCAAGTGGAGATATTGCTGGGACAATGTGCCTACATGTATCCGAGAATCAGGCATGATTCCGGGTACAATGTTAGGAGAACCGACAACTCCGGACCCCAACTACCTAGGCACATTCTGACAACAATTCCACCGCAAAATCCCCCTTGAAACTCATGCCTTAGCAATCCCTGCTCGCTGGCATGCCCAGAAAGATAAAAACACAGACAAATGTGTTATGCATTGTAAAGTTACAATGTTACTGGGCGCAAGAGCTAACTCTTGAACCCTTATATACAGATCAGGGGTAACCAAAAACGGGCTTAACCTTTATTTGAGAGCCTGGTTACCCCCTACCATCACAATTGAAGCTACAGACAATTATCCAGTCTCCACCTGGCTCATTAGTCAGGTAGAAAATTCTCCTAATGTAAACTGCAGGGAATCTCTCTAGCACATGGGAGGTGTGTGCTGACAGAGAAGGATCCCAGGGAACCAGCCCCTCTATTTCAGGGTGTGCACCCAACGGACACCAATCCAGACCTAGAATGAGGCCAAGAGCCCTGATAACAGGTACCTCTTTGGATTTTGAGTCAGAGGTTGGCAAGAGGCCTAGCCTCCCACCCTTGCAGATAGAGACTGGAAGTGTGAGTTAGCCTTTACAATGGGATAGGCTGTTTTGTTTATTTGTGAGCTGCCTTAAAGCTGTATTGTTTGAGCTATGGGCAGAATAAAAGCCAAGGTTTAATTTCCCCAATATATGTCTCCCTGGTTATACCTCTGCACTCATCTCCTACACAGATAATGAAACAAATTGTCCTCCTTGGTGCTGTTCCTCAAGTGAAAGTGCACAGCGTGATATGAACATTTAGTGTGTTCACTAAAGTCTCTTCTGGTAACCAATGGGTTACATCATTCCTGAAGCTATTTTAATGATTGGTGATGGAATATAAGGGATCGCATATCCCTCTGGACTTTATACCCCTGAGGAACCAACCTAAGTAGTCGTGAATTGCATAGGGTTGGCTAGTTATTGCCTGTGAATGAGTAAACTGCACCATAGTCAACAGGGTAGTGAGCCCGACAATAAGATGGACATTGTGATGTCATCACGGCAAGGAGGCTTGTCCTCGTCTTAACGATCACTTATTGTAGGCCGGATATCTACTTCTGGAGTACCTTCCTTCCAGGGCACCTCACTAGCTGACCTAATGGCAATAGATGATTCCTATGCCGATTATATTATGACCCACTTCCCTTTTCAAGCTTCACTCAATATAGAGGTGGTCTCTTTAGCTTTTCTACAACTACATATAAGTGCGGTTTCCAGTAATTGGCTATTTTGTGTTTACCGGGTATACCCAGATTCCGGATTAGTACTCTGTCATGCACTTATAGCTCTTGATCGTGTACTCATTTGTCATACCTAACTTTATTCCCCAGATTACTTGTATCAGCTGCAATAGTTGCCAGTGTATACGCCTCTTGTAGATGTTCCTTCAGTTTCTGTGCATATTGCATGTAAGAGGTCGGGGATGTGCCATTTGCTGCCACTCCAAAACACAGACCAATTGATAATCTGGCTTCCCATCCAAACACCAAATAGTATGGTGAGTACCCTGTAGAGTAATTCCAGGTGCAATTATACGCATGGACGAGGTGATGCAGATGCTAACTTCATTGTTCTTTCCCTTGGGTATTCATGGTACATGTTCAATAGGGTCCTATTAAACCGCTCTGACTTTGGATCTCCCTGCGGGTGTTAGGGCGTTGTTCAGGATTTCTGAATTCCACAGAGGTGTAGTAACTCCTTGATGAGGCAGCTTTCAAAATTCTGTCCTTGATTGGAATGTATTTAGATGGCAATCCATAATGACCGAAGTACTTGTCCCACAACACCTTTGGTGACAGTAACAGCTCGCTGTTCCTTGCTCAAGAATGCTTGGGCATACCTGGTGAAGTGGTCCGTGACTACTAGGATATTACTAGTGTTCTTTCTTTCCAGCTCTAATGACAGAAAATCCATGCAGACCAAGTCCAATGGTCCACTGCTTGAGATATTTGTCAACGGTGTGACCCTTGTAGACAGTGTCTTTCTAGACATGCAACTCCAACAGTTGTTGCAGTAATCTTCAGCATCACAGGCCATTCGGGGTCAATAGAACCGGTCTTCACTAATCCCAACATCTTGTGGGTGCTCAGATGGAAATGATTGTCATGGTGAGAACGGAGTAACACCTGCCTATACTTGTAGTTGAGTACCAATTGCTTAGTCACTATGTGTTGGGACTTCTTGGTGACTGAACATTACCCCACTCTTGATTACAAGATAAGGTCAGAGCTTTAAGAGGAGAAAGCTTTCGGGGAGCATCTCAATTACTTTCCTGGCTGACTTCTGGTTTCTCAAGGCTGACCATACTTCCTTCAAACCAGGATCTATCTGTTGTGCTTGCTTGAGGTCCTGCCGAATTAGTTGAGGCAACCCCTCCATGGTTAAGTATGCAGGGTTAGAGTATATCAAGGGGTACAGTGGAGGGGATATCCCCAGACTGTCAGCCACTCTATTAAGATTTGCAGTGGTGTACCATTTTGGTGTCTCAATTTGTTTATAAAATGCTCATACCCCGGATGCAGTGATTTTTTCCCCACTGCTTATCCATCTTCCATATATCTCTGTGAATTCGAGACAATGCATCAGCATTAATGTTTTGCCTCCCTGGTCTGTATTTCAGGCTGAAATTGTATGTGGCCACTGTCGCTAGCCACCTGTGACCTGTGGCATCCAATTTAGCTGAGGATAGGATGTAGGTAAGTGGGTTATTATCTTTGTGCACTAAAAGGTTGCCCGTACATGAAGTTGTATAGTTTGATAACTACTGCCCATTTAAGCATTAAGAATTTGAGCTTGTGCACAGGGTAACTCTTCTCTGATGATGCCAACCCCCGAATTATACCGGCTGATGCCCCTCATGGTGCTCTTGATATAGTACCGCTACTAACCCCACTAGACTGGCATGCATATGGAGTACATAGGGTTTTTGTGGGTCAGCGAATGCCAGTACTGGCACATTAGTAACAGTCTTTTATGGCTTTGAAAGCCTCTTCGCACTTGGGAGTCCATCTGTCCAAAGGGTCATTCATTTTGAACTAGTCCTGACTGGTGGCTCCAGAGGCCATATTACGTCTTAATGGCAGCGGGTAGCCTTTAGTTAATTGGGTCAACGGCTGAACTATAGCAGAGAAAACATTCACACTCCTTGGGGCATGTGCTCAAATTGATAGAACCCCAACAGGCATATGAAAGCAGTCTTCTCTTAGTCTTCTTTGCACGTGGGAATCTGCTATGGAGGTCAACCACCGAAAACTATTTGCTCCCTGTGAGACAATCCAGGGCATCTTTTATGCGTGGCACTGTATATTGATTGGGAGTTGTCCTCACATTCTCACGGCCCTGTTTTTCTTTCAGACCACAACTATAAGTGATGTGCATTGACTGTTGGATTGCAAGATTATGCCAACCCAATCAATTTTTGTAGATATCGTCTCACATCCTCCACATCACCTAGTGCCAATCTCCACATCACCCGGTGCCAATCTCCACATCACCCGGTACCAATCTCCACATCACCCGGTGCCAATCTCCATGACATTTCCATGAATATGCGGGTATCATGAAGGCAAATTTGGTGTTCCAATTCCTTGGTATTTCCTACATCCCACTAAGGAGTGGAGAAAACTTCAGGCCTTCAAGCCATCTTCTCCCACAGTCGCCTCTGAGTACTGCTGTCACTCAATCAGCTCTCGATTGAGCCTGAACGCATTCAAGCTTGTGCAGATCTGCCCTTTTCTATCATGGCCGCCCGCTCTTAAAGACTCCTCTCCCTCTTAGTCCCACCTCTTCCACAGCCTTTGTCATTGGCTGCTATTATGTCCACCATCAGTCACATGTCCATATAAAAACTATAATTGTAATATATAGATTGTCACTGTTCCCATGTAGGCCCTCAATGGGCAGGGATTACTTTTTAATGCTTTGTTGCTCGGACTGGGGTTATGTTTTTTTTTAATTGGACATCGGGCTTGGATTGTTTAAATGCTTTTATGTTTGCCATCAGCCCCTTATTGGTTGTCTCAGTCCCCTGAGGATGAGGACGTCCTTCATCATAGCAGGGTAGGTAATAAATGTGTTTATTTATTTATTTACTTATTTAGGGTGTACATTGATTGCCAATGTGGCAAACTAGGCCCCCATTGAGGTCCTTGGTAACCACCGTGATAATCAATGTATTAAAATTATAGTTTTTTTATAGTCTTTTTTTTGCTCTTTTTACATGTACGACTTTGTAATGTTGTAATGTATTCTATGCATTCTATGGTCAAATTCCTTTTTGCCATGTTTGGCTGACAGGCCTATTGGCCATTACTGTAGGGGGCAAGGGAGTGTTGTTCGGGCGGTGGGGTAGCAACGGTGGATTATGTTTGTAGATGCACTAGGGTGGGAGGTTACGCCGGCCGAAAGATTAACGGGTGGTGTTTATCCCCTTGCAATAACGGGAGTACATAAAGGGTGTGTATTAACCCTTGTCACATATACAAGTCACATGGTCACAGGTGTGCCGTTCGTGACACAGATATTCGCTGATTGACTAATCTCTCCTGAGTGAATGATGTGAGTGCGGTTTCCGGTTATTCCTTTTTCATATTAGGCTGGCCACTATAATAAATAAGCTATATCCTTGGTCTTTTATACTTTTTTGGGGCGTTGGGTAATACACGCAAACAGGGTAATCAGTGCACCGTTAGCATTAGGAGAGCAACAAGCTTAATGCCTACAGCTGAATTTGTTTTTTTATAGTGTTTATGTAGAAGGTCAGGAGATATTTTATACGGGTGCTAAGCAGAGAGCAAAGACCAACAAGCTTAATAGTTTCCAATTTGTATTACTGAAATAGTGTCCCCCTTCATGTGAATAAAGTGAGTATGTCAACTAGAACTATTTTCTCAAGTATTTCTTCAGGGTTAATTAATTCCACGACTACTTTGGCTCAAAAATGTAGAAGCATTATATTTTTCTCCCATATATAGAAGACACGGATGTTCAGAATATAAACCTATAGTTGATTTTCAATAAACACCACTTACCATATAAACCACTAAAACATAAGCAGTATAAAAAGCCCGCAAGTGTACTCACTCTTGCTCCAATACTTGAAGGAGGAGTACTTGTCACAGCGTGATCAACTGCCAATAACGTCAAAGATAGATGAAGAAAATTTTTTGTCTAGTCGTGAATAAAGATGTGAAGCAATTCTCGATAAGATTCCCGGAAGAGGCGGAGAACTTCCTAGGAGCTTTGGGTGTACACGGCCAGCAAACAGCGAAGCAGCAACCTTCCCCGAAGCACAAGAGTCCAACGGAAGCTTCCCGACAGTGAAAGCGACGCCCATTCAGAGACCCCTTACTTAACTCTCCCGACTTGATTGGGATAAGGGTTTTCTTCTTTTGATTTGTCTGACCTGGATCGACCGGTGGAGGAGGTTGGCGGCCCAGAGTATATGATCCACGGGGAACGTTTCTCCCCGGCAAGGTGTGACAGTCTCGAGGCCCCTCCCCTGGGCCCTGTTAGACTTGGGGTGAGACTAAGAAATTTAAGAAACAGACTTTTTTGTAAGCCTCAATGTTGCGCTTGATAATATTTTCTATGGTTTGAAATGTTTCTATTTTAGGTCGTAGGCAATACTCCCAGTTATCCCCCCCCCCCCTCTTCTTGTTGCGGTTATTATGAAAGGGGTTGAGTTTAGAGGTCAAGAGGTTTGGAGGTACTGGTAAGCAGGAGTCCTCGGCAGACTTCAGAGTGCTCCGGAACCCTTGGCAATTGTGCCCCCCCCCCCATTTGGGCATTTGTTAGCCCTTTATTTTGGTCCATATAAAGACCATCAGTTAACAAGTTTTACGATGGATACTAGATCCCCCATATACTCTTTGTTGTTGTTTTTTGGGTCTGTTCCCTAATCTTTTTCCCCTCCCCAAGATGTTCCCTCCCCAGTAACACAACAAATCATCGACGAAAATATGTCTTCCCTTTTTTGAAGAGGGTCGTAGTAAGTTCTAAGGCCAGGTAACAATGTCCGTGCACCCACATTCTATCTTATATCTCACGAAATCTGTAGAGCAAGCTTTGATTTGCAAACAATGACTGCCCAACTCCCCATTAAAATAGTCTTTTAAGTGTAAAGGGACAAAACTCAAATAAAAAGAGGAGACTAGCCCTGAGAGAATTTAAGAAAATGCAGGCAGATATTCGATTTCTTCAGGAAACACATATTAATACCCAGGACCCCCTAACACTTTTTGGGGTACTTACCCATTGGCTTACTACTCCTTCCAAATGGAAGACATTAAAAGGGATAATGAAGGTAGAGTCATATTGGTGAAGGGTCTTTTGTCGGGGGTTAGATTAAAGTTAGTTAATATATATTCCCCGAATGACCAACAAGCGGATTTGCTGAAATCAATTTTAGAAGATATTGGGGGATCCCCTTCAGATGATAAGTATAGCCTGGGTTCCCCTGGTTCCCTGTTTGTCCCCTTATCTTTCCATAGGAGTATAGCACAGCAGGGGAACAGCAAGTTTCAGCAGCCTCAGGGGCTGCAGGACGTGTTGCCAGGCAACCAGTAGGGCTGAGAGATGTATGGCAGTTGGTATTCTGACAGTAAAGGGGACAGTTAGTTGTAAGCAGGATAGCAATGGGATAGGTAATGTCAAGGGAGAAGTGCTCCACTGGACTAGGTCAGAAAATTGTCACACACTTGGGGTGGGATTGGCTATTGTGGCCTGGACACTGGTGCTCCTGCACCCAATTACTGTCGGAGATATTCCACGGGTCGGACCAAGACTAAATTTGTAAAGCTTCCAGTGACTGAGCTCCTGATTAGAACCAACGCTAACACCACCCTAACACCTGTCACTAGTTTTAAATACCTGGGCTTATGGTTTGACTCCCACTTAACATTTGGGATGCACATTGATACCCTGACAACCAAGACCTATGCCAAACTAGGGGTACTTTACAGGAACAAATCCTCCCTAAGTTTCCTGGTCAGAAAGCGTATCGCACAGCAGATGCTAATGCCAATTATTGACTATGGAGACATAGTATATGGCTCGGCTCCTCAAACCCACCTTAGCAAACTTGACACCCTCTACAATTCAATTTGTCGTTTTGTTCTCCAATGCAACTACAATACTCACCACTTCGAAATGCTTAAAGAACTAGATTGGTCAACACTAGAGTCTAGGCGCAAAGTTCACCTTTCCTGTCTTGCCTTTAAATTCTTCATGGGCAAGCTACCCAGCTACCTGAACAAGCTCCTCACCCCTACCACTTGCAGCACTTACCACCTGAGATCAGACTCCAAAAGACTATTCATGGTCCCAAGGCTCAACAAAGTATCCGGACGTTCCTCCTTCTTCTTCCGTGCACCCCAAAACTGGAACAACCTACCAGAGACTCTCACATCCACCACCAGTTTAAGTTCTTTCAAATCTAAGGCTGTCTCACATTTTAACCTGGTCTGTAACTGTTTCGCTCATAATATATATTTTCTTTAACTGTGCACGCAATGTCTTGTATATAATGTATACCCTGTTCATTTATGTAACTGTACTTGTAACCATGTATTATTTGTTTTACTCTGTGCCCAGGACATACTTGAAAACGAGAGGTAACTCTCAATGTATTACTTCCTGGTAAAATATTTTATAAATAAATAAATATAGATGTAGATATATAGATATATAGATAGATAGATATAGCAGAAAATAGCCATGTTAGTCCAGTTGCAATAGTGCAGAATAAAGGAGTTCTTCAGTATTAGGTGATACCTTTTTTTATTGGACTAACAATTGATGTCATAGAAGCTTTCGAGAGTTCTCCTCTCTTCCTCAGGTCAGCAATACTGGTTTACAAGGGAATCTATGGCTAAAACAGTGTAGAAAAAAAAAAACCAAAACAGATATGTACTGTAGATAAGGAAGGGTGTTGGTGCTGAAGCCAGTAGAGGGTGACAAGTAATGTCTCCACGCCTGAAACGCTGCGCATATGCACCCTAGTGTCGGAGGTCGTGGCGATTTTGAGATACATATGCGCAGTGTTTTATGCGTGGGGACACCTCCAACTACAAAGCGAACAACCGCCCCTCCACAAAGTGTGTTCCGGTCAGTAGGACGTGCTGCAGAGCCCCCCCATACTAGCGACGGAGTAAAGAGCAGGAGCTGTTCTGCTATTGTTGGATTACCACGCTTATTATCACTGCTGTGCTGTAAGTAGGATTCTGGTTTTACCACCAAATCGCCTACAAGAAGTTTTCTCCTTTTTATTTATTGATTTTTATTGATATTATATTTTATTAAATCAGTTTAATTGTTCTCATTAGCCTTTGTTTGTTTGTGTGGTGTATGTTGAGTGTTGTTTAAGTTGTGTGTGTGTAAGTGTGTGGTCTGTCATTGTAGTACTAGCAGTACTGTACACACTATGATTATTTTGTGTTTGATTTTACATGTTACGTGACGCCATCCACGGAATTTCCAAGCTGGTCTAGATCTATAAGATCCATTTCCCTACAAGGATTCCACGCTGTTAATTCATCAGTCTATTTAGACATTAATTTGGACTTTGTTTCTAAGGTGCCGGTTTGTATGTTTTCCCACACCTGTTTTCTGATCTGGTTTGGTCACACACCTGTTTTCTGATCTGGTTTGGTCAGTTTCTCCTGGCAGCCTTGGCTCATTAGTATGAGTTCATGTTGCACCATTGTATAACTTGAGTGTAATTAGTAATGGTTTAATTGTTTAATTAGCTCGGGCGCATTTTCAAGACCCCCTTTTTTTTGTATCCCGCTTAGTGATATTACTTGGTTGTTGCTGGTTAGAAGGCTGGAATATGTTATTGATAACCTTCCAGAAGTTAGCTGGGTTTGATGTATTCTGGAGGAGCTTGTCAGAGTAATATTGTGCTTTTGCGTGCCTTCTTTGCCTTGTGCACATATTCCGTAGGCATCTGTAGTGATTGAGATCCTTGGTAGTGCCAGTTACTTTGTAGCTTTTCCACAAGGAATCCCTGAGCTGGTAGAGTGCTATAAGGTCAGGTGTAACTCATGGAAGGTGGGCCCCCCGTACCCTTATTCTGCGTATTAGAGCATGGCTATCACAGAGTTTTAAGAACTTGGATTGGAAATAGTCGAGCGCATAATCGGGGTCGGGAATTCAATCGATTCTGTGCCAAGGGCAGTTGGTAAGGTCATCCAGAAACTGTTGTGGGTTAAAGTTTCTAAATGTTCTAGCGAGGAGAACTTTAGGAATTGATTGGGGTGGTTTAATTTTCCTTACACAGTACACTATTGCGTGGTCACTGAAAATGTCAGGAAGGATGTCAGAGGATTGGATTCTTCTGGGACTTGAGGAGAGAATCCAGTCTAGCAAGGAATGGTTGTGCGATTTCAGGTTTGCCCGTGTGGGTTGGGAAATGAGTTGCGATGGGTTAAGCGACTTGATTTGTGTCTGGATTTTGTGGTTTTTAGGGTTGAGCCAACTGAAGTTGAAATCCAAAAGAACTAGCAGCTCACTCTTCTCATTCAGAGAGGAAATGAAGCCAAGAAATTGGGTGATATCAGTCAGGGGCTGTAGAGGGGCTTTAGGGGGGCGGTAGATGCCAGCAACCAAGATGGGCTTAGAAAAGGGGAGGCAGATTCTGCCAACTAGGATTTCAAAGGAGGGTGGGCTTGGGGGGCAATTTAACAGTGTAATTTGTAAGGTGTTTGCAATATAAAATAATACCCCTCCTCCTCTCTTTGACCTATCTCTCCTAGAAATGGAGTATCCCTGAATGGCAATATTTGCATAGGGGGTTTTAGGGGTTAGCCATGTTTCTGTGAGAATGATGGCTTTGGGTTTATGCATAAGGCACCATGCCCTTAGATCATCCAGTTTGGGCAGCAGGCTCCAGATATTTATATGTGTGACAGATAGACCTTTTTGGAATTTAAAAGGTGGAATTCTCAGGGGTATGGGACAGAGTTGAAATGGGAGAGCCTGGGTTAGGTTCAATATCACCTGCTAACGAGGGTAACAGTACAAGTAGGAATTTGGGTAGTTGTTTGTAGGTTGTAAATTTGTCGTGTTTGCCATTAGAGTGAGAGGTGGTTGGTGTGCTTGTTTTTAGAGTTCTCCACCAACATTCGTACATAGTGCAAAGGCTTTTGAGTAGTCCAGGGTGTATGATGATATTAGGTGTGGGCCAGGAGGGAGGAGTTTGTAATGGATAGAGGGAGTAACATTTCAATGAGGCCACAAGAAAGAACAAAGTTGAGGTATATACCAGGTTCATTATGCCAGAGGTAGGTAATGCTGCATGGAGCTGTTGTGAGCCATGTATGTGTGTGCGTACAAAACAGCAGAGGTGTGCTTTTTCCTTGTCAAATGTTTTGCTGCATTGCAATGCTAGGGTCTATTCAGGGTTTGCAGTGGGCTGAGTGGGTGGGGGGAAGGTAGTTGTGTGCAGTCAGTGTTGGGAGAGGCTGCAGTGAAATAAGATGTAAAGGGGTGGGGTGTTAAGTGTGCAGGCTAACAAGCATGGGATCATAGTGTGGTCAGTGTAGCTCACCGTTTGTTGCCTTGTGTAGAAGAGTTTGCAGTATATCAAGTCCCCAGTCAACCTGTAGTCAAACTATAGTCTAACTATATAATCTCACTTAAAAGGCTCACTTTAAATGCCTCACTCTAAAATGCCAATGCAACCATGCCAATAAATCAGCCTGTTACAAGTTGCTCAAATAGCAGCACTCAGTTAAAAGAGGAAAAAAAAACAAATAAACACCTTTTGATATTCAAACATACCAAAGATCAATAATAAAGGCCGGGTGGGGTATTTCTTTTAAAACAGGAGTTGCCGTTCAGAAACATACCAAAGATCAATAATAAAGGCCGGGTGGCCGCTTGCAATTAAAATCAGGAAAAATCCCAATATTCAGGGTATCGCGATTAGCCAGAAGAATTTCAAATGATCTGTCTTTGCTGATGATATCACCCTGACAATTTCAAAACCTTTGACTTGACTCCCCAATTTACAAGATGAACTCTGTAAGTTTTGTTTGTTCTCAGGTTATAAAATTAATTCGACTAAAATCAGAGGCTCTAAATGGAACTTTACCAGACTCCGAGGTTAAAATAATCAAATAAAATTTTCATTACCATTGGAATAAGGTGAGATTGAAATACCTAGGGATTTTACTCACAAAAGACTATCAATCTCTATATAAAAAAACTGCCAACAACTTTTCACCAAATTAAAATGAGATCTACTCTGGAACGGCCACCAAATTTCCTGGTTAGGTTGTATTATATCAGTTAAGATGGATTTCGGGATTCTCCCGAAACTGCTTTATTGTCTCCAGACACTCCCAGTCTCTATTCCGATAAATTATTTAAAGGATTTTCTGAATAAAATGAAGCAATTCATATGGGGTAACAAAAGATCAAGAGTGCCCAGATCTGTTATGCTTGCACCCTGAGAGAGATGGAGTCTAGCAGTTCCTTATATATGGAAATATTATTTAGCCGCACATTTGAAACAGGTGGTCTTCCCAGGAAGGTCAATATCGATGGGTAGATATAGAAAATAGATTTATTAACTATGGGGCACTCCCGGCTCTTATATGAAATAACAAGCCAACAAAGGGTCTTAATCCAGACCTTTTTGACTCTGCAGTAATAACATTTTCTATTAAGATTTGGTATAAGGCCAAAACCAATTATCAAGTAGCCTCAGTTCCCTCGAGATGTACCCCTATTTTTGACAACCTGGACTTTGGTAAGGGCTGATCCACAGGCACTTTTGATTTATGGAAGGTTAATTGTGGGATTGTTAGATTATAAGATGTGGGAAATTTGCTTCTGAGAGGTAAATTATTAAATTGTAACGACTTTTGTCAGAGATATTCTTTGATGAGTACTGAGATGTTCCGATTTTTGCAAGTTTCCCACTATTTTAGGCAGCTGTCCCCTGGTGGGTCTTTCTCAGGGTAACTATATTCGAAGAACTATGCAGGAATAGAAATTATCATTGGGGACTTATTTCAATTATTTACCAATTTCTTAGCTCTCGTGAATTTAAAGTTCCCTGCACACATCGGTATATGGTCCAATGAGCCCAGGATTTTCAAGTAGAGATTTCTTGGGAGCACTGGCAAACAAACTGGACCAATGCAATGAACACATCACTATGCACAATATCTAAAGAAAATATTTATAAAGTTATTTTCAGGTGGTATTTGACGCCCCAGAGGTTGAGGCTGATTTACCCAGAGACACGAATCTCTGTTGGAGGGGTTGTGGAGGTGTTGGAGATTTGGCCCATATCTGGTGGCTCTGCCCCAAAATACAGAGGTTCTGGGGAATAGTACAGAATTTAGTGCGAGAGACTTTTGAAATAAGATCCCATAGACCCGATTATTATGGTTCTGGGTAAACCGCTAGATCATTTATACGAAAATAAAGCTAAATTATTGTTGCATATTCACACTGCAGCTAGACGTGCCGGGGCCTGGAAAAAGCCTTTACCCCCCTCCAGGAGGGAGATTATTTTGAGAATAAATGGAGGTGAAAGACTAACAGCATATGTTAGACATAATTCAAGAAAATTCCAAAATGTTTGGGAGCCCTTGAATTCTAAAACTGTTTAGTCACTGTGGATGGAGGTTCTCACCTCAGCAGGATATATGTGGAAAAAGAGAAAAGAAAAACAGATAATGGTGCAGTAAAACAACACTGGGGGGGTGGACAAGGACTAACAATTTGAGACATACAAGACATACAAACGTTAAACACTAGCACGGCCTTTATATTAATAAAAAGCAAATTTATTGTGGTGTGGAAGGTGCATAAACCGCATCCGGAGGGGTAAAATTACAACCCTACTCACAAGATGCTGGAAAGGTTAAGGCAACGAACTGGATGCATGCAGCTTGGCTCTCAAGATGGCGACCGGAGCACTTTGCCTGGCGTCCACACGTGACCGGGATGGAAGACAGGTGACTCAGATGACGGGGGCTTCTGGGCGGACGTGACGTCTCCTCCGCTGTAGTCCCACCACAGGCTCACTTTCTCCAGTCCTCCAGTCCTCCTCAGCAACCGCGATACCGCCGCAAATCGGTTGTAGCACTTTGAAGACTGCAGATTTCTCCTTTTGGGACTGCAGACTTCACCACGACCTGAAAACACTCTAAAAACTCGAAACTTCCCGACGCGTTTCGTACGCATGTGCGTACTTCTTCAAGGGATTGTTAGTCCTTGTCCACCCCCCCAGTGTTGTTTTACTGCACCATTATCTGTTTTTCTTTTCTCTTTTTCCACATATATCCTGCTGAGGTGAGAATCATCATATTTCATCATCTCAAGGACTGCATTTGGACTGTCACACCTGTATTGGTTTGGTATTTAACCTTTTTGGCGCCGGTCATCCCCTTTTTTTTCGTTCTGTACCACCAGTCATTCACCTGGCTGCCTATACACTTTGTAATTTCATTTGATATATCATTAGCGCTGTTTTGCACCTATCTTTTTTCTGTGGATGGACGGCTGTATGTTTTCCTTCTCAAAGTTAGTAATTTTATATGATATCTGGAGTGGGGAATGTTCTGCGTCGTTATATTTTTGGTATTTTTGTATTATTGGATTTGTGTTTCTACTATGATACCGGTGTTAATTTGGTGGTACCCACGCCCCTCCCCTCCCTTTCTTTATTTCAGTATCCCTTCCCTTATGGTTTTCCAAAATAAAAAATAAGTTACAAAAAAAAATTGTTTTATTTGAGCCATATAAAAAGGAGGCAAACTACCTCAGGGGGGCTTACGGCCAACTTGAGGATACTCATTTCTACTCTGAGCTTCCTGACAACCTAACTAATAAATGTATTGTTGATCTGAGAAATCTTGTAGATATGAGTAAAATGTAAATGTTCTTATAGATGAGGAAAGTGATGATATAGTCAATCTTAATCCAGTTTCATTATACCTATTGTTCACCATCTCCCAAAGATCCATAAGACCCTTATATCCCCTCCTGGGAGATCCATCATATCAACCATTGGATCTTTGGGAGATGGTCTTTCTCGTTAGGTTGTTTCTTACAACTTTTTATGAGAACATTGCCATCCCATATTCTGAATTCTGGAGAACAATTGGTCCAACTAAGGGAGGTTAAATGGTGCAAACAATGTATATGGGTTACACTTGATGTAACATCCCTCAAGACTACTATTGAATATAACTTGGGTTTGACTGCAATCCGTCATTTTTTTGGACCACTTTGATGTTCTGAGTGGGAGGAGGGAGGGGGGGTGGGGGGAGGGGAGATATTTAAATGTATATTTAAATGAGTCACACCTCCTAAAATACTGGTGTCAGACCCAACAGGAACAGGACCCACAACTTCTGCTATTCAGGGCAGCAGTTCTAGCATTAAACTAAACCAGATGCTGGGACACTCCATTGACCCAGGTGTCTCAATTATGCTCCTTTTTGTGCACAAGGAATATTAAACTGACAATCGGGAAGTGGAAATGATTTGCTTTTAAAGGAAACAAGGGGGAGGGGCTACAGGTGGGGGTAGTAGAGCTCAAAAGTATGATTTGACAATAGCCTTTGCCAGCAACTTGTTTAGTTCAATGCTAGAGCTGCTGCCCTGAATAGCAGAGGTTGTGGGTTCTGATCCTGTTGGGTCTGACACCAGTACATCCTTCATCACAAGGGCCCTAGACTTGTCAGTATTGGTGTTATGGAAATATTTTAGCAGATGTGAATAGCAGTATTTAAAAATACTTTGCATAGCCATTGGTATATCTCCCAGGGTACCTCAGGTGTGTTCCTCTTTAAGCACAGACATCTCTCCCTAATTAATTTGGAGGGTGGTCCCAATCTCTCTCCCCCTCCAATGTATTCACATGGAATAGACCCCTTAGAGAGAGAATACAATAGCTTGGAACTACAACAAGCATTTACGGATGTTCTTTCTATTGACAGATCTTCTCATTATAAAAATAATCCCATAATGATGATTGTACTAGGAACAGAAAAGGGAAGGGCAATCTTAATACCGCTTTAAATGTAGATATGCTCCCTTTTAGGACCAAGGAAGGGACATGAAGTTCCTGTTTATTACTCAATTTAGTAGATATAGTAATCACATGTAATCAATCATTTACAAATGTCTTCTCCCTTGACCTACGATTAGGCAAATATGTTCTATCTGGTCCTAAGTTTGTCTTAAGATGGACTAAAACAACTGCCAATTATGTCTCATCAAGCCATGCATGCTTGTATATAATGTATACCCTGTTCATTTATATAATTGTATTTGTAACCATGTATTATTTGTCTTAACTCTGTGCCCAGGACATACTTGAAAACGAGAGGTAACTCTCAATGTATTACTTCCTGGTAAAATATTTGATAAATAAATAAATATGCTTTCCTAAACCTAAGCCTCCAACCTTCACAACTAAGAGATCATATACCTGTGGACATTGTCAAATGTGTTCTTTAATGTAACCCTCCACTTGTTTTTTCACAGACTCTCCTCTAAGAATTGCTATAAAATAAATTATTTCATAAACTACATCACAGAATGTTATATGTTTGCTTTCTTGTGGATGTGGTACAGTATGCGTTATGTAAGAAGAACCTGGTCTCCCTAAAAACGTATTATGGAGCTTTTTACGACTGCTTAAAAATAGTGATACTCCGTATCCATCGTCTAGACATTTCACAAAGTTTAGCTATAGAAAAATTAATAATTTATCTTTGTTGGGTATTGAACATATTACAATTAGAGAGTGAGGTGGTGATACAATTAATCAACTGGATTGTCGTGAAGCTTACTGTATTAAATAAAAAATAAACTTGCTCGCCATCTTTCCTCAATATTGAATGGAACCGTGGTCATTGTTTGTGAAATGTTACATTATGTATAGAAACAGAATATGTTTTTAGTAGCCATTCCATTGAGAATCTTGAAAATACATGTGATTTTTACTTTTTTTTTTAAGTTATGGATTAGTAATACTATTTATTAATTGAAATGCATTCATGAATTGATTACTAAAGATTTTTCTCTTGTTTTCATTTTTTTTAATATATCCTTGTCCCTATGGTTACCATATATGTGATTTTTTACATTTCATTTTGTGATATGCCTCGTACCACTATTGTTGGTTCTATGCTGCCTTTGCTTGGTTTTACCATGATGATGTTATTGATCCCCTAGTATGTGTCTTGTGTAATGACACATTACACTTTGACATACAGTATGACCCTTTGCGGAAGACATTCATTCATCATTGATAATGAAGGGGTATAAAGTTTCTTTTACTGATGTTTGTTATTCCTGACAAAGCACCAATACGTGCAAAATGCATTGTAGGATATTTGTCTCCATTTTTATATGGCTTAAATAAAATAATTATTTTTTTAAAATAATTTTTGCCCTGATTGCTCTGTGAAGCTGTGTGCTGCTTAAGTTTTGTCTTCATTTAAATAGAAAGAATTTAAGAGTTTAGGAAGAGTTTAGGAGTTGCCCCACTAGCCCACTGGTCGGGTAAGGGGTAATATTTAAAGAGAAGGGTCGGTTTTAGGGTATTTAAGGGGAGGGGGGATCCACTTGCTTACAGGATGGAGAAACAGGATAACTTATCTCCCAGTACTCCCGTACATAGTTGGGGGTTTGGGCTTGGCATTCGTCACAGCAGTATGGTTTGGAGGCCCATGATAAATTCTCACCATTAAACAGGCTCATGGTTCAGTTGACCCATATGGGTCCCTGGTGATATAGTGGGAGAGTCTGACCAAGGGCAGCAGGCATACATGACCCCATGGTTTTGTGGGCATCTGGCCAAGAGGACAGTTGATGAAGCATGTATGAGTCACGATAAGGAGGACCATGAGCTCAATGGATGGGCGCTATATGGTGGGAATATGGGGACCTCCTGTATGTGTATTTGATAAATAAAGCTGTGGCCATTTTACCTCATTTATGGTGTTGTGGTGATTCTTTAAGAAAAGGGCATACAGAGGCTCCACTGGTCAAGAAATGCTGTGTTTTTGTGTACAAAAAAACCCATATCTTTCAAATGGCAACAATTATGATCCTAATGTTGAACATCAATCTTAAACTTAAAAAAGAGTTTGTTTAGGTATATATCTCAATGTAAGTGGTTGGACCACACCTGCTAGAGGCTGGACAGCTCTGCTCTGCCAAGGTCTCCTTAAGGGACTGCTCATTTGGTCTCCCTGGAATTTAGGGAGAACCCATTGCATGCTGGGAGATGGACAACCCTTTATAATGCTATGGGATGCTGCTGTCCATTAAGACACCATGGGATAGATCCTCAGAACTTTGTTAAATACGTAACGATATGATAACATCAGTTAACGTATCTGTCACAGTGAGTAGGCAACAACACGTGGGGATTCTTTGAATAGGCTTTTTATTTAACCTTAAAACGTGGAACACAAAAAGAGCTTACATTGAGCGTATGTGCAAAACAACATAACATTTTCAGCAGGGTTAGCATAGTCCATTTAAATAGTCCATAACATGGCTGAGCCCTTGGTCCTCAAGGCTCTGTCTTTGAGCGAGGGGTCTGTGATTCCAGTAACAGTGTGGCCCTGAAGGGATTCAGGGTCAGAAACAGGCCTGTAAATCCTCCTAATCATGCATCTGAGCTCACTAATTACTTCAGGATGAGATTTAATCAGCTCAACACTGGACTCAGCAGCTACACATGCAAATTAGGCAGTGACACCACCTTGTCACAGTATCGTTAAGTGCTAATGGGAATATTCAAAGCTCATTAACGATGTGTTAAGTGCCATGTTAATGTAATGATGGCCTGCCATTAACTTAAACAGACATTGCTGCTAATGATATGCAAAAGAGATGAAGACCACCTCCATGCATGTCCTCAGCAAGCAGCAAAGTAGTGATTGGAAGGTTGAATCGCAAAAAGTCCCCAAAAAGCACTGACAGCTCACCAAAATGAGGAACTAAAAACGTTTATTAAAGACTACATAAAAAAGAGAATAAGGACAAACAAAAAAACTGCTACATAACAACCCTACGTGTTTCAGGCACCTTAGTGCTCTTTCTCAAGGGGAATAGTGGGGACTGAATGAATGTCAAGTATATATAGCCCCTCCTGTCTTGTTAACACACAGCTGAACATGGTTGATGTCTAGTAAGTTGTTTCACCTGTTGTGTCTATGGATGCACCATACTGACTAGTGAATAACAAAGATAGTATATCAATTAGTAAATGAATCAATAAGTATTCAACAGGGACAATATGGATAAGAAGTCTCTGTGTGTGTGTTTGTGTGTGTGTTTGTGTGTGTGTGTCTCTCTCTCTCTGTGTGTGTGTGGGTGTGGGTGTGGGTGTGCCGCTCTCTGTGTGTGTGTGTGTGTGTCTGTCTGTCTGTCTGTCTTTCTCTCTCTGTGAAGCGCCGACGTCAAGACACTGGTTAAGGGATTCAGGAAACTAGTCATTCACATCTGGCTTTTATTTCTAGATCCGACATTGACACACACACACACACATACACGCGCACACACACGACTAATTGTAGTATAATGTAATACAATAAATACATTTATGTCAAAAACGAATGTTGTTCTGACTAGGAATTTATTAAATGTATTTTATTTATATATTTTATTTTAAAGCGGGGTTGGGGGCGGGACTAGGGGCGGAGTTGGGGGCGGGACTAGGTGGCGAGTAGATTTTTTGGTTGGGCGAGTAGATTTTTGGGTGATTTGTCGAACACTGTATATATATATATATATATATAGACCATATATATATATATATATATATATATACATACATTTTCTCGCCCCGGGCGAGTAAATATTGGCCCAAGCAGCACACGTTTGGTACTAGGTGGTGAGTAGATTTTTTTGTGTGGCGAGTAGATTTTTTGGGGATTTGTCACACCCTGTGTCTATAGATATATATATAATATATATCATAATATATCTATATATATATTATATCTGTATGTGTGTGGTGTGTGTGTGTGGTGTGGTGTGTGTGTGTGTGTGTTGTGTGTGTGTGTGTGGTGTTGTGGTGTGTGTGTTGTGTTGTGGTGTTGTTGTACTGTGTTTGTTGTTTCATCTATCTTTACCTACTCTCTATATAGTATATATAAGTACCATATATATATATGCGTGTGTGTGTGTGTGTTGTGTGTGTGTGTGTGGTTTGTGTGTGTGTTGTGGTTGTGTATTGTCTATAGATATATATATCTATACTATATATATCTACTTTATCATCATATCTATATATATATATAATATATATATATATATATATATATATACATACACACAGTATCTTGTGGTTATCCAACCATGTGCAGCTCACTATAGAGACCCTTTTCTGTAAACAAGGGTATAGACTATTACTAGTGCTAGAACTTATATACATATATTCCCTATTACAGGGTCACTATTTGCCTGTTCTTATAATTACTATAGTACCATAAGTGCTTATCATACTGCTCCTGTGCAGATTCATACTTTTAATTGTATTTATATTTTGTTTAACTTACTGTATATTTCTTTTTTGTCCACTTTTCAGTTTGGCATTTTCGTTTATGTACTCTTACCATTAAAAGTTCATTTTTAATTACCCCATTCATTCATTTAATTAATTAATTGAGTGCAGCACACAGTGCTTTCCTTCCTTTTAGTTGCTTTGATCAAGTTATTCCAGTTTTGCACCTTTAACTTTTGTTCCTTTACTCTTTGTCTACTGTTGTTAGTTGAGCCAGAGGTGTTTCTCCGTTCCAGTGTTACAAGGGTTTATAGACACAGTTATCTAGCTGACCCACTTTTCACCCCTGCAATGTCCTTAAAAATGAATAATAGCTATCCTCAATCCGTCATAAAATATATCTTTAGTTGCTGTCACTACCAAAAATTTATGTCATAAAGTACTTGCAGGAATTTTGGCCCGTTTACTAAGAAAAATATGTACTTAACACACAAAAATCTACTGTAGCAAAATGTGTCCGAAAATGCAATACTTCTACAAACCGTACAAAGTTCATTTAGAGCCAAAGACAATACTTATTCAATTTTAGCTTTAATATATAAAAATAGTACAGTGCTTCGGTTACAGAAAAGGATTATTACAAAAACATACAGTACAATAAATGCAGACAATTTCTTAAAAATAAAAGGAGTAAAATAGATGATCAAATTAAGTTACCGCATAACATCATCAGGTTTCCTTCAGAGAGGAAAAATAGAGATCCACGTGTGTCATAGACTACACACCCTCTATGTTGCATTTCTGATTTCATATGACACTTTATCCTAAAACTCTTCTAGAGTGAGCACAGCATAAACCCACCTTCTGGGTGGTCCTTAAACCTTCATCAATCTCTTGGTGACACTTATGGCTTGGAGGGGGAAAAAACCTTTTTCTTTTGAATAAAAAGATTCCTGGATATATAAAATGTCACATATCTTTATCCCCGTAGCTCCTAGACTAACATGATTCATATCAATATGTTCAGGTGAGTTTAACGCATGTAAAGAACTATTTGTTACCCTCTAACTCATAAATTTGAGCAACAAATGAAGCTGAGCTTTGCATTCTCACAAGTGTGGAGTGTTTCTTATTATTTGATTCGTCTGATCGCACTTTACAAAGATCCATCTGCAATTCTCGTGAATCGCTGTTAGATTCCATATCGTTAATTTGAGTAAATCTACACAATAATGGAATATCTTCCTGGTCCCACCCTATGGTAACTCCAGACACCTAAAGAATGTCTTTCGAGTTGTATTGAAAGGTTTTCTGCTTATTTCTACGGTCAGAGACGTTTCTGACTTAATTTCCTAAAACCAGGTTTTGACCTGAGATAACCTCACATCTAGACCAACACATAAAAGCCAGGCCGGGTGAGTGGCCTGACCTGCTATAAAAACAATTCCCTCTATTTTTCAGGTACAACTTGCCATTCAAATTAACCTGTGGTGTGGCAGATTATTAAAATACTGAATATCTTCTGGCATTGTCATTACAATGTGCATTAGAATAACACCCTTTTACAGCTTTTTCGTTTGGATTAAGAGGTAAAGCAAAGCACCTCGCCACAATTCCCAAATAAGCAACTTTCAAAAGAAGTTAAATTTCCATAGTCAATTCCAATCTGGATTTCAACAAAATCTCACCACAGTAACGACTCTCGTAAAAATATGCGATCAGATCCAGTGTGGAATGGATCCAGTGTGGAATGGATCCAGTGTGGATAGGATCCAGTGTGGAATGGAATATGGACAGTTGACTGGTGCAATATTCCAGGAATTTGCAAAGGCTTTTAAAACTGTGAATGATGCTATTATGATAAACAATTTCCAGCACTTTGGTACTGGACCACAAGCTTTAACCTGGTTTAACTACTATCTATCAGGAATTTCCCAATATGTGTCTATCTCAAGCTCCAACTCTAACCACTTGGATATTACCTGTGAGGTCCCTCAAGACTCTGTTCTGGGCCCTTACATATTTTTCTGTGTTTATAAATGAGCTGCCTACATTGTGTAAGACACAGTCAATTAGTGATATGCGCTCCAACATAAAAGTCCAATCATATTGCAAATCATTTAGGTAATAATATAGAAAAATAGGTACTGGGGCTAGTGAGGTATGTATTCATAATGTAGCATATACCATTAACAAGAACTCTCGCCCTGAAGGCTGAAGGCTGAAATATGAAGAAAATCAGACCTACAGCCTCATTGGGGGAGTCCAGAGGTAGGTAGAAAGAGGAATATCTACTCACAATTTGTATTGCCCCAGTCCTGTAGTTCTTGGTGGGCGTGCAACCAGGAACATTATACATTGTGTAAGACATCTTCTTCGCACATTTTTGCTAATGATACTATCCTATAAGCTGAATGTTTGAATGACTGACACTATAGATCAGCCTTGGGGGAGGGAATTACTGGTTCTTTATGTCGTTTGGGAAGATAATAGAAGATTGGTAATGTTGGACTACTGATAAGAATAAAGTCTGCCCTACTTAAAATATTATTTTAAACCCCAGTATGAAAAGATTCTCTTGATCAGATGAGTATTTTTTGCAGGGTCTTTTTTCAATCTACTATACCATAGGTTGTGGTGTCGTTTAACAGTCTCAAAGCTGGTTTGATGTATCAGGAGTCCTACATCACCAATCATCCACTGTCTTCTCAAATGACATAAAGAGACAGTAAACCCCCTACCCAGACCTATCGTGTCCGGTATTCAGTTGTCCCGCTTTTCCGTTTGAGGCATTTACATAAAAGAAGACCCACAGAAGGAAACACTTGCACACATAGTGGAATGAAATGCATAAAACTCAAGTGGAAAATCTGTGAGTTCAACACTTATCCTGATCTATCGCCCTCCAAATCATGTATATACTACACCATGCTGTGAAACAATACAGGTGCAAACAAATATTACCAGATTATTATTGTAAATGTCCCATTGCTTCCTGTAGGAGTTTGCTTTCTTCATTTTAGTTCTGATTTTACACTAATTAGGCAACTGGGTCTCTGATAAGTAACCACATTATACCAAATGGTTGCAATTCCTGGAACTATTTATAGCAGACACACGGCAACTGAATTTATCTACAGATTATGTCAAATTGCATTTTATTTCAAATCCCCCTTATGCCCATTGTCTATCTCATGACTGGTGTAATCGACTTTCTTTGATATCTAACTTTGGTGTTAAACTGTATGGATGCCTTTATCAGATTCCCTGGTGCAAAATATAAGCAATATGGTATATTATTGACTCACTAACTTTTGATACGGGCATCGCACCCCAATCCCACGCGGACAGCCTGTCATGCCAATGTGGGATCGAAGTGCATAATTAGTGATAAAGCCATAGAACGTCAATTTGTAAACAACTATAATAATAAAAAGTGGCAGTGTGTAATACCTGAACAAAGTTAGGCTCCTCGTGTGTAGTGATTATAGATGGTATATCTAGTTTCAGCCATGGTGGTTTCTTTCTCTGTAAACTGCTTGTGCTATCCCGACGAATTTCTGCCATTTTTGTTTTTCTATCTGCTCCTTAAACCTAATAGAAAAAAATAGATAGCATTATTGTTAAAGTATCATATCAATTTAGCATGAAGCAAGACCAAACTAAACCTCTTTAACAATGGACATAAACAAGGAAACAAAACTGTTGTCGTATTTAGTGACAAGATATATTATATGTATATATATATATAATCTAATATATATATATAATAAAGCAACTGTAAATATTAGGTATGTCATTTGCATGTCTTAGACAGGTCTGCAACCCTGTCTTTCCCCATTGTCACCCAGCTTACAGCACTTCCACTGCAGCAAGGGATTCTGGGAAATGACATGCAAATGAGCACTCAGTGCCACCTTTTGTCTCAAGCTCGTATTACACAAGCCAATCCTCAAGCCAATGCATGCTGTTTTAAACACAGCTTTTAAACAGAGGCTGGGATGAGAGGCAAAGCCATTAGACTTACTCACATACATGTTTCAACCTTGATGGGTATCATCAGTGTGAGGCTGGTCTTAATGGCTAGGAGGTTTGAGACTAGACTAGGTAATCACCACTGTCATTAAGGTTATGGTGGGTAAAAAAAAGTGACAAAAACCCCTCCACAGTAAAGCATAAAGCAACTGTAAATATTACTGTATGTTCATCTTTCGTCTTTGTAATGGAAATGGTTTTCTGCTTATTTCTAACGGTCAGAGACGTTTCTGACTTAATTTCCTAAAACCAGGTTTTGACCTGAGATACCTCCACATCTAGACCAACACATAAAGCCAGGCCGGGTGAGTGCCTGACCTGCTATAAAAAAACAATTCCTCTATTTTTCAGGTACAACTTGCCTCAAATTAACCTGTGGTGTGGCAGATTATTAAATACTGAATATCTTCTGGCATTGTCATTACAATGTGCATTAGAATAACACCCTTTTACACGCTTTTTCCGTTTGGATTAAGAGGAAAGCAAACCACCTCGCCACAATTCCCAATAAGCAACTTTCAAAAGAAGTTAAATTTCCATAGTCAATTCCAATCTGGAGTTCAACAAAATCTCACCACAGTAACGACTCTCGTAAAAATATGCGATCAGATCCAGTGTGGAATGGATCCAGTGTGGAATGGATCCATGGTGGTGATAGGATCCATGTGGAATGGAATATGGACAGTTGACTGTGTCAATATTCCAGGAATTTGCAAGAGCTTTTAAAAACTGTGAATGAGCTATATGATAAACAATTTCCAGCACTTTGGTACTGGACCACAAGCTTTAACCTGGTTTAACTACTATCTATCAGGATTTCCCATATGTGTCTATCTCAAGCTCCAACTCTAACCACTTGGATATTACCTGTGAGTGTCCCTCAAGACTCTGCTGGGCCCTTACATATTTTTTCTGTGTTTATAAATGAGCTGCCTACATTGTGTAAGCACAGTCAATTAGTGATATGCGCTCCAACATAAAAGTCCAATCATATTGCAAATCATTTGGTATAATATAGAAAATAGGTACTGGGCTAGTGAGGTATGTATTCATAATGTAGCATATACCATTAACAGAACTCTCGCCCTGAGGCTGAAGCTGAAATCTGAAAAAATCAGACCTACAGACCTCATTGGGGAGTCCAGAGGTAGGTAGAAAGAGGATATCTCTCACAATTTGTATTGCCCCAGTCTGTTAGTTCTTGGTGGGCGTCAACCAGGAACATTATACATTGTGTAAGACTCTTCTTCGCACATTTTTGCTATGATACTATCCTAAAGCTCAATGTTTGAATGACTGACACTATAGATCACCTTGGGGGAGGGAATTACTGGTTCTTTTGTCGTTTGGGAAGATATAGAATTGGTAATGTTGGACACTGATAAGAATAAAGTCTGCCCTACTTAAATATATTTTAAACCCCAGTATGAAAAGATTCTCTTGATCAGATGATATTTTTTGCAGGGGTCTTTTTTCAATCTACTATAACCATAGGTTGTGGTGTCGTTTAACAGTCTCAAAGCTGGTTTGATGTATCAGGAGTCCTACATCACCAATCATCCACTGTCTTCTCGAAATAAAGAGACGTAAAAAACCCCCTACCGCACCTATCTTGTCCGGTATTCATTGTCGTGTTTTCCCTTTTTCCGTTTGGCATTTACATAAAGAAGACCCACAGAAGAAACACTTGCACACATAGTGAATGAAATGCATAAACCTCAAGTGGAAAATCTGTGAGTTCAACACTTATCCTGATCTATCGCCCTCCAAATCTTATTCACCACCTGCTGTGAAACAATACAGGGCAAACAAATATTACCAGATTATTTTGTAAATTTCCATTGCTTCCTGTAGGAGTTTGCTTTCTTCCATTTTAGTTCTGATTTTACACTAATTAGGCAACTGGGTCTCTGATAAGTAACCACATTATACCAAATGGTTGCAATTCCTGGAACTATTATAGCAGACACACGGCAACTGAATTTACTACAGATTATGTCAAATTGCATTTTTTCAAATCCCCCTTATGCCCATTGTTATCTCATGACTGGTGTAATCGACTTTCTTTGATATCTAACTTTGGTGTTAAACTGTATGGATGCCTTTATCAGATCCCTGGTGCAAAATAAGCAATATGGTATATTATTGACTCACAAAACTTTTGATACGGGCATCGCCCCCAATCCCACGCGCGACAGCCTGTCATGCCAATTGTGGATCGAAGTGCATATTAGTGATAACCATAGAACGTCAATTTGTAAACAACTATAATAATAAAAGTGGCAGTGTGTAATACCTGAACAAAGTTAGGCTCCTCGTGTGTAGTATTATAGATGGTATACTAGTTTCAGCCATGGTGGTTTCTTTCTCTTCTGAAACTGCTTGTGCATCCCGACGAATTTCTGCCTTTTTGTTTTTCTATCTGCTCCTTAACCTAATAGAAAAAAATGATAGCATTATTGTTAAGTTCATATCAATTAGCATGAAGCAAGACCAAACTAAACCTCTTAACAATGGACATAAACAAGAAACAACTGTTGTATTATTTATTTCATATATATAATTATATATATTATAATATATATATATATTTATATAAGCAACTGTAAATATTACTGTATGTTCATTTCATGTCTTAGACGAGTCTGCAACCCTGTCTTTCCCCATTGTCACCCAGCTTACAGCACTTCCACTGCAGCAAGGGATTCTGGGAAATGACATGCAAATGAGCACTCAGTGCCACCTTTTGTCTCAAGCTCGTATTAACACAAGCCATCCTCAAGCCAATGCATGCTGTTTTAAACACAGCTTTTAAACAGAGGCTGGGATGAGATGCAAAAGCATCTGACCTACTCACATACATGTTTCAACCTTGATGGGTATCATCAGTGTGAGGCTGGTCTGTTTAAAAGCTGTGTTTAAAACAGCATGCATTGGCTTGAGGATTGGCTTGTGTAATACGAGCTTGAGACAAAAGGTGGCACTGAGTGCTCATTTGCATGTCATTTCCCAGAATCCCTTGCTGCAGTGGAAGTGCTGTAAGCTGGGTGACAATGGGGAAAGACAGGGTTGCAGACCTGTCTAAGACATGCAAATGAACATACAGTAATATTTACAGTTGCTTTATGCTTTACTGTGGAGGGTTTTTGTCACTTTTTTTACCCACCATAACCTTAATGACAGTATATATATATATATATATATATACGGCAGCCTAAAACTGTAATTACTTTAGCTTTAGGAAAATATGAACAGCACATAGTCAAGCAACAAACAATATATTATTTATGCATGTATATGGCATAAAATGACATAAAATGAATAATTACTGTGCAGATCAGCTGCTTTGTAATGGTGACACATTCTCACGCGATGGGTAGCAGTTAAAGAAGCACTTTAAGTGAGCGGGTCAAAAAATAGTTTCAATGACTTATCAATGTATTTAGTCTCCGTAGAAGTATTCAAACACCCCTAAAGTAACAGGCTTACTTATTTCCATACATCATTCCTACTGGGAACATTTAATTCAAGCATTTGTTACTTCTTGACTAATGATGACAATAATTTGCAAAGCAACAAAGCAAAACTAGCAATTTTAAACAGCAATATTATCACCGAAATACATTAAATATGGTAAAAGCGCCAAAGCCTTAGTTTACAAAGGAAACGTTTAAAGAAAAAAATATATATTGTAAAATACTAATACTGTCTTGATTTTGTATCAGTCAGCTACATTTAACCCATTGAGCATGCCCTGTCCCCTGAGTACTAGGTTGGGCTGCCCTTTAAAGAAATCTCTTGTAACTTTGTTTTCAGGTTTGGGTCACCTTAGGAATTGTGGATTGTCAAATGGTGGCTTTCTGTTTTTCCCAATGACAATTTCAAACAAAATGCTCATAAGCTCACGCATTAAATAATTATACGCATAATAGTATATAAGTAAATAAAAGAATTCAATTCCAATCTGGCATTTGACCAAACAACTGCACCGTAACAACTCTTAAAAATATGCCATGAGATCCAGCGTGGAATGGAACATGGACAGGTGACTTGCGCAATAGTTCTTGATTTTGCAAAGTCTTTTGAAACTGTTGACCCCGCGATTATGACAAACACGCTCCAGTATTGGACCGCATTCTTTTTCACTCCTATTTATCAGGAAGATCCCAATGTGTATATCTCCGGTTCCAACTCACACCACTTTGATATCACCTACTACGTTTTTTGTCAGTTTACCAATCCCCAGGGGTTAAGAACAGTTTTCAGGATAGTGTGGGGTACAATATAATTAGCTTGAAGTCTGGAGATATCACTACTTATGATGTAGCATACGTTTGCTCAAATCAATCTGCTGCTGGAGTCCATTGGTATCAATAAGACTAGGTTGATGAGCCATATTTACTAAGCGGTGCTGCTTCATAAGACACCAATCACCACCAAATTGGTGTCTATCAAATGAATGGCCAAAAAGGTGTTTCCCAGCATGGGAAGGTGACTTATGTATATCACTGTATATAGTAAAACTAAGCCATAATTACTAAAGTCATTTGTGTTAAAAAAAATTAAAAAAATTTAAATGATGGCGTTGATTTTCCACATAGCAGATACTAATTTCTAATAGAAATATAATCATCTCAATGAACTATTTAAAAGAACGTAAAAGTCATATTTTGTGGTCCGTACATGCCCATACATACTACATAATATAAGGAAAATAATATAACAGGAAAATTGAAAGAGTCCCACATCCATCTGCTTGCATCAGAAAGGTGTGTTGTGCTAGTCAGAGCATGTCCCATAAACGTGCTGCATTATGTTCCTGAGAACTGGTTGGTCGAGTTGCCATACCTAAATTGACAGAAGTTGCCTTGTGTCGAGTCTCCGGAAAGAGCCTTACTTTCCCAACTTCTCATCTGCTGGATGTAGCCTACAGTTTATTTATCTCTTATTCAAAGGACATTCTGTAATATGCATACACAGCCAGATAATAATTACAGTTATTAAAATAGGATGCAATGTACTCCATAACTCTCTGCAATAATATATATTTTGCTATCATCAAATGTATTACATTTGTTATATGGGTAATTAGTTTATATTTATCTAAAGCACAGAGTTAAAAGCCACCCCAGATTGGGAGGATTTAATGCAGCAATCCCATCCGTTTTGGACATTCTTTTCTGTTTGTGGCTGTAGGGGACTCCCTGGTTCCTAAGATACTTGCCAGTTTACTTCCTGGAATTTTAAAGATGTCCCGCAGCCATCCGTTGCGGCTTCCTATTGGATGGCGAGATCTGCAGAATTTGGTGGTCATTTTGATTTCTCGAAGGGGAGCTTTAACGCTGGCAACTAAAACTGTAAGTTTCTCTGGAACTAAGGAGACCCCAGAATATAAAACTAGCACGGTTCAGCTCTGGAGGTACCCCATTTTTTATTTATTTTTTAAAGTTAAAAATAAAAATAATAGGCCGGATTGTGGCTTTAAGTCCTTCAAAGAGAAAGGAAAATTGCACCAAATATAGATGAAAATGTTGATATAGTTACATACAGTAGTAGTTGGAGGTTGGAAAAAGACACACGCCCATCAAGTTCAACCTATGCTAAATTTAGATGACATATACTTTATCCTATATCCATACGTACAGTATATTGATCCAGAGGAAAGCAAACAAAAAACCCAGTGACACATTATCCAATGATATCTCATATAGGGAAAAATAAATTCCCTCCTGACTCCAAATATTGGTGAACAGATTACTCCCTGGATCAACATCCTTCCCATGTTTACTTATTTGGTATATCCTTGTTTACCTTTCCTTTCTAAAAAGATGTCCAACCTTTTTTTTAACAAATCTATTGTATCTGCCATCACAGTCTCCATGGGTAATGAATTCCACATTTTAACTGCCCTTACTGTAAAGAACCCTTTCCTTTGCTGCTGTTGAAATCTCCTTTCCTCCAACCTTAAGGGATGGCCCCGAGTCCTTTGTACAGCCCGTGGGATCAATAGTTCTTTTGAAAGCTCTTTGTATTGTCCACAAATATATTTCTATATAGTTATTATATTCACTTTAAAAGCCTCTTTTCTAAAGTAAATAAATCTAATTTAGCTAGCCTCTCCTCATAAATTAGATTGTCCATCCCCTTTATTAATTTGGTGGCTCTTCTCTGAACTCTCTCTAGTTCCATAATGTCTTTTCTAAGGGGTGGTGCCCAAAATTGTACTCCAAAATGTCATGCCATTGCAATATTACAAGGAAAAACTATTCCTCTAACCTCTCAAAAACAAAATCCCTTATTGATTCAAGGAGGTAAAACTGAAACAAAACCTCTTGATGCATTTTCTCAGAAATGGGAAACATGAAATTAATCCTTTTATCTTGAATATTAATGGGGCAATCCATGCAATATACTTCATGTGTGTTTTCAAATCAGTTCTGTAGTATTAGATAATACTTATTTTAAAACATGTATTCAACTCTTAATGCCATTTTAATTAGTTTTAATATAATGGGCCTTCTTTGATTTCTACAGCAAGTTTTAACATACTTCCCCAGCAGTGGAATATCTTTTAACACTTTCCTGTTTGTGATAATTTGTTGCCAATATTCTCAACAGTTTGAGCTGCAAACTGTAACAACAGATAATGTTACCTTAGTAATATAAGGATACATTGTAGCTACTGAGTTACATTAACTGCAGGTTTGATTGAAACTCAAAAGCAGCCATTTAGTGAACCCCGGGAAGCCAGATCTTTACTGATCGATTGTGGGGGAATTAATCGATTGGCAGTTTAAGTAATTAGTTGTCAATAAACATAATCTAAGGTTGTATATATTTTAAAACATATGTATTATTTTTTGTTAAAGTGTTGCTGTAATTGCCTCGTTAACGCACAATGGTAATTTGAAACTTTTAACACATTCCTCTTAGGTACTGAACCTAGTCACTACAATGTGAAGACCACACAAGGAAATGGAGCAGAAATCTTCTTAAGCCAGGAAATAACAGTTTTCCCAGAATAGTGAACGGGTTCTAGATTTCTGTGGCATTTACAAGAAAAGGAAGCTATTAACTCGGTGTTACATTGTTTACTTATTTTATTTTTGTTGAAATCTTCATATAGACCAGAGATTTTCATCCCGGGGTTCCGCCGTGGCCAGAGGGGGGGGGGGGGGGGGAGAGCAGGGGGAGGGAGGGGGGGGGGGGGGGAGAAGAGAGGGGGGGAGGGCGGGGGGGGGGGAGAGCTGGGACAACTCTCCCAGCTGTCCCAGGCCCCGCAGCGCTGAGGCACCTCACATAGCAGTGACCCGGCGGCTCCCGAGCTAAGCAGCAGCTGCTGCCGCCCGGTCACTGCTCTACTTCCACCCCCTACTTCTGCCGTCAACTTCCGGCTGACAGGAGGGCGAGAAGCATCAGCTCGAGAGCCGGTTCCCTTAAAGAGACAGTCTGTGTGCCTGAGTGGGGGAGTGTGCGGTGTGTGGGGGGTGTTGGGGGGAGTGGTGTGTGGGGCTGGGGGGGGTGAGGGGGAGTGAATGGGGGGGGGAAGAGTGTGGTGGGCTGTGGGGAGTGTGTGGGAGGGGGAGAGAGTGTGTGTGTGGTTGGGGGGGGGATGTGGTGTGTCTGGGTGGGGGAGGGTGAGGAGGGGTGGGGGAGAGTGTGTGGGGGCGTTGTGTGGGGAGTGTGTGGGAGGGGCGAGAGAGTGTGTGTGTGTCTGTGTGGGGGAGTGGGAGAGCGAGTGTGTCTGTGTGAGGGAGAGATTGTGTGTGTGGGGGGGGGTGAGAAAGTGTGTGTCTATGTGGGGGAGTGGGAGAGAGAGCGTGTGTTTGTCTGTCTGTCTATGTGTCTGTGTGGGGAAGGGGAAGAGTGTGTGTGTGTGTGTGTGTGTGTGTGTGTGGTGGTGGTGTGTGTGTGTGGGTGTGTATGCTGTTGTTGTGTGGGCTGTGGTGTGTGTGTGTGTGTGTGTGTGTGTGTGTGTGTGTGTGTGAGAGAGAGGGGGAGAGTGAGCGTAAGTGAAAGGGGGAGCGTGTGTGTTTAGAAGAGAGAGGAGGAGATAGAGGGGGAGAGTGAGCGTAAGGGAGAAAGTGTGTGGGAGAGGGTGTGTAAAGGGGAGAATGTGAGAGGGGAGAGACAGAGGGTCAGTGGGGGAAACAGCGGGGGGGAGGCAAGAGACGGGGCGATGGTTGGGGTTCCCTAGAATTTCACAATCGACTTCTGGGGTTCCCTAACCAGAAAAGGGTTGAAACCCCCGATATAGAAACTAGAAAATGGTATGAATAAAACGAGGGAGTTACCAAAAAGAAAATATTTACTATAGTTACCAAAACCCACAGATTTTAATTGGCTAATTGTAAAAGTACATAGGAAATTCCTGGACAACATGATGTCAAGACACCACGGTGCCAATAAATCTTGTTCCTGCTTCTTGTACATTTGCTCTACACATGCACACATCAAAGTAAAAAAGAGACTGTTTACAAATTGAGAAACATCTAAAAGACAGATCCTAATTTCTTTGTCACCATAAAAAAAATCGATGTATTGCTTAAGATCACAATCACTGTTCCCCATCAATGATATGATGATAGGATCAGAGTAAATAGCGTAAATGGATACTGAGTATCTTATGCTCTCATCCATTAAGAGCGATTGGCAGCAACATGCATAACATTAAATAGCATTAGTAATACACCTGAAGTAATAAGAACTGTAAAATAGAGTGGACAAGGAATTGAGACATTTCCATAATTAAGTTTGGCACAAGTGATGCTTTTGCTACTTTAACATCAAGAAACAAAACCAAGGCAGTGGGAGGCAAAATGGTTCAATCAGAATGTACCTATCAGAGGTAAACTATACCCATGCCTTTGGTGAGCCAAACATATTTGGTGACTATACTCTAGAGCAGTATTTCTCTGCCAAGGGTGCCTCAGCCACTGGGTAAACCCTCTGCCAGCTGCTCAACTTGTGCATATCAGCCTAGCACAAAGGAGAGGAAAGGCGGATCGCAGCCGTCCCATCGTGAATGTGGAGTGTGAGAGAAAGATGATGAGTGTGGTATGTGAGAAGTGGGAGGGGTACTATGACAAGGGGGGGGTGAATGTTGAGTGTGTTTGGAATAATTGTGAGTATGAAGTGTGACAAGGCGGGTTGATGTGGAGTGTGTTGAGAATAATGATGAGTATACAGTTAATAGTGAGCATGTGTGAGTGTGTAAGAAGGTGGTGAGTGTGGTTGGTTCCTGCATGTGATGAGGGTGAGTGTGATGCAAGCGAGAAGGATTGTGTGTAGTCTGATGAGCAGGGAAGCACAGAGATTTTAAAAAAAATCCCCAGGAGTGACTGTGCTCAAAAAGGTTGGAACCACTGAGAGTATTAAAAGCTGGATAGATGTTCTTCCACATTGAGGACCCTTTCCTAATTTAGACTTCCAGTAAGTTTGTCTTTTAGAATATCCTTTAACAGATTGTTCCTGGAGCAGTGAAGATTAATGGCAGGTTGTGATAACGTTAGGAGACCAAAAGGAGAATTATTTCTAAATGAAATTATGGTGCAAACAGTTTTCAAAACCTCATAGATGTCTGTACTTGAGAACACTTGAAGAGACTTGTGAGGTTCTAAAGCTCTGTACCCTCTAATGTCACATCTATATCATGTCTATTACAAAAGGGTAAATAAATGTGCAATATTCTTTAAATGCATGTTTATTTTACTAATCTAATTTTGTTTTTCCATGTTCATTTCAATTTGTGACTTCAAATTCTAGGTTGAACAGACGTCTTCTACAGGAACAAACATCAGTAATTTCCAAGGTGACTGTGCTACAACGTAACCAGCTTTATTTCCTCGTTCAAAAGTGCTACAGTACTGTACATCTTAATGGAATGTCTGTGTCAATCTTAGTTTCGATTCTGCACTGCGACCGTAGTAATAATAATAACTTTATTTCATATAGTGCATTTCTCCCCGTGGCACTCAAAGTGCTTCACAATTACAGTATAATGTGCAGCAGATAGAATTTGTACAGAGACAGTCCTTGCCCATGAGATTACAATCTATGAGCTTGGTGCCTGAGGCATAGGGAGACAACGTGACTTGCTCATGGTCACAAAAAATTGACACCCGGAATTTAAAAAGGTTCCACTGATTCAAAGTCAGTATCATTGTTTACAGAGTCAGTGTCTTTACTCACTGAGCCGCTCCTTCACTACTCTGAAGTCAGGTGCAATATAGATGCCAGTGGAAGTGTGAAATTAGGTCTTGTGTAAAAAAGATACTGAGCTTATCCATAAATTAACACGTTTTAAATTGATTTGATAGTTCAGCAATGTAAATTTACAGGGTAATCTACGACAAGTTACCAAGGTAAATCTGCTACATTTTAGTGATACAAGGAAAATGCAGTTTGTCACGAGCAGGGGTTGCCTCACTGCCAGTTGTCCCCTATCTGTGGCCAGATCCCAAAGGTATCCGCATCCACCAGAGCCCTTGAAGGTAGGCTCAACCCTATACTCAATCCAACATTCAGGGAGAAATACATAAAAGGAACAGAAGTACTCACGGAAAAGGAGCTTAATAACTGTCCTCCCAGGATACTGTCTCCACCAAACAATTCTAAACACTTTTAGTCCTTTATGAGTAGCTCAAATTGAACCTAAAAACTGTCCATGAAATACCCCCAGACCTTGGGTAACTACCCAGCAGTTCCAGGGAACAAAGTGCTGGGAAGGGTCTGGCAGCCTCCTGGCCACTTAGCCCATGGGAGATAACAGCCCACTAGCTACTTGCCTGTGAGGAAAGGGCCTCCATCCACCGAATGGATGCACCAGGACCTCCTTGATCTCTAACGGGAACACAAACAGCAGACGTGGCTAACGGCCGCCCTGGCTGTGGTGCCTGGATCATTCCCTAGGGGTCTCTCCCTGATGGGACTAACCGACACGCTGACGCACCCAGACCAGGCCCCCTTTACCAATGTACACAAAAACCACAGGATCCACGTGGCAATGATTCATTTGCTGAACATCTCACAGGGGCTAGCAGACAGACACAGGCCTCCTTTTAAGAAGCTCACAGCTATTTCTCTCTCCATCAGTTCTGCCAGCTTATATTAGCATTCATAAAATGGGAACAGCAGGTGTAGCCAGGGGTAAAGTCCAGCGTGCCTCTTAAGCTATTCGAGTACGACAATGCTCCAGCTTTGGAGTATGTATCCCCACAGCAGGGGGGGCGTGTCTCACCCCAACTGCATTAACATTCCACCTGGCCTGCACGAAGGCAAGCCCTCTTACTAAACATGGGCCTATAACTCAGCTATTCCTTGCTAGTCCAGCTGCACAAATACAATGCAAAAAGCACAGATGTCACTTAACCCTCCTCAATTCACCTAGAAAACTTGGGACTCCTCTACCCAGGCATACAATGCCTGATAATTACAGTGATCAGTGATTAAAAGTCAATTTTCAGGGAAATTCCAGGTTAACCCGAGTTTCCTCCATCTCCTGCAAAATAGTATCACTGCTTTCACATGTTGAAACATAACATATAATACCACACCTATGGAAGTACCAGCACGCTCTGTCTAATGGCTGAATGATCTACTGAATGCAAATGTCCAAATGGTAAATAAATTAATTTAATAACAAGTCATAGAGTTTAGGCTAGAAAGAGCTCATGAGAAAGCACCAGGAGTCTGAAATAACAGCTGAAAATGCAATCAGACCATCTGTCCTCTCCTCCTTGTGCCCCTGTACCAAACCCTTCCTACTCCTCCCTCTCTTGCTTTTCCCTGTCCACATGGCGGTCATCCCCCTTCTGCCTTTCTCTCACTTTGAATCCTGGCTCTCTTTCTTTCTCTCCTCAGACTCTCCTGTTCTTCTCCTTGGGGACTTCAACTGCCAGATTGATGACCCCTCTCTCCCTTGGGCTTCCCACTTTCAGTCTCTAACCTCTTCATTTGGCCTTCAACAGTGAATGCCAGCCAGCACCCACAAGGATGGCCACTACATAAACCTGGTTTTCACTAAAAACATTTCTCTCTCTCATTTCTCCATTTCCCCCTTTCCTCTCTTTGACCATCACCTCATCTCATTTTCTCTCTCTCGTTTCTCCCCTTCTCCACCTCCATCTGCACCTCGCTTCTGCAGAGACCCGTGCTCTATTAACCTACCAGCTATTGATTCCACTTTATCCTATCTCAGCCCTGCTCCAGACATTGACAACCTGGTCAGGAACTACAACTCTGCCCTGGCCTCCTCTCTTGATCTACATGCCCTGCTTTCTCTCTGACATTCTGCCCTTCTAACCCCAGACCCTGGCTAAATTCCCACACACGCATGCTGCGTTCCTGTAGTCTTTCCTCTGAACGCCTGTGGAGACTTCCTTCTCTATAAATTTATGCTATCCTGTTTCAAATCTGCCCTCTCTCAGGCTAAACCCTACTTTTCATCACTAATCAACACGCACAAGTCTAACCCACGCCGACTCTTCTCTGTCTTTGACTCCCTACTCAGACCACCCTCAACTGCCTCTTCTTCTTCCTCCATCTCACCTCAGGACTTTGCTGACTATTTTAAGGAAAAGGTGGAATCCATATGTCAGAAAACCCCCACTGTTTCCTCCTCCCACCCTACACTGCTTCCTAACTCTCCTCCTGTCTCCCTTGACTCCTTTTCCGCTGTCACAGAGGAGGATGTGTCACTGCTGATCTCCTCTTCTCTCTCTTCTACTTTCCCTCTTGACCCTATTCCCTCCCATCTCCTAAAACCTCTTACTCCTACTATAATCCCTACGCTCACACAGATTTTTAACTCCTCCCCCTACTCTGGTACCTTTCCCCCCTCCTTCAAACATGAACAGTCATACCATGACTCAAAAATAACAAGCTTGACCCACCTGTCTTTCTAATTATCGACCTGTCTTCCTCCTGCCTTTTGCCTCTAAACTCCTTGAACGTCTTGTATTCTCTCGCCTGCTCCATTTTCTCACCACCTATTCTCTCCTAGACCCTCTACAATCTGGCTTCCGCACTGCTCACTCCACTGAAACAGCCCTCACTAAAATAACTAATGACCTCCATGCTGCGAAAGACAGAGCTCATTACACTCTGCTCATATTACTTGACCTCTCTGCATAACCGGATAGCTGGATACTGGTAGGACGAGCCCGGATTGGCTCAGGTGAGAGGCAGCCGATGATCCTCTTATGATTGGACGTCGTGCGCCGCGCGCATGTAGGTGGCTCGCAGAGCGGGCACGTCACCCGCACATGTGGATGCAGCAGCACTGCGCCGGCAGCGTGCTTTCGTGGCGGCACTGCTCCGTGCGCGCGGAGACTGGGCTGCGCATGCACCGCTGATATCGTCGTATGATGCTCCTGAGGGGCGGGGCTTAGCGGTGATCCTCACGCTATTCTATTGACAACATTGTCTCTGAATAAATTGAGAAAAGAACCGGACCGTGGAATATTTGATATATATTGAAAGATGGGACATTTATTTGCACCGATCTAATGAGCAAATGTTCACGAACAGCAGGACAAGGCTTCACATTTTTTTTTAGAAGCCCTGCTGCCCATTTCTTCACACAGGTCTTGTAGTATATTGTTATTTTTAGTAAAAAATAGGACTGGTAAGATAATTTCCAATACAGATCCGAAAGCCCAAATGATTAATATGGCTTATTACCACTTTGTAAATATGGTTAAAGGTGTCATGATATCATGATCTTTGAAGAACTTGATGACATGCCAGAATATTCTACAATGTGGGAAGGCAGAAAATATGCCACATTAGGATCCAAGGCTGGAAACCTAAAATAAATAATCTCATAAGCATTGCAATTACGAAACTAAATACATACAGAAACGTAGGTGGTGTGAATGAGTGTCAGAGGTCTGGCAGCACCTGTGTGGACTATCGTCACGTCTGCATCCTGTTTACTCCACTAGCAATGATGCGACCCAGCCCCGGGCAGCAGAAACAGAAAGTCACACTTGTCACTCTGATGGAAACTACCAAATGCCTACCTGCTACTTCCTAGGGGCCTCCGGTCGTATCGGGGTACCCTAATCAATATATTTGGTTGCATGTAAAAAAAAGATTTATTTTGTCAAAACATCAATGAAGATAGTGTTCATAACAAAATGAATTCCCTTGTTTACTGCGATCAGTTCATTAGACGTGGCCCTGTACAAATGCATTATTCTTACAGATATTTTGGTTTCATGACACTTTCAACCTTGTGAAGCATGAGGTCAAAGCAAATACTTGTATATCTTCACAGCTGCACACTGACAGCAGGCTCTTCAACTACTGGTGCTATTTGTGGCAGCTCTGCAGATATGATTTGTTGATGGAGTTCCTCAACCTGATTTGCTTTAACAGCGGTTGCTGATTGGATATCAGTTTTGCCAGCATTTGCTCAGCAGTGAGTAACTTTGATACTGCCTCGAGATGCAGGTCTTGGCAATTTATATTTTTTGCACAGAGAAGTTTATTATGGCATCCTGCTAAATAATTCCCGATTGTGTGAGACTACCTTTGTGGCCAAAGTTGACACTTCTTTAACAGATAATTTATATTAATGTATTATTCCCCACTCTGATCCTGCCCATGGTAGATAGAGCAGTAGAAAGGTCTACCTGCTCCTGAAATGTCACGGCTACTGGCTGGTAAATGGTAAATTACAACACAGTACAAACGCTTGTGACTACAGAAAATAGGTACATCTCTTAGTAACCTCTTTTCAAATGTTCGTCCAGAAGATGTCACCTGGAAGGTGATTAATGGACATGGCACCGACGCAGTGCAGCTCAAAGAGGCTTTCAGCTATTTAAAGATTAGAAGATGTACTGAAGTTAGATATCCATAAAACAGCTTAATAAATAGGGAAGTATGGCTTCCTCCAGACTGCCTCGCAGCACCAGTTGGTAAAACAGGCCCAATGTGTGCACCCTGCAGCTAATTCCATCAATGGCAGGTACCAGCCATGCTCTAATCATTAATGTTACTGTTGTAATCTTCTTGTCTTCTCATGTTCTTATGTTTCATTGTCTCTTTACTTTGTACAATCTAATTAATCTATTAAATGGATTGGAAGCAAAGGGTGACACATGGTGTGCACATTTGCATGTAATTTCCCAGAATCCCTTGCTGCACTGTATGCTAGGAGATAATGGTGGAAAGCAAGGGTGCAGACCTGTCTGAGACGTGTGAGTGTACATATACATAATTAGGCACACCGTACAGGGAAAAGCTAGACAAGTGCATGAAAAAGAAACAAATGGATTTAGGAAGCCCTGCCCAACAGAGTTAAAACAGTAAGTCTCGCACCTGATGAGGCAAAAATGATGAATATTTCCAGCTGGTTTTAAATTTTGGACATAATGAGGTAAGTAGAATACAAGAAAATTGGCAACATATGCTTGTTTGACACATGGTTGACATTGACCATGTATGACACGTTGTTGACATACTGCATGGATTTGCAGAGCCAGAATCAAATCGTTTTATTGTTTTGATAAAACCTTTATTTCACAGTTTGGAAATGCTAGAAGGGCTTGTAGAATATGGCGACATGGATGTTCATGCAAAACGGGGTCTTTCTACATTCATATGCACTTAACACAACTACTCGGAGAGTCCCCTTCATGTGTTCCCTTCCATCCAAGGTAACGCCGATTACCATTTTCTCCTCTGAGCTAATCACTTCATACTGTACATAAGTAACCACTAGCGCACTAAATACCTCAGCTCTAAAGAATAGAAGCACGAGGCAATCTTGCTTTCCCTGCAGCCTTTACAGTGGAAGTAACAATTCCAGGCATCTTGTAACTGGAAGTAGCTGCCCATGGGCACAGGTAACACATGGGCACAGGTAACACAAGTAGAGATGGGCGAATCCGCCCAAATCTGTTTCCTGGATTTTCTCGTATTTTCCCCCTAAAATCCATTTTTCTGTGTAAAATCCACAAATGGTAGATAGAGCAAGGGGAAGTCGGAGCACTGCAAACAAAAACTAGACTGACCGTGGGTAAAATAAAGATTATTTAATGGGCATGATGCCAAAAAACAAGCAGGCAAATCCTCTGACGCGTTTCGTACTTGGTAGTACTTTATCAAAGAGTTTAGTTAGTCATTGGCTATATGACTAGTTCCAGCAGCGGTTTTATGCATTATTAACTATTCCAATCACTCTATTTCCTATACATAAAATAGATCCGTGTCAAAAACAGGAACTTGGTAACATTTCTTCCATTTGATGCTTATGAACGCAAAAATGAAACTACATACAGTATGTCACTAAAGTAATGGAAGTATGAACAAAGTCATGTGCTGTACTAGCCATTAGTGTCACAGGGTGAAAGTAGGCAAAGTGACCGAGTTTATGTTTGTACAATAAGAAAGAGGAAGAAATCCCAAGGGTCACTAGCGTTATCGACTGTGTGATACTCACTGAGTAACACAAGGGTCACTAGCGTGATCGACCTGTGTGATACTCACTGAGTAACACAAGGGTCACTAGCGTGATCGACTGTGTGATACTCACTGAGTAACACAAGGGTCACTAGCGTGATCGACTGTGTGATACTCACTGCATAGCACAAGGGTCACTAGCGTGCCCGAATGTGTGATACTCACTGCAAAACACAAGAGTTACTAGTGTGCCCGACTGTGTGATACTCACTGAATAAGACAAGGGTCACTAGCGTGCCCGACTGTGTGATACTCACTGAATAACACTGGGTCACTAGCGTGCCCGACTGTGTGATACTCACTGAGTAACACAAGGGTCACTAGCGTGACCGACTGTGTAACACAAGGGTCACTAGCGTGCCCGACTGTGTGATACTCACTGAGTAACACAAGGGTCACTAGCATGCCCGACTGTGTGATACTCACTGAATAACACAAGGGTCACTAGCGTGCCCGACTGTGTGATACTCACTGAGTAACACAAGGGTCACTAGCGTGCCCGACTGTGTGATACTCACTGAATAACACAAGGGTCACTAGCGTGATCGACTGTGTGATACTCACTGAGTAACACAAGGGTCACTAGCGTGCCCGACTGTGTGCTCCTCACTGCAAAACACAAGAGTTACTAGTGTGCCCGACTGTGTGATACTCACTGAATAACACAAGGGTCACTAGCGTGCCCGACTGTGTGATACTCACGGAGTAACACAAGGGTCACTAGCGTGCCCGACTGTGTGATACTCTCTGAATAACGCAAGGGTCACTAGCATGCCCGACTGTGTGAAACTCACTGAGTAACACAAGGGTCACTAGCGTGCCCGACTGTGTGATACTCACTGAGTAACACAAGGGTCACTAGCGTGCCCGACTGTGTGATCCTCATGAGTTACACACGCGGTCACCTAGCGTGCCCGACTGTGTGATACCACTGCAAAACACAAGAGTTACTAGTGTGCCCGACTGTGTGATACTCACTGAATAACACAAGGGTCACTAGCGTGCCCGACTGTGTGATACTCACGGAGTAACACAAGGGTCACTAGCGTGCCCGACTGTGTGATACTCTCTGAATAACGCAAGGGTCACTAGCGTGCCCGACTGTGTGATACTCACGGAGTAACACAAGGGTCACTAGCGTGCCCGACTGTGTGATACTCTCTGAATAACGCAAGGGTCACTAGTGTGCCCGACTGTGTGAAACTCACTGAGTAACACAAGGGTCACTAGCGTGCCCGACTGTGTGATACTCACTGAGTAACACAAGGGTCACTAGCGTGATCTACTGTGTGATACTCACTGTGTAACACAAGGGTCACTAGCGTGCCCGACTGTGTGATACTCACTGCAAAACACAAGAGTCACAAGCGTGCCCGACTGTGTGATACTCACGGAGTAACACAAGGGTCACTAGCGTGCCCGACTGTGTGATACTCACTGTATAACACAAGGGTCACTAGCGTGCCCGACTGTGTGATACTCACTGAATAACACAAGGGTCACTAGCGTGCCCGACTGTGTGATACTCACTGAGTAACACAAGGGTCACTACCATGTCCGACTGTGTGATACTCACTGAGTAACACAAGGGTCACTAGCGTGCCCGACTGTGAGATACTCACTGAATAACACAAGGGTCACTAGCGTGCCCGACTGTATGATACTCACTGAGTAACACAAGGGTCACTAGCGTGCCCGACTGTGTGATACTCACGGAGTAACACAAGGGTCACCAGCGTGCCCGACTGTGTGATACTCACGGAGTAACACAAGGGTCACTAGTGTGCCCGACTGTGTGATACTCTCTGAATAACACAAGGGTCACTAGAGTGCCCGACTGTTTGATACTCACTGAGTAACACAAGGGTCACTAGCATGCCCGACGGTGTGATACTCACTGAGTAACACAAGGGTCACTAGCGTGCCCGACTGTGTGATACTCACTGAGTAACACAAGGGTCACTAGCGTGCCCGACTGCGTGATACTCACTGAGTAACACAAGGGTCACTAGTGTGCCCGACTGCGTGATACTCACTGAGTAACACAAGGGTCACTAGCGTGCCCGACTGCGTGATACTCACTGAGTAACACAAGGGTCACTAGCGTGCCCGACTGTGTGATACTCACTGAGTAACACAAGGGTCACTAGCGTGCCCGACTGCGTGATACTCACTGAGTAACCAAGTTCACTCAGCGCGTCCCGACTGTTGATACTCACGTAACACAAGGGTCACTAGCGTGCCGACTGTGTGATACTCACTGTAACACAAGGGTCACTAGCGTCCACTGCGTTAACTCACTGAGTACCCATGGTCAAACCGTGGTCCACCTGTGTGATACTCACTGAGTAACACAAGGGTCACTACCGTGTCCGACTGTGTAATACTCAATGAATAACACAAGAGTCACTAGTGTGCCCGATTGTGATACTCACGGAATAACACAAGGGTCACTAGCATGCCTGACTGTGTGATACTCACTGAATAACACAAGGGTCACTAGCGTGCCCGACTGTGTATACTCACTCATAACACAAGGTTCACTCGCGTGCCCGTACTGTGTGATACTCACTGCATAACACAAGGGTCACTAGCGTGCCCGACTGTGATACTCACTGAATAACACAAGGGTCACTAGCGTGCCCGACTGCGTGATACTCACTGAGTAACACAAGGGTCACTAGCGTGCCCGACTGTGTGATACTCACTGAGTAACACAAGGGTCACTAGCGTGCCCGACTGTGTGATACTCACGGAGTAACACAAGAGTCACTAGCGTGCCCGCCTGTGTGATACTCACTGAGTAACACGAGGGTCACTAGCGTCCCCGACTGTGTGATACTCACTGAGTAACACGAGGGTCACTAGCGTGCCCGACTGTGTGATACTCACTGAGTAACACAAGGGTCACTAGCGTGCCCGCCTGTGTGATACTCACTGAGTAACACAAGGGTCACTAGCGTGCCCGACGTGTGATACTCACTGAGTAACACAAGGGTCACTAGCGTGCCTGACTGCGTGATACTCACTGAGTAACACAAGGGTCACTAGCGTGCCCGACTGCGTGATACTCACTGAGTAACACAAGGGTCACTAGCATGGCCGACTGCGTGATACTCACTGAATAACACAAGGGTCACTAGCATGCTCGACTGCGTGATACTCACTGAGTAACACAAGGGTCACTAGCGTGCCCGACTGCGTGATACTCACTTAGTAACACAAGGGTCACTAGCGTGCCCGACTGCGTGATACTCACTGAATAACACAAGGGTCACTAGCGTGCCCGACTGTGTGATACTCATTGAATAACACAAGGGTCACTAGCGTGCCCGACTTTGATACTCACTGAGTAACACAAGTGTCCCTAGCGTGCCCGACTGTGTGATGCTCACTGAGTAACACAAGTGTCACAAGCGTGCCAGACTGTGTGATACTCACTGAGTAACACAAGGGTCAGAAAGAGCCTAAAGGCTTTTCTAACATTAAAACAAATGCCTTTCATGTGTAGACTTTGTGTTGCTCTCACCCCTAAACCACATTAAATACAAGGCAAAAGATCAATGTTTGCTTGAGGGTACAATCTGCATCTGTTCTTTTGTTGAAAGACAGTAAAGCTTCACTCACCTCCAGAGAGATAACACCAAAAAAAAATAAGGACAAAATGAGTCTTCAAATATCATGTTATAAGGGACATTATGTCTCAAATGAAATCTTTTGTTTATCTTTTACCACAAAGTTTTAAGGTGGTTATTCATTAAAATGCAATAATGCTATTGCTACTATAATACTATACTGAGGACAATTTCTGAAAGCAAAAGAGGTAAAGTTTGGGGGCAAAAAAAGAGACGTAATGTATCGCTTAAAATGATCCTATAGTTCTTAATAGGATTTTGTTCTTTGATGTATACAGTATGGTGCAATTGTTTTGCTCCATAATTGCAGCACTTTTTTTCTTGATACATAGAACCTAGTTTTTTTTCTTCAAGAAGCCTGTACGGCGGCGGAGAACAGCCCGACGCATTTCAAGCTAAAGCCCCAGGTATTAATCAAAATAAATACCTTTAGTACCATAGGGTTCATGCCAGGACTATCTGGCACTAAAAAGGTAAATGTTTTTCCTTGGTGGTGCAAAACTGGAGCACATCATTGAAACATAGCCCAATGGTCATTATATATTTACTACTCTGCTTAATTTGTTTTAGAATTTAAATAGAAAGTCAGTTAGACACTGATACGGTTCACTTTTCTGGAAAACAGCAGACTGTCAAATCTTTCTGTGCCAAAATATGAATAACTAGGTACGGCATTTATTCGAATGATGGTATCCACGCCTTCCTTCAACATCAAGACGCAGTGCCACTACTATACAGTACATGTTGTAGTACAGTCCTATTCATACACACTCATACAGATGTAACCGATCTTACTGTTCCCGGCACTGGGACCGAAACTCTGAACGCTAAGGGAGGCGGCTGCACGACGGTGCTGCGAGTGGTCCATTCCTTTCAATAGGAACTCCCACCGCATTAATCCTTCCTGGCCACAGATGGCGCAGTCACGGGGCTGTGCGCTATCACGTTGCTGGGGACAGTAGAATCGGCAACATCTGTATACGATAAGTTGTAGTAGAATTAAAGGGGATGACCTAACCAGTTAACACCTTTTATAGAACTTCCTAATTACATTTGCCAATTGTATCCACTTCAGCAGTATTTACTGACCCAGCCAGTCTGCTTGTTATGAATTAGACCTCTGGCCGGGCCCAACTTCTTTGCCTGGCTGCCGGTCCTCTCGTTGTCGCCGGACCCAGCTCTCCCCAGCTGCAAGCCTCCCTTACTGGCATGAACACTGTCCCACACCGAGTTTCTGATGTCGACGAACGCCAGGCCTCTCCAACGTCGACGTGCGCAGAGCCCAGCTTCCGGGATGAGAGAGAGGTCCGGCGTGCACCAGCATCAGAGGCTGGCTGCTGGGCCCTGGCTCTCCCTCAATGTCCTACGCAGGGCCTCTCTCCGAGGCCCACACAGCTTGGGACAGCCAGGGCACCAGAGGCCTGAGACCATCTCCAAGGTAGGTAAGTCTGGAGGTGTAAGGGAGGGAGTGAGGGGGAGTAAGTGAGGAAGACAGGGCGTAAGAGTGAGACGGGGGAGAGAAATACACGAGAAGAGGTGGGGGACATAGAGATGGGGGCTCGCGCTGTGTGAAATGGGGGGGCCTCACAAGACTATCGACACGGGGTGGGGGGGAGGGGGACCCGAGCATAACTCTAGTCCTGGGCCCCGGGAAATCTGTCGGTGGCCCTGCATATAACACATAGTATGCTGGTTGAAATGAGATTTCACACATTGTAAAAAGTGAGTAGAGTGGCTACTATTGCTATTGATTATTAAACTTACTACACTATGCATGTATCTCTTTGCTCTTTGTTTCTCTTTTATATGTTATGTTAAATATCTGATTGATACAATTTAAGTTAAAACAGAATTATGTGTACTTTAATTTCCTAGTATTAGTAAATATTAATTATCAGAGTCAAATTGTTTAAATTAGCCATACTGTGAAAATAATACCTATTGTTAACCTATATAATTAAACATCCAGGCTTTGTAAAAAAACAAACATTTGGTTGATAAAAGAAAACATGATTGTGTGTGTAATACAGGATGGGATCTCTGTGACAAAGTTCTGCTATCACATCTATTGCTAATTTTGGATTCCTGACAAGTCTGCTGATGTGCTGGCAAGAAAAGGACAAGTCATGGTACTGGGTTCTTCAAGATAACAGGAGAGGCCCAAGCAGAGCAATGTGCCTATCAAAGATAAGCACGTGGAGATAAGGTCAGAGTTCAGTGATTAACCCCTACTCATCTTAATTCATCTGTTAATGGAACAGATAAATAATTGATTTTAATTTAATGTGTCACAGCAACATATACAGGAGTTTGTGTTTATGCTGAGATTGCAAGAAATATCGCTGACATCACAACGGACAGGGCTGTGCTATGCCTGCATTATATACTGAGCCGATTAAAGTGAAGTTACCTTAAGAAAGTATTTCTGTGTCAGAACGATTCTTCCTTCGGTTGATACATAGCAACTTAACTCTGCATTAACTCTGCAAACACATTTGGGGATTTTCGCCATGCTAACCATGACGGGTGTTTTTGCCGTAGTTTCAACTATTTTTATGGTGCACGAATGCAGTTTTTGTGTACATACCATTTACTGTACATCGGCATGCCAAAAAACTGGACAAAAAACATTTGACACCTGGAGCACATATTGAGAGACCACAATTAGTACATACAGTAGGTGTACACAGTGCAATACAATTTGTGATTTTCGTGTGCCAACATTTCACCCAAAAATGCCATTTGTGATGCCTCATGTTTTTGATAAAAATTAGGAATACATGTTTTTAATATAGTGGAAAGTCTTTTTGTGATTATTGTGGGAATTGTATTTTAATATCCGGGAATCATCATAATTGTATTTTTTGTGTTCGCGTTCCGATTAATTAATAATGGAAACATTTCTAACAGATTTTCTGCAGAATTGACTCTTGCAGCCATTAACAGTGAGACATCTGCCATCAAGACTAATTAGAAAAGTGAATGATGGCAATGATGACAGCGACACAGATTGTGAATTAGGAGTTACTCGAAGACCACACAAGCTTCAAAAAACAGTTTACTTTGCCGGCTCCATAAGATGGTGCTTATGTAATGGTTTTGTTTGGTTTGTTTTTTTTGCCTTGCTTTAATGTCAGTCTTTCCCAGGGATAGACCTCCGAGACCAGTTTTCAGAGAGGATGCCAGAAAAGCACAATCTGGCGTGGGATGAGAGAGCCTTCCCATGGTCCTGATAAGAACGGCATTCCCAGCGTATTTACACAGCTTATTGGGGTGAATGGCCAGGATCCCCTGGGCTCCCTTACGGGTATCAGAGCTTGCTCCCACGTTAAATGCTATTGACTTAGAGGAGCCATCCATGCGAAATCCCGTGGGGTTTATTGTTAAATAAATCAGTTCTGTAGTATTAGATAATACTTACTAAATTCGTTTATTTTTTAATTCAACTCTTAGTGCCATTTTTAATGAGTTTTAATATACTGAGCATCCTTTGATTTCTAAAGCAGACTTTAGCACATTTTCCCAGCAGTGCAAGATCTTTACAACACGTTCCTGTTTGATAATTTGTTGCAAATATTTCTAGCAGTTTGAGCTGCAAACTGTAACAACAGATAATGTTACCTTAGTAGTATAAGGATACATTGTAGCTGCTGAGTTAGGCCTCGGGCATGGTCAGCGCTTAGGCTCTGACCCGTGCTGAGGCGTGCTGCTGCTCGGAACTGAGCCCCTGCAGCTGCAATGAGAGCGGCTTTAGCAGGGGCTCGCGCACGCTTCCACAAGCGTGCGGAAGCGTGTCTTAAACAATTTTTAGTTTCTGCGCTCGCCGGAGCGCAGGGCCGGTCACGTGAGCGGTTCGCCCAATGAGGGCGAACCAGCTCCGTGACGTCACAGCCCCCCCGACACACCCCCGGACGGCGCGCGGTCTAAGGCCAGGGATAGCACCCGCTTTCCCTCAGCCTCAGCGCGCCTCCGCATGGCTAAAATCACTATGGACTTAGTCTTACGTTGACTGAAGGATTGATTGAAACTGAAAGGCAGCCATTTAGTGAACCCTGGGAGCAGGATCGGTGCTGATAGAACACATGAAAACTAATTGATCACCAATTTAGGTAATTAGTTGTCAATAAAGGTAATCAAAGGCTGTGTATATATATATATATATATATATATATATATATATATAGCGCCGGTTGCCTCTTTAAATGACAGTTAACACAGGATTGAGTTTGGATACCCCTAATTGGAGCTTAGTTAATTTCCCTAAATATACTGTATAAAAGTGAAAAAACCTCAGCCAATTCTTATATAGACCCATTTACCTGTCTCTTCTGTACAACTGAGCTACTAAAATGCTGAAAACATGGCGGAGTGGCATTTTTGGAAACTTGATTTTCAAAGATTTCTGCTCCCCTTTGTGTCAACTGTTCCAAAACCATTAAGCCTGGCTCTGCCTCAGTGCAAATATTAGCCAGGTCCCGTTTACAGGGTAAAAAAGTTAGGAGTAACGGAAAACAAGTTTAAAATGGAAATGTGCAGATGTAGCCAGCATCCTTGTTCCCTATTGCTGGGATATAGTGTGAAATCCTGTGCCAACACAGATACTGAATCTATGGGAAATCGCACATATTCCATTTTATAATGTAATATGTTGTGATATCTGGGTGACAATGCAAATACAATGTATGCAAATGTAATATACTAGTGTAACCTCACTATGGGATTACTACGGCCTTAAGGGGTTAACTGTGTGGGCCCACACAGAGCAATGCCCCTTCCCGATCACATGGGGCTGGGTGACTACACAGCATCATAACCCACGCCTTTTTCTGCCTAGTGATAATGATGTCATTGCAGGATATATATAGAGGAGAGGCTTCGAGGAGGTCGGGTCCCAAGAGGAGTTGAATATATAGTGTACATAGGTTTATACGGCTTAGATAGCATTCCCCGGAATGGCTCCATACTACTGGTCCACAGAGAGACAGCCTATGCCAGAGTGGGCTCCGCAGGCCACAGCCCCAAGGCACAGTTGGACCAGTCCCATCAGAGGGTCCATAGCCAACTTTCACCCAGAAGGCTACGTGATGGCATTCAGTACCCATGACGGGGGTACTGACCACAGACTCACAGAGAGTAGTACAGGGCCCAAAAGAGATGGAGGACTATCGACACAACAAAGCAGAGGGATCCTTTAGGTAACAGGAGTTAGTCACGCCTCAGCACCTTCCTAGCCGGCAGAGATCTGGTGCACCTAGGGAAGAGCATACAGACAGCACACACGGAGAATAGTGATGATATTATACACAAAGTAATGTGTACCGTATAAAGGAGGCTTTATCGATGGTGATCAGTAAAGATGCTATTTGTATGAATAAAGTTCCTGGCGCCCATCACTGCATTACCAACGCCCGGCCTGAACGAAACCAGCCCCCTGACATGGAAATCAACATTGAACAAGCCAAGTTATGGGACATTTGATGTAAACTCCCTAGGAGCCGGACATGGAGGGTCACACAAGTATAAGATGCTGTATATAGGTTATTTAATGGTTTGCAATAGGTTTGTTAATACGATAATCAAAAGTAGAATTATCTGCTATTGTCAATGGAAAACAAAGCAGATCTTGCTTGTATTGACATGCCACAACCAAGAGGCAATTTATAAAAGGATTTGTTCTTCACAGCAGCTCAGCAATTTGATGTACCATGTCACACACACACATTCATAAAGAGCTTACAATGCATTTTGCTTTGAATTACAAGGTGAATCTTGTCAGTCAAAGAATTGGTTAAAGTAGAAAACATTCAGGATTTGCCTTCAGTCTGCTTTCTTTGCTCACTGCTATGTACATTGCATAGCCCTGTTTCGGAAAGATATTTTAAAACTGCCCCTGAAGCTTGCACATTGTGTACGGCCATGCAGCACGTTTACAGGATCCCTCCCTGTAGAAGTGGCAGACAGGATATTCAGACGGAGATGTTTACTTTTAAATTACTCACAAATCTATTTATTATTTTTTTTGCAATAACAGATTTTTATTTTTTTACATCCATTGGGATTTCAAAGAGCTATTGATCATCTTATATCCTCAGAAAATGTTGCCCAGATGTATTAAATGGGACTAAGCATTAAGGAACTATAGAGCCAATTCATTTTAATGGGCCATTATTACAGTACTTTAGGTTTACGGCAACATTTTGTAAATCTAGGCCTTTATCTGTTGTGCTATATAGGTCAAGGCATCTCAAATGATTGTCTAGTAAAATAATGAGAGGAAATCTGATGCATAGTAGAATCACACACTAAAAACTACTTATTCCCATTACATATCAGTTATATGAATTAATGCTGCACGGATCATGCACATCGAACAACTGCCAGGAAATCGTTCAGAGCCCTATAGTCAAGACTACAACAGGGGAAATATGTGGTGCAACATAACAGGTGTGGTTTACTTGGACAACTGCAAAGATAAGTTCCCGGTGTCACACATTACACATTCAAAAAATGTGTAATGTGTGACATATATTATTAGCCTATCAGAGTTTCCTTTGCAATATAATACAGATTGTTGAATACAAACCATGCCGCTTCAATCCAGTATTTCTGTCATTAAAAAAGAAAAAACAACTAATTGCAAAACCCGCTCTTCTACTGCTGTACTTACAAAAATGACAGCGTTGTTATTAGTTTTATTACTATTCGCCAGTGAATGTCTTTTTTTGCGACATGTGGCATCAGGAAAACAAAGAGCGGCTTGGATTAGGTGACGGTACAGTCACCTAACCCAGGGATGCGCAACTCCAAAAAACAAAACTGAAGCAAAAACAGTTAAAATCAGTAAAGATCAGTAACTTATTTACAAGGGACCTGGGCAAACAGTGTCTGCATTCTGCAGTCACTCACTTCAGTGGCAGTGGAATGTGCTAAACCAGGCACGCTCAACTCCAGGCCTTAATCCCCCCAACAGGTCAGGTTTTCAGGATAACCCAGCTTCAGTGCAGGTTGCTCAAACAGTCCCTGCTTCAGCACAGGTGGCTCAATCAGTTCCTGCTTCACAACTGACCTAACCCATTCAAGTTTTATTTCACTACTAAGATTACAATCGGTTTATCACAAAATAATGCCAAAAAACGGTTGCAAATACATTTCACGACACCTCTGTCGAGCAATCTGAATGTTTATTTGCCACAATGTCTGCTTATAGTTAAACTCGTTCTCACATCTTGACGATATTACTTCTGACAAAGTTCAAAGGCTTGATGGGAGCTTCAGAAATAAGACTATACTTTATACAGGCCTGAAGCGGTGCTCTGAGGAACTCCTTACAGCAGGAGTTCTCAACGCCAGTCCTCCAGACCCCCCAACAGGTCAGGATTTAAGGATATCCCTGCTTCAGCACGCTGTTTCTGGACTAATACCTGGTTTTGCAATAAGTTCCACTTTATTCAATAATAACCTCCCAATTAAGTCAACAGAAGTTTCCCTGCTGAAGAGCTGAACCACACTACCACACTATATTGAATAAACCTAGACTCTCCGTTAAAAGAGAGTTAATATCATACCAAGTAATACAGAATTACTGGCTTTTATTATTAGTTTCGTGATGGAAGTCATCAAGATTGCAGAAAGAATTTGCCGCGGGCGATATTTTAACCGTACTCACAACGCGAGAAATTAACGCGACTGTTATTAACGTATTAATTTCCGCATCGCGGTCACATTACTAATATTTCTACCAATATCTATTATTACAGAACCCTTTGGTAGAAATTACATTAACCCCTTTGATGACTGTGGCTACCACGGTGTACCACAGGCTTCAGGGGTTAATATTTACAATAAACTACACTTCTTAGCACACCCCTTGGCCACCTCAGTGGCCAGTAAAGCATTGCCGACACGTCGCCTTTGTACTTTATGCTTTTGTATGAACAAACTAGAATTGTAATAGATTTGGAGAGTGCTGCTGGGATTCTCTCCCACGAGTACGCGGCCCCGGTGAGCATTATGTACTGGAGTCTCCCGGCTGCAAAACGTGAGAAAAACACAGCACCAAATCTCTCAAGGGAAATGAATCCTACTGAAAGAAACCCCCCCCCCCCATGCCGTTTTACCGGGCGTTATTGCACCTGTTAGCGTGTGGTAGCCCCGACCCTTTTTTGTGTGGTGCCTAATCCTTTGAAATGGCATCTGCACTCACTGGTGAATTGTGCGTGCTCCGCTGCAAGGCGCCGGAGGGGCAATAACTTCTGCTACATCTGTAAATATCATGCGACTCTTGTTTTGGTTTCGCAGCTGGGTGAATTTATAAATTAACCCTACACTCCAACCAGGGCCGTCTCAACAGCATTTTCCTCCTTCTACCGAGTTAGCGGGAGATTTGAATGTTGAGGCGAGTGATCGGAAAATTAGTGTTAAATTCTGGTCTGTGCATAGATTAGCGTGTGGCCCCTATGCTCGTGGGGCCCCCGGGCAACTGCCCAGCGTGCCCATGCGTTAAGACGGCACTGCCTCCAAACATACCTATATAGCAGGTACTGTATCTGCTGTTGTATGTCCTGTTCCTATTAAATTCAGCTGGAACTATTGCACTTATTTCTGTCAGTGGCTGAAGCTTCAGCTAATTAAGACAGCTGGGAGATTGATGACTTGGAAGGAGTGGGGAGGGACAAGAAAACATATCAGGAACTAGACAGAGTAGATAGGAATGGGGAAATAGCTAGGGGTCATGGAGGTAGAATGAGGGCAAGTGCGAGTTTGGCAAGGAGGGAGACACCCATATTAAATACAGATAATACTAGAAAAGTTCTAAAGATTAAATATAATTGGATACCTTAAATGCATGCTTGCTAATGCAAGAAGCCTGACAGATAAAATGGGGGAGCTTGAATTAATAGCTACAAGGGAGCAGTATGATATCATAGGCATTACTGAAACATGGTGGGATGAAACTCATGACTGGGCAGTTAATTTGGAGGCTTATTCCCTTTTCGGAAGGATTGAGAAAGGATTGGAGTATGCTTATATGTTAAACCGGATCTAAAACCTATTATAAGGGAAGATGTTTATGAAGGGAATGATGAAAATGTAGAGACCTTGTGAATAGAAATTAGCATGGGAGGTATGAGGATCCTGGGGCAGCCAGGATGGTCCTCACAGGCAACTCAGTTTTCAAGGAACACACCAGAGATGATACAACTGGGTATTTATTTGGGTACAGCATAGACATCACAGGCTCCATTCCCTGAAGGCAGTACCCAGGGCTTCCGGTCCTAAGCACCCCTCCTCAGCACACCTTACCCCCTAGCAGGGCAAGGCCTCAGCCACTCCTATCCAGGAGAGGCTATACTGGAGCTTCCTCAACTCAGAGAGATCAGCACAGAACTCCTTCCCAAAACCCTTACTCTAACCTCTAGAGAGAACCCCCTCCTTCCCAGGGGAGTGGCTTGTAAGCCGGCGTCCTATCAGGCATAGACCCCCTTTAATACCAGGCTACTCCTGAGCTGTATTAGGTAAAATATATATAATAACATACACAGGCCCTGAAGGATTTACTCCTAACACGTTCTTTACTGGGACTTACTGTGCTGGGGGGGTCAGAGAATTAGTAGCCCTAGGGAGACTTGATTACACTCTCGCTCTGGTTTTGAAATCCCTCATGACCTCGCATGAGGGCATAACATCCCACCACATTTTATACAATAAAAATACAATGGCAATCAACATTAAAACTTTGGCATAATTGATTCCTCCCTTGATGGAGGAAACTTTACCCTAAATAAGAGTTCTGTAACCGGTCAGTAATAGTGAGCTGGATCTGACTTGCACACTCTCCGGTACCGTGACCGAATAGCAGCGCTTGTGTCCAGGCTCCCCAATATACTCCACCCTGTCTAGGTGAATATTGCGGCCTACCTGCCACACCTTCATAAGATAGCGAGCCGTATCTTCCCGGTAATGCATGCTGCTGCTGGCCCTTACCTTCATATAATTTAGGATGGCTGCATGCACCCACTCATCCCGGTAAATCTCGGCTGACCTCATTAGAGATTCGGAAAGGTAAGGATAATCATATCCCTCGTGTCAAAACTTCTGGACAAGCATCCTATCTGCGCAGCTGCTTATGGTTAAATTATGCTCGTAGGCCTAACCTGGAAATACCCTGTATATGGGTCCCTCCCACAGGAGCTCACTAACCGGTTCCTCTCCCTTGGAGAAGAGAAAAGGCAATCCTCCATCTTGGCGCAACGCTCCTGCATAATTTTAGCCTCGTGCTCAGGGGTGAACCACCCATCCTCCCACCAGTGATCGGTCTGGGAACCGCTCTCAAGCACAAACCGTGTCGGTTGCAGATGTGGCACATACCCTTTATATATAGGGATCCCACCACGTTAACGGCTCCGTCCCTTCAGACACTTTAGGCTTCACATTTGGGGAAGTGCGCACGGTCAGTACCGGGGACACAAGCCGAGGGGACCGTGGTCTGTATCGGTTCTCACCGTCAGATCCGCGAGGTCTAAGTTCAGGACTGTGGGAATGGTCAGAAAGGGCAACGGGGCAGAATGAGGTGAGTCCAGCACCTCAAAGTCTCGTTCAGCCGGGTATAGAGTTTTCCGTACCCCAACTTTGGTGGCAACCAGATAGGTTGTCCGTATGAGAGCCTGCAACTGTCCGGGTCCGGGAGCGGGAACAGTGGAGCCGGAGACTTAGCAAGGGCTCCCATGCTTCAAATGGTAGGAGGGTAATCTGCTTGTCGTGCTCCTGCTTCCGCACCCTGCACTGCAACAAGAAAAGATTCTCCGTAGAGTCACTCACCGAAGCAGCAGGGGCGGTTGCAGGATTCGGAAGAGAAGCAGTACTTGCCAGTACCTTTAGTGGAGATCCCTCCGCACTGATCATCTCATCCAGACGCTCGGCTTAGGCAGCAGCCACATAGGCCATGGCTCGATCTCAGGCCTTGCAGATGGCTTTAAACTGCAACTGGAGCTGGGACATTCCTCCAGGGACTTCGGCCAGCAATGATCGACATCCTGGATCAACACCCCCTGGCAGATGTTGGGGCTCGAGATGGATGAATGGGTCGTTACCTCGGGATCGTTGGAGGCCCCATCCGACACCTCAGCGACGGACGCACCCTCGCTGTCCGTCCGGAAGCTCGTTGATCCAGCTCTGGTAAACTGCCCCTGCACCTCTTCTTGGTACATAGTGGTCATACACACACTGCACGCGCATGCAATTTAGAGAGGACTGGTCCACGTTGTAGCTCCATTATGCGGGGAGTTCGGTCCTTCAGATCCCGTAGAGTCCCCTATGCACACTACACCCATGTACCCTCTGAAATTGGCTTAATAGGAGTACCATCTTTTCTCGCTGCAAAAGCCTGTCCTGATGTAACCAAAAGCAGCGCCTCCAAATGTAGCATTGTTTTTCTTTTAGATAGTATACACTTTTTACTCACACACAACTATTTCATGTTCGATGGGATCTTTCTATCTCCAGACACATGGGACTGCTGTGGGGTCTTGTTTTGCCCCTTCCTATGCCAACCTTTTCATGGGTTGGTGGGAGCGGTCCCACGTGTTTGGAGATAGCAACCCCTATCGTTATCACTTTTTATCACCGGTATATAGATGATTTACTAATTATTTGGAAGGGCACTGTCACTCAGCTTCTTTCTTTTATTTCTCACATCAACACCAATCAATGTTAAGCCCATTAGGAGAAAGGGTTTTTAGTTCATATATCCAAAAGGCCTCCCGTCTATTGATATGTTTAAATTTATCCCCGACCTATTGAATTATGTACACCCAACTGGAGAGGTGGGGATAAATTTAAACATATCAATAGACGCGAGGCCTTTTGGATATATAAACTAAAAACCCTTTCTCCTAATGCCTAACATTGATTTTGAACTGGGGCCTTTTTGGTCAATTGAAGTATCATTAATCTATATGTGTCTGAAGATTAAATAGAGGGCTATTAAAATAAAGGTTACATCTAGCATTATATACTTGGACTTTGTTTCCAAAATTTCCCAGATGCATGGAAATATGTAATATTTTCCAATATTTGTGTTGCCATTTCTATCTATGGTCACCATAGGTGCTCATTGAAGGGTTAATCATTGGACCAAAGACATCCGTGGGAGTTTGAATATTCCTTGGGCCACCTATTTGCATTTTTTGTAATATACTTTCTATACTTTTTGTATTTTTTATATTGTTTGTATCTATTTGGTAATGTTGGGTCATGTATTGTATGTTCAGTGTAGTGTGCCTAGTGACAGACAGATATACATGATATCAAGGTTGTATAACTTTAACTAGTACTGAACTTTTAATTGATTATTGTATATAAGAGTGTCATGTGTATTCAGTTAGTAGCCCCTGAGGAAGTAGAATCATTTTTACGAAACGCGTAGGGTGGGTGTCATTTGTCACCCTTAGGACTGCTTTGAGCATTTGTATGAGCAGCTTGTCAGTATTATCAGTTTCCACTGTTAGACACCGGCATCCAGACAACAGCTCATATCCCTTTAAGAGCACGGGTACACTCGCGCGCGGGCACGCGTCAGCTTCCAGGCGGTTAGGAGGAGGAAGGAAGGAGGACCAGCCACACGTGTTGTTGGCGTGAGAGCCCCAGAGAGACTGCTTCCACCACTGGCACTGTCCTGTGCATGCTAGAAGGGAGTTTGGGCGAGAGTACCGGCGATGCAGAGTGCCAACTCTGCCAGGACACTCCCCTGACGCCGAGAGGACACTGTTATTTCATCGCTTGTTATCACTTTGCTTTTCGGAAGTAGGGTTTTGATTTTTACCATCACCGGATGACCAGCTGCTCTTCATTGCCTTATTGCGGTCTTTTATGACAGAGTTCATTTTACAATAAATTTTATTTTTAGTTTTTTCACTAGGAGTCTTTGTGTATATGTTGTATAGTGTAGACTGACATTACCCAGCAGTTATACACTATGTGTTGTATTTGTTTTCTTTTTTCTCGTTTCATGGCCTGTCAAGCATTTGTGCAGATTCACTGAGGATCACAGGACTTACCATTTTGAACATTTGGCGCCAGGTTTATTTTTCATTTTTTGTTCTACTATAGGAAACGCTGCATCACCTAGCATACCCAGACAACAATCTAATCTAAGTAATAAAAAACAATTTTTTCCTAATTTGCTTGGTTGCTATCCCTGTGCAAAATGTAATATTTGCAAATATGTACTAAAAATGAAATCTTTTTCTAATCAGGATGAGACCAAAAATTTCAGCATAATGTCCGTTATCACATGCAAGACAGAGTATATCATATACATGCTAATATGTGGTTGCAGGAAAAAATACATAGGCTTAACAACTAGAGCCTTTAAGGTGAGAATTCAGGAACATGTGAGATCTCCCGGTTGCATATCATTTAAAAAATTGTCAAAACAGCAGCTTGTCAAAGTTCAGGTGCATAGCCATTGAACATATTAAAACTTATCTAAGAGGGGGAGACAGAACAAATTATCTTTATAAAAGAGAAGCGTTCTGGATCTTCACCCTGGATACACTGATACCCAAGGGTCTTAATACCCAATGGGACCTTAAGACATTCTTGTGAATGTATTAAAATAAATGCATATACATTAATGAGTTAATGGGCTATGCCCCTGAACTAAATCGTTTCTTGTCTTGTTTATGCAATGAATATCACACAATACTGAAAGAGTCTCTCTCTGTTCAACATGATGTGAACTGTCTTTTCTACTAGCCTGCATCACATCTAAGATATAATCATTGACATCCATTTTTCGTCTCAACGTTGATTGTATCATTTAGTACATCCACTCCAAGACAATATATTTAATTGCTACAACACCTTGTATCAATACTATATATTTCTTAGATATAATGTATCTTAGTGTTAATACTTACATTGACAAAACAGTATAATGTATCTGTGATAATACCTACATTGACTTTATTGATTACTCTATTTACAGAATTATTGTTTTTCCATGTTTTGTTATGGTGCATTCATAACTGGTTCATTGAATAAGAGCGACTCCAAAGAAAAATTCCTCTTTACCCCACCAATATCTTATGGTTAAATTTGTATAATAATAATACTTTGGATATATTTAAGTGTTTGATATCAATCACGACACAGACTATATGTTTACAAATATATCATTAGATCATTGCATTCTAAACACTACATATTTATGTTTATCTATGTTTAAATACTATAAATTAATCATTGGTTTATTATAAATCCACATTTTAGGGGTTAACTTATTTAGGATGTCTCTCTTTTAATGCACCTGTTTTTTCTATAATTATGTCTGTCCGTACTGAGTCTTTATAATTGCTACTTCATAGCTGATTTGTCTAGCACCCGATGTATGCAATATTTTAATCAGAAAGGAGGGATTTAAATAGTACTTCCCCTCCTCTCTTGTCATGCTCCTCGAAAAAGCGCCAGTGATGGCGTGAAACGCGTGGGAGGAGGAGCTTGGTTGTCCATTTGGATGTTTCACACATTTTTTATGTAGTTTAATAAAGTTATTTAATTCAATTTTTGGCCGGTGAGTTCCATTTTTTGTCCAGGTCTTTTGGATGTCACACCAATCCCCTTCACTCTCCTCCAAATGTAGCACCTTCTGCACCCCTCCCCCCACAAGGGAGATTATGTCGCTACCGAGTGTGTTCTGGTGCTGGTGCATACCTGTTAGGTGGAACAGAAGGCCTGAGAGCTCCGCGATGGTATGTGGAGGCATCAGGACAGGCTCTCTGTGATGGTTCTTCTATCAGCGCAGTGCCTCCATCCTATGAGGATCCTGCGCCCCCTGCTGGCTTTCACCCTCTCCTTGCACACCCCACTCCCTTTACCGTGATTCAGATGTCCTGGAAACATGACGTCACGTTGTCATGGTGACGTGTCACGAGGAGCGTCTGAATCAAGATAAGTAAGGTTTACAGAGGCCCTGCAGCTCCCCCAGCATTAATGTAAATGTCTTTAGGAAGCGTGTGGGGGCCTCTATAAACCCCGCGCCCCGGCAGCGAATCTCACGCCCCCCCCTGGGGGGCGCACCCCCCACTTTGCGCACCGCTGCTTTACACCCTAACAGGGCAAGGCCTCAGCCACTCCTATCCAGGAGAGGCTATACTGGAGCTTCCACAACTCAGAGAGATCAGCACAGAACTCCTCCCCAAAACCCTCACTCTAACCTCTAGAGAGAAACCCCTCCTTCCCAGGGGAGTGGCTTGTAAGCCGGCGTCCTATCAGGCATAGACCCCCTTTAATACAGTTTGCCATCTCTATGCACGAGTATATACAAATAAAAACCATAAATACACATATTTTATTGATTATATAATCTTTGCATATAGTATACAGTAAATTGTACATGTTATTGTGCTTCCTTTGGAGGGGTCTAGAACAGGGGAGCGCAATCTTTTTTCCCTGCGCCCCCCCCCCCCTTCTGGCTGTCCACCTCTCCTCGCCCCCCCCCTGAATACCATGGCTCTGACATCATGACGTCACATTGCCATGGCAACACGACGTCACATGACCCGGACGCCGCGTTGCCATGGCGACGCGTCTCCACGAGCCGTCTGAACCAAGGTAAGGAGAAGTCTATAGAGGCTTTGCAACTCCCCCGGCATTCATTTAAATGCCTTCGGGAAGTGTGCGGGGCCTCTGTAAACCCTGTGCCCCCCCCCTCGCAGCGAATCTCGCGCCCCCACTTTGCGCAACCCTGGTCTAGAAGCTTCTCTATACCTGATTGACATAACAGATAAAATGTATCTATTTTTATGTGACGAATGTACCAAGTACAATTTTTATGAAAAATGTATTTTCGTCTTATTTTTTAAATAATATCAATGGCTAAAAACGACACATAAGGGATTAATTGCACTTGCACAGAGGAAAATAACACCAAGGTGTACGATTGTTCCTATATTTTTACACAGTTGTGCTGCTGCTGCTGCAAAAAAAAAAGTTCATATTGTGGAATCATAAAAACTTGAAATCTCGCCCCGATAGTTTACAAGCCTGAGCTTTCAGAAGGGGGCTCCAGGCAGATCTCAATTTGAAAACAGAGATAAAAAGAATATATACTGGTCACACACAGGATGTTGTTTTGAGAGGAACAGGGGAAATCCTACAGATTTAAAAGCATTTCTTAAGCAAAACAAAACTGAATTACCAAAATGAAATTGGAGGACAATAGGGCTGCAGGAAACCCCCTCGCCCAGCAGCATGGCCAGTATTTAGTTATACATTTATCTATGGAGGGACTGTGATCAGAACTCCGAAGTCTGTCCTCTCCCCATTGCATCGTGTCCAACCTGGGGCTTTTAACGACACAGAATAGAGATTTTCCCAATCCCTGATTTTAGGTGCTAGAGGAAATTCATCTCTATGACCGTAACAAGAGGATCAAAATGTGCTCTAATCACTACTGTCCCTGCACTGGGGGAGCGGAGGTCAATTATCTTTGTTATGACTACAAAATAGATTTAACAAACTTAACCTAGACAGCTGAAATCATGTTGTATGATACTTTGTAGGGGATTTGCCAACGCCTACCACAACAAAAACATCTTTATGTACGGTTGGGGTTCGTTGTGACAATGATTAGAGATGGGGGACATCTTCCCCCTGGATTTACATTCAATGCGAATTGCCCAGTTCCTTAAAGCTGCAAATTTTCACGGGTCAGTCTCAAAAACGCACATTTTTTTCCTATCACGGCAAATTCGAACATTCATTTGGATATATAAATACCTAAATTTGCAAATGGATTTGAATGTATAGACATCCAAATTTGGATGTTCCTATTCCCTAAAGTCCCTAACCTGCCTACTCATAGAGTAACCCAGCCACCAGCCCACACCCTGCTCCTGTCCATCACAATCACAACATGAACAACCGCAAGGAAGTGGGAGGGGCTTAGCGCACGCGGATTCCAGTGTTATAAAATCTACAAAAAAATATAATATAACATTCGATTGCGGATTTTACAAAATTCAAGCACATGGAAAACGATGGCGGATTCAAGAGCATCCGCCCGAATTTGTTGGTGCCGAGTCTGCCTTCAGATATCCGAGGGTGGATCGTATTATGATTAAAAAAAAAAAATCTGTAGCTCGAATCTTAATTAATTCGCCCACCTCTAACAAGGATCCCAAGTTCCAAGTCTTCCTACAATTATTGCGAACACAGTAAGTTTTCAAAAGCCAGTCAAGTGGAACTACTAAAATAGGAACACCTTCCACGTTCTACAGCCACCACAAATATCTACCCTCAGAGAACGAACATGGTGTGTAAATCACTGATAGCAATGATCACGCGCTTAGGCGAATATTCCCACTACACCAAAGTCCAGTATAGAATCCTGGGAAAGGAGCTAGACTATCAATCACTCGGGTAGTCATAGAATTCATCACAACTATATATCCAATATAATCCATTGACTTAAATCAAATAGACAATACATTTCCTTTCTGTTTATCTCTTACCTTAACACCACAAAAATAGCACCGATGTCCCCGTACAATTAAAACATCCATTCTAAAAGCCATTCTTCTCCCTAATAAGTCACATCACTTCTAAGATGAAAATTAAAAAATTACAAATAAAAAAAGGTATAATTAATAAACAGAAACCATATTGTGCAATATCCCAGCACAAAAAGATATATGAGTGATTGGTGCTCAGACTCATACGTTGTGCTTGCGACTATCTGAACACTGCATGGTCAACAACCCAAAAACCATTCTTTACAAATAACGCCGAAATCCCTCATTCACCGTGACAGAGACCTATTAATACCACAGGACATGTCTAAGGATCCCATTAGCCTGTTTGCGTGGCAGTGCTGAGTAAAGGCCCGTACACTAGTACCTGTGACTAGGTACACAGCATGGCTATGTTATCCACAACATCGATGACCTCTGAACATTTGATATCTCATGGACAGTTTCAGTTCTTCAACTTGACTTGCTGCAAGTATAAATTGAATTTAAATAGATCATTTTGAATCTTGTTTTGGTTTTCCACGGTGTATCAACACTTGACTATGCATTGTGACTGATCAATTTTCTGCATGATAGGACATATGAATACATCTGGAGAGTGCATTGGAAACTGCCATTAGATCAGTTTGGTCCTAAGCGTTGTGGTCCTTTAAACAGCTGATGTTCCAATTTACAGTTTAGTAATCACATGGTACGGTAGTCACGCTGAATGTGTCCATCACATAGTGTAAATAAAAAACTCCCAGAGGCTTTAATATGATTACTTTTAATAAAGAACAAAACATTGTTTCTCAAAGAACCCATTCAACTTCATGTTAAATAACGTTACTCATTTCGCAGCCCTTTTACCAGAAACAGAATCCATAATCTGATTTAAGTATTAATAAAATAGATCTTGTGAATCGTTCCTAAACCTCACAGCGTACACCATTCATTTTTATAGTTGGGTTATATTCAAGTACGTTCTATAAAAACGTTATATTTTATGGTGTGAAACACAAATCCAGATAAGTATTGCCAGGTCAATGGAGATGTAAACAACCACATAAAAGGAAATGATCAAAAGGGACGACAAACATTTCAAAAGAAGCATTTCAAAATTATTGCTAATTTTACGAACAAAATATTCCTATTTAGAAACTGTAAATGAATCTCAAATAAAGACGTCTACAAAAAGATGACGGGTTATCTATATATTATAGATATAACACTGAAAATTGTTTGTGTGTGGGTTTGTGCGGTTGCTGATTGGTTGGCGGCGGCTCACGCTGTGATTGGCCTGCGGGGTGGGGTGACATCACAGACAGGGCTACGCACGCCCTCACCCTCACAGCCTCCTCACACCGTGAACCGCCAGGAACAATCCCGCCTCACTCACACACTCCACCCGCCGTGCCTCACTCCCTCCACTCGCCACGCCGCCTCACACCCTCCACCCGGACAACCGGAGACCCCTTGCTTCACACCCTCCACCCGGACAACCGCCGCCTCACACCCTCCACGCCTCAGCTCACCTCCACCGCACCTCACACCCTCCACCCGTCCCGCCGCCTCACACACCCTCCACCCTCACGGGAGACCCGCTGCCTCACACCCTCCCCCCGCCCCGCCGACTCACACCCTCCACCCACTGCGAGAGTGATGTGCGGTGCAGGTGCAGGGGGGCGGAAAGTCATGTGAGGTGCAGGGGGGGGGGGGACAGTGAGCTAACTTAACTATCATATTGTTATTTTCCTCTCCTGTCTCCTCCTTTTTACTTTAATGATACACCTAGTCTGCATGGAGTACTGTCCCCTTTGGGTAAGACAGGCTTAGTGCCATGCTGTTTTAAGCTAACGCAAGGCAGTGCTAACGTCACATGGCATTAAGCGTATGCTAATGAGATCCCTAATGGCCATTGTATTTGCATGTATTTATCTTTGTGGATACCCATTAAACTCAGGGAGACCAGCAGACGTTACCTATTTGGTAACCTCATGTTACCAGCCCAGATCTCACGGAGCTCTGTGGTTCTACCCCACACAATTCAGCATCAATGAGCGCTACCAATGAAATTGTGAAGGGGTGGGAGATAGCCTACTTTCTACCATAGGGTGATATAATAGGACTTCTTAGAAAACCCTAAAGGAGAAAATGATGTAACCCCTTTGATACCAGCGCATTGCAAAAGGAAAGCCTCCATGGGCTATTAACATACAACATAGCCCCCCTAGGCTAGGTCCCGGGGGTGACAGCGGCGTGCGCGTTGCACACCAGTCACAAACCTCTATAAGGCAGGCCCCAGTGTCTTCTCGCGTGTTGGCTCACGCAGTGCGGTGGCGCGTCAGCCAGCAGGGGACACAACACGATTGTGTTCCCGTGCAGCGACGCTGTCACGTGGTGCGCTGGGAGCCAAAAGCGCTCTGCTAGTAATGATTATTGAAGTGGGTATATTTAGCTCCAGTTACATTATAAGTAGTAATGCTGCCTCCTCGGGGAGGGATATTCTGAGCAGGGGTGATGGGTGGGGTGCGTATGGAAATCAAAGCTGTTGTTTCCACACTATGGTAAGGCAGATACGTTAGGGATACAGTAGATGGAAGGTGTTAAAAGGGAATGTGTGCTGGATCATAGTGGGGAGCAATGCCCCCCCACCCCCCATCACGAATGTTTACAAACTACTTTTACTTTGCAGTACCTGAAATTATGAACCTAAGTTAAAATTGCAGGTGCAGTGTTATAGGAGTGAGTGCTTTTATTGTATTGCAGTTCTAGTGTTGTGTTTGACGTTATGGCCGCGCCCCCCCCCCCCCGCCCCATCTTGGCCACACACCTCTCCATTATGTCCACGCCCCCACGCCTCCCTAAGACCGCAGATCGCCCCGCGCACGATCAGCAGCCACCACCGGGGACTTACAAATGAAACGCAAAAAGCATAACTTATATATGGGCAAATATTAACCCCTTAGTTACCCAGATGGCCATGTTGTCACGGGGTGAGCATAACTAGCTGGTAACTTGGGTTTCTACGGGGTGAATATATTAGGGTTCTACAATGTTAACATGACGTATTTTTACCATCTATTCTAGGTTGGATAGTCTTACCAAGTCTGTCTATATATTGGGCAATATTTACATAGTTAAGTTAGGCCCAATGCCAGCCTGGGGCAGGTAATACAAATCGGAAATATTTTTTGGCAGCAGGCCAGTAACGCCAGGTATTGGAGATTATATATATATATATATATATATATATATATATATATATATATATCAGAGACACAGGTGCATGGATCACTCTGTCTGTGTGCTTGGACGCGGAAGCGTCACTGCTCAGCTGTAATCAGCAGTTGCACGGGTCCTCTGATGGTGATGTCACTGCCCTAAACGGGGATACCGCTGGCTCCGTTCACTCTGTGAGATTAGCCACAGGGCTTAATTCTGAGATTGATATAACAGTCCCAATAGCCTTTAAATAAGGCTTTGCAGCAAATAGAAAGACAGTTAAAAGTACTGAATACAACAGAAAATAGGGAGATCTACTAAGAGATCCTCACGTCTAAACTCAGACGAAACTAGTAGGGTGAGGAATATTTTATTGTTAACATTGATTTGCATAGTGTTCATGATGCACAGATTATATGCATCATGTATACACTGTAAAATTCAATGTTTTGATTGCCGATTGGGAGATTGACCTTTGTTAGATATTGATTGGTAGATGAGAATTATTCTGATGTTTTTCCTCCTTGGCATTGTGTTAACACACACCTGAATGCTCCAGACCAGCAAACTGCTAAAACTTCGGCTTTTATAGAGGTGGTCACACTTGCTGATGATCAATTAATCAAGGCCATTTGATTAGCAGCACCTGTCTGCTACTTAGCATCTTAATTCCTATGGAAGCAGTAAGGGTGTACTTAGTTTTTCACGCATCGCTTCTCCATTTTGGCTTTATTTTTGTTAAATAAATCATGCCACGGTGTAATATGTCATGTGTTGTTGTTCATTTGAGGTTGTATTTACCTAATTTTAACACCTGCTAAGGAACAGATGATTGTTATTATGTCCCAATATGTAAAACCATGGAATTCAAAGAGGGTGTACTTTCTTTTTCACATGACTGTATATATTGGCATTAATTACTATTGTCGTGGTAATAAGACCGTTATTGGTGCGGATATCTACTTACTGTAGTAAACAGGTTGATAAATAAACTTGGCATTAAACACTGATAGTCGTTTTTTTCTATTTATTGACTATTAGTGATTCTAAGTGTATAATACTAAAACAAGGAGAAAGTTATTGGAGAAAAAAAGTCAATAAAAATACCACTTGTGGCGCATTTCCTTGTCCCAGGCAGTTCTGCAAATTTGTCTTTTCACATTATCGTTTAGCAAACAGTGCTTCCCCTACAGCCAGGGATTCTGGGTAATGACATGCAAATTTCATTTTAAAGTAGCAATCCATGCAATATCCTAAATATGTGGTTTTAAATAAATCAGTTCTGTAGTATTAGATAATACTTACATATTTTAATACAACTCTTGAGGCCTTTTTAATGAGTTTAATATACAGAGTATCCTTTGATTTTTATAGCAGGTTTATTAGCCACATCAACACACATTCCCAGATAGCTCAAACTCCTACATCCACAGGTTTAGTGTTAGGACCTGCATTTTTGGATTACCTTGACGTTGGTATGCAGGCGTACGACGCTTTGGCCAAAGGGTTTAACTAAAAAACCAAGTCATTACTATTATTATTCAAGTATTTAAACTTTATACTCATTACCATATATGTTTTGTATTGTATTGTATGTCTTTATTTATATAGCGCCATTAATGTACATAGCGCTTCACAGTAGTAATACATGTGGTAATCAAATAATTAACAGATAATATAAATAACAGGTCATGGGAATAAGTGCTTCAGACATAAAAGTAACATTAAGGAAGAGGAGTCCCTGCCCCGAGGAGCTTACAGTCTAATTGTTAGGTAGGGAGAACATACAGAGACAGTAGGAGGGAGTTCTGGTAAGGGCGTCTGCAGGGGGCCAAGCTTTATGTATCATGTGTTCAGAATATCCACAGTGCTATTTATATGCTTCTTTAACCAAGTGTGTCTTAAGGTGGGTCTTAAAGGTGGATAGAGAGGGTGCTAGACGGGTACTGAGGGGAAGGGCATTCCAGAGGTGCGGGGCAGTCAGTGAAAAAGGTTTAAGGCGGGAGAGGGCTTTAGATACAAAGGGGGTAGAAAGAAGACTTCCTTGAGAAGAACGCAAGAGTCTGGATGGTGCATAGCGAGAAATTAGGGCTGAGATGTAAGGAGGGGCAGAAGAGTGTAAAGCTTTAAAAGTGAGGAGAAGAATGGAGTGTGAGATGCGGGATTTGATCGGAAGCCAGGAGAGGGATTTCAGGAGGGGAAACGCGGACACAGATCTAGGAAAGAGTAGAGTGATTCTCTTTGTCAATTTGATGTAGCATTGGGCACCCCTGTCTTCTGTTGTACGTATACATTTGCCACGCTCAGTAGCACTCATTTTGGCATAAATATATATTCATGATGTGATGGATGTAGGAGTTTGAGCTATCTGGGAATGTGTGTTAATCAATTTCTGACTGGTAACAGTCTACGGAGGTTAGGTGGCAGCTCCCCCCAGAGCTCGCCCCTCCCCACCTTTTTAATTTGGGAGGTTCTGGCAACTTGCTGAAATGGACAGGACTCACTGCAGTTCCTTCCCCTCATACAGAGGTAACAGGAAGGGTTCACAGCTTTAGTGTTAGGACCTGCATTTTTGGTTTACCTTGACGTTGGTATGCAGGCTTACGACGCTTTGGCCAAAGGGTTTAACTAAAAAAACAAGCAATTACTATTATTATTCAAGTATTTAAACTTTATACTCATTACCATATATGTTTTGTCAATTTGATGTAGCATTGGGCACCCGTGTCTTCTATTAGCCACATCCCCAGCAGTGCAAGATCTTTGCAACACTTTCCGGTTAGTGATAATTTGTTGCCAATATTCCTAGCGGTTTGAGTTGCAAACTGTAACAATAGATAATGTTAGCTTAGTGATATAAGGATACATTGTATCTGCTGAGTGAAGGATTGATTGAAACTGAAAAGCAGCCATTTAGTGAACCATGGGAAGCAGGAACTTTGCTGATTGATTACAGGAGAACTAATTGATCGGCAGCCTAAGTAATTCGTTTTCAATAAAGGTAATCAAATGCTGCATATAGTAAAACAAAATAATATATATTTTAAGTGCAGCTTGGATTGCCGCTTTAATATGGACTCCTATAAAAAGGTTAAAACATGGACAGATTGCAAAACTGGGAAGAGAAGACAGATATTATCGCTTTTTCAGGAAATTGCCAGCCAAATCCACTTAAGAACCTCTAAACCATCAAATCTTTCATACAGACTGCTACAGAGACACATCATTTGACCGCAGACAAACATAATTTGATATGGAAGATTAAAATGCACCCCAAACACAAAACACTGAGAGATAGGAAGCAGAAATGCTGAAAAGAAACCGGGAAACTGGAAGCTGTCTCCTCAGGAAAGCACAGGCAGGTCAGAGATTGGGATGCACACTAATTGCAATCTTACTGTGTGTTTGTGCATTCTTTCTCCATTCTTAATATCAGGCTTTTCTTAAGGAGGAGAATCTAAGGCTCTTACTCTAATAACCCCCGATGCGGCAAATCGCAATGACTTAACCGTGATTTTCCTGCAATCGGTCGCTACACGTTTTATTGAATAAGCCCCTAATGGGTAAATTCTATATACTCCGAAAAGGCCATTTCTGACATTTTCATGCAAAAAAATCCCATTGACTTCAACGGGGATTTGAGGCCAGAAACAGCTCTATAGGAGGCTATAGAATGTACCCACAGCAGAGGCTGAATCTTTCTCGGTATTTCCTCTTTGCTGACATAGGACCATGCGAAAAAGTACACTATATTTGTCAGTGTATAACATCAGGTATTATAATGTAAAAGTATGTTACACTATAAGCAAGTAAAGACAAAGTAAGAGACAAAACGCCCCCACTTACAGTGCACATCAAATACAAATACCACTTACAGTGCACATCAAGTACAAATACCACTCACAGTGCGCATCAAATACAAATACCACTTACAGTGCGCATCAAATACAAATACCACTTACAGTGCGCATCAAATACAAATACCACTTACAGTGCGCATCAAATACAAATACCACTTACAGTGCGCATCAAATACAAATACCACTTACAGTGCGCATCAAATACAAATACCACTTACAGTGCGCATCAAATACAAATACCATTGAGCACACAAATACCACTTACAGTGCGCATTCAAATACAAATACCACTTACGTGCGCAATCAAGTACAAATTCCACTTCCAGGCGATCATACAAAATACCACTTACGGCGCATCAAATACCAATATCACTTACAGTGGCGCATCACAACTACAAATACCACTTACAGTGCCGCATCAAATACAACTGCATCAATAATACCCAGTGCGCATCAAATACAAATACACTTACAGTGCGGCATCAAATACACAATACACTACAGTGCGCATCAAATACAAATACCACTTACAGTGCGCATCAAATACAAATACCACTTACAGTGCCGCATCAAATACAAATACCACTTACAGTGCCATCAAATACAATACACCTTACGTGCTCACAAATACCACTTACAGTGCGCATCAATACATACCACTTACAGTGCGCATCAAATACAAATACCACTTACATGTGCGCATCAAAATACAAATACCACTACAGAGCGCATCAAATACAAATACCACTTACAGTGCGCATTACAAATACCACTTACAGTGCGCATCAAGTCCAAATACCACTTACAGTGCGCATCAAAGAAAATACCATACAGTGCGCATCAATACAAATACCACTTACAGTGCGCATCAAATACCAAATACCAATTACAGTGCGCATCAAATACAATACCACATACAGTAGCATTTCAACTACAAATACCACTCAGTGCGCATCAAAACAAATACCATTACAGTGCGCATCAAATACAAATTACCACTTACAGTGCGCATCAAATACAAATACCACTTCCAGTGGCATCAAATACAAATACCACTTACAGTGCATCAAACAAATACCACTTACAGTGCGCAATCAAATACAATAACCACTTACAGGTGCGCATCAAATACAAAATTACCAACAAATCACTACAGTGCGCATCAACTACAAATACCACTTACAGTGCGCATCAAAACAAATACCAACTTACAGTGCGACATCAAATAAAATACCACTTACAGTGCGCATCAAATACAAATACCACTTACAGTGCGCATCAAATACAAATACCACTACAGTGCGCATCAAATACAAATACCACTTACAGTGTCATCAAATACAAATACCACTTACCAGTGCTCATATCAAATACAACTTACAGTGCGCTCAATACAAATACCACACAGTGGCATCAAATACAAATACCACTTAAGTGCCGCATCAATACCACTTACAGCGCATGCAATACAAATACCACTTACAGTGCGCATCAAATACAAATACCACTTACAAGTGCGCATCAAATACAAATACCACTTACAGTGCGCATCAAATACAAATAACCACTTACAGTGCGATCCACTACAAATCACCACTTACAGGCGCATCATTCAACTTAATACAATAACCACTTACCAGTGCGCATCAAATACAAATACCACTTACAGTGCGCAATAACAAATACAACATACCACTACAGTGCGCATCAAATACAAATACCACTTACCAGTGGCACAAATACAAAACCACTTACCGTGCGCATCAAATACAACTACCATTACAGTGCGCATCAATACAATACCACTTACAGTGCGATCAAATCACAAATACCACTTACAGTGCGCATCAAATACAAATACCACTTACAGTGCGCATCAAATACAATACCACTTACAGTGCGCACAAATACAAATAACCACTTACAGTGCGCCATTTCAACTACACAAATACCATTACAGTGCGCATCAAATACCACTTACAGTGCCGCATCAATACTAAATACCACACAGTGCGCATAAAATCAAATACACTACAGTGCGACTCATACATACAGTGGCATAAATACAAAACCCACTTACAGTGCGCATCAAATACAAATACCACTTACAGGCGCATCAAATACAAATACCACTTACAGTGCGCATCAAATACAATACCACTACAGTGCGCATCAAATACCACTTACGTGCACATTAAGTACAAATACCACTTACGTGCGCATCAATACAAATACACTTACAGTGCGCATCAAATACAAATACCACTTACAGTGCGATCAAATAAATACACTTACAAGTGCGCATCAAATACAAATACCACTTACCATGCGCATCAAATACCAATACCACTTACAGTGCCACAAAACAAATACATTACATGCATCAAATACAAATAACACTTACAGTGCGCATCAAATACAAATACCACTTACAGTGCGCATCAAATACAAATACACCTTACAGTGCGCATTCAAATACAAATACCACTTACAGTGCGATCAATACAAATACCACTTACAGTTGCACATCAAACAAATCACTTACAGTGCGCATAAATACAAATACCACTTACAGTGCGCCATCAATACAATACACTTACAGTGCGCATCAAACTACAACTAACCACTTACAGTGGCCGCATCAAATACAATCCACTTACAGTGCGTATCAAATACAATAACACTACAGTGCGCATCAATACAAATACCACTTACAGTGCGCATCAATACAAATACCACTACAGTGCGCATCAAATAAAAAATACCACTTACAGTGCGATCAAATACAAATACACTTACAGTGCGCCATAAAAACAATACATTACAGTGCGCATCAAATACAAATACCACTTACAGTGCGCATCAAATACAAATACCACTTACAGTGCGCATCAAATACAATACACTTACAGTGCGCATCAAATACACAATACATACACAGTGCTCATCAATCAAATTACAAATACCACTTACAGTGCGCATCAAATAACAATACCACTTACAGTGCGCATCAAAATACAAAACCACTTACAGTGCGCATCAATACAAATACCACTTACAGTGCGCATCAAATAAATACCACTTACAGGTGCGCATCAAATACAAATACCACTTACAGTGCCTCATCAAATACAAATACCACTTACAGTGGCATCAACTACAAATACCACTTACACATGCGCATCAAATACAAATACCACTTAAAATGCGCTCAATCAAATACAAATTACTGTGCGCATTCAAGTACAATAACCTTACTGTGCGCATCAATACAAATCCACTTACAGTGCGCATCAAAACAAATACAATAAATACCACTTACAGGTGGCATCAAATACAATCACTTACCCCGTGCGCATCAAATACAAATACAATTACAGTGGCATAATAACAAATACCACTTACAGTGCGCATGCAAAATACAAATTACCACTTACGTGCGCATCAAATACAAATACCACTTACAGGGCGTCATCAAATACAATAAATACCAAGTTACATGCGCATCAAATACAATACCACTTACAGTGCGCAGGCACAAATACAAATACCACTTACAGTGCGATCAAATACCAACTATCACTTACAGTGCGCATCCAATACAAATACACTTACAGTGCGCATCAAATACCACTTACAGTGCGCATATAACACAAATACCAACTTAAAATTGCGCCATCAAATACAAATACCACTACAGTGGCATCAAAATACAAATACCACTTACAGTGCGCATCAAATACAAATACCACTTACAGTGCGCATCAAATACAAATACCACTTTTTGATTTTTACAGTGCGCATTAACTACAAATACCACATTACAGGTGCGCATCAATACAAATACCACTTACAGTGCGCATCAAATACAAAATACCATTTACAGTGCGCATCAAATACAAATACCACTTACAGTGCGCATCAAATACAAAAATACCACTTACGTGCGATCAATCAAATACCACCTTACAGTGCGCATCAAATACAAATATCACTTACAGTGCGCATCAAATACAAATACCACTTACAGTGCCGCATCAAATACAAATACCACTTAACAGTGCGCATCAAATACAAATACCACTTACAGTGCGCATCTCAATACAAATATCACTTACAGGCAGCATCAAATACAAATACCACTTACAGTCGCATCAAATACAGAATACCAATACAGTGCAGCATCAAATATAAATACCTTACAGTGCGCATCAAATACAAAATACCACTTACAGTGCGCATCAAATACAAAATACCACTTACAGTGCGCCATTCAATGACAAATACCAAGTGCGCATCATAAATACCATACAGTGGCATCATCAATACAAATACCACTTACAGTGCGCATCAATACAAAATACACTTACAGTGCGCATCAAATACAAATACCATTACAGTGCGCATCAAATACAATACCACTTACAGTGCGCATCAAATACAAAACCACTTACAGTGCGCATCACAATACAAATACACTTAAGTGCGCAATCATACACAATACCACTTACAGTGCGCATCAAAATACCACTTACAGTGCGCGCATCAAGTACAAATACCACTACAGTGCGCATCAAATACAATTACCACTTAAGGGCGCATCAACATACAATCACCGACTTCACAGTGCGGCTCAAATACAAATACCACATTACATGCGCATCAAATACAAAATTACCAATAAGTGCGCAATACAAATACCAACTACAGTGTGCATCAAATACAAATACCCTTCAGTGAAGCATTCAAGTCAAATACCACTTAAGTGCGCATCAAATAAAACCACTTGACAGTGCGCATCAATACAAATACCACTACAGTGCGCATCAAATACAAATACCACTTACAGTGCCGACAATCAACTACAAATACTCCACTGTACAGTGCGCATCAAATACAAATACCATTACAGTGCGCATCATCAAATACAAATACCACTTACAGTGCGCATCAAATAAAATACCACTTACAGTGCGCATTCAAACAAATACCACTTACAGTGCCATCAATACAAATACCCTTACAGTGCGCATCAAAATTACAAATACCACTACAGTGCGCTTCAAATACAAATACCACTTACAGTGCGACAAATACACAAATACCACTTACAGTGAGCATCAAAACAAATACCAACTTACAGTGGCATTCAAATACCAAATACACTTACAGTGGCATCAAAAATACAAATTACCACTTACAGTGCGCAATCATCAAATACAAATACCACTTACAGTGCGCTCAAATACAATACCACTGACAGTGCACTCAGTAGCACGAACGGCATCAAAAGAAATACCACTTACAGTGCGCATCAAAACAAATTACCACTTACAGTGCGTCATCAAATACAAATACCAATACAGTGGCATCAAATACACAATACACTTACAGTGCGACTCAATACAATACAACTACAGTGCGCATCAAATACAAATACCAGTTACAGTGCGCGCATCAAATACACTACATTACTACACTTACAGTGCGCATCATACAAATACCACTTACAGTGTGCGCATCCAAATACAAACTACCACACACGTGGCTCAAATACAAATACCACTTACAGTCGACTCATCAACTACAAATACCACTTACAGTGCGCATCAATACAAATACCACTTACAGTGCGCATCAAATTACAAATTACCACTTACAGTGGCGCATCAAAATAAAAAATACCACTTACTGTGCCGCATAAGACAAATACCACTACTTGGATCAGTACCAATACCACTTACAGGCGCATCAAATACAAATACCACTACAGTGGCATCAAATACAAATACCACTTACAGTGCGCTAAACCAACTCCACTACAGTGCGCACAAATACAAAAACCACTTCAGGCGCAATTTCAAATACAAATACACTTACAGTGCGCATCAAATATACACTTACAGTGCGCCAAATACAAATACCACTTACAGTGCGCATCAAATACAAATACCATTACAGTGCGCATATCAAACATACAAATACCACTACAGTGCGCATCACACTACAATCCACGTACAGTGCCGCATCAAATACAATACACTACAGTGCGCATCAAATACAAATACACTTAGTGCGCATCAAGTACAAATACCATTACTGTGCACATCAATACAAATACCACTTACAGTGCGCATCCAAATACAAATACCACTTACAGTGCGCTCAACAAATACACTTACAGTGCGCATCAAATACAATACAGTACAGTGCGCATCAAATACAAATACTTACAGTGAGCACATAGTACCACTTACCAGTGCCATAACATCAAATACCACTTACATGCGCAATCAAATACAAATTACCACTGTACAGTGCGCATCAATAAAAATACCACTTACAGTGCGTATCAAATACAAACACAACTACAGTGCGCATCAAATACAAATACCACTTACAGTGCGCATCAAATTACAGTGAATAAATACATACCTTACAGTGCGCATCAAATACAATAATTACAATACCACTTACAGTGCGCACAAATACAAATACCACTACAGTGCGCATCAAATACAAAATACCACTACAGTGCGCATCAAATACAAACATCACAATATACAGCCGGGCATCAATACAAATACCACTTACAGTGCGCATCCATCAATACAAATACCACTTACATGCGCATCAAATACAAATACCACTTACAGTGCGCATCAAATACAAATACCACTACAGTGCGCATCAAATCAATACAATAACCACTTACAGTGCGCATCAAATACAATACCATTACAGTGCGATCAAATACAAATATCACAAAGTCAACATCAAATACAAAAATATCACTTACATGCCATCAAACACAAATACCTTACAGTGCGCACATACAAATTACCACTACACGTGCGCAAATACAAATACACAATAACTCAATTACAGTGCGATCAAATACAAAATACCCACTTACATAAGCAGCAAATACAATACCAACTACAGTGCCCGCATCAAATACAAATACCACTTACAGTGCGCACAAATACATATAACTTACAGTGCGCATCAAATACAAACCATACCGTGGCGCATCAAATACAAATACCACTACAGTGCGCATCAAATACAAATACCACTTACAGTGCCATTCAACTACAAATACCACTTACAGTGCGCATCCAAATACAACCACTTACAGTGCGCATTGCACTCAAATACAAATACCACATTACAGTGCGCATCAAATACCACTTAAACAATAGATACATCCAAATACAAATCCACTTACAGTGCCATCAAATCATACCACTTACAGTGCGATTCAAATACACAATACAGTTGGCATCGAATACAAATATCACTACAGTGCGCATCAAATACCAAATACCACTACAGTGCCATCAAATACAACTTACAGTGCGCCATTCAAATCAAATCACTTACAGTGCTGCAATCAAATACCACTTACAGTGCGCATCCAAATACAAATACCTAACTTACAGTGCGTACATTACACAAATAAACCATGACAGTGCGCATCAATACAAATACCACTTACACGTGCGACACACAAATACCACTTACCAGTGCGCATCAAATACAAATGACCACTACAGTGCGCATCCAATACCACTACCACGCAATCAATCAACACTATCCTAATACATTACAGTGCCGCATCGAATACAAATATCACTACAGTGCGCATTCAATACAAATACACTTTACAGTGCCATCAAATAATACAACTATCCTTACAGTGCGCATCAAATACCATATACTACGTGCGCATCAAATAAATACCACTTACAGTGCGAATCAATACAAAAATATCTCCACTTTACAGTGCGCATTCAAATACAAATACCACTTACAGTGCGCATCAAACACAAACATCAAATACAATTACAGTGCGCATCAAATACCACTTACAGTAGCGCATCAAAGTACAAATACCACTACAGGTCGCATCAATACAAATACCATTACAGTGGCATCCAAATACAATACCATTACAGTGCGCATCAAATACAATCACTTACAGTGCATCATCAAATACAAATACCACTTACAGTGCGCATCAAATACAAATACCACTACAGTGCGCATCAAAATACCCAAATCCCACTTACAGTGCGCATCAAACAAATACCACTTACAGTGCGCATCAAAACAAATACATTACAGTGCGCATCAAAGCCAAATACCACTTACCAGGTGCGCCATCAAATACAAACTACCACTTACAGGGCCATCAAATACAACTACCACTTTACAGTGCAGTCAATCAAATACAAATCCAAACTTACAGTGCTCAAATACAAATACCACTTACAGTGAGCACATCAAATACAAATACAAAGACACAGTGCGCATCAAATACAAATAACATACAGTGCGCATTCAAAACAAAACCACTACAGTGGGCCATCAATCAAATACCACTTACAGTGCGCATCAAATACAAATACCACGTACAGTGCGCATCAAATACAAATACCACTACAGTGCTCAACTACAATACCATTACAGTGCGCATCATCAAATACCACTTACAGTGCGCATCAAATACAAATACCATCCCTACGTGCTCATCAAATACAAATAACCACTTACAGTGCGCATTCAAACTACAATACCACTTACAGTGCGCATACAAATTACAACAAATACCACTTACAGTGGCCATCAAATACAAAATACAACTTACAGTGCGATCAAGTACAAATACCACTTATGCGCATCAAGTAAAAATAAATACCACTTACAGTGCCATACAACTACAAATACCCTACAAGTGCGAATCAAATACAAATACCACTTACAGTGCGATCAAACCCAAATCCTTTACAGATGCGCATCAATACAAATACCTTACAGTGACCATCAAATACAAATATCACTTACAGTGGCATCAAAATACTCACTTACAGTCGCATCAAATCACAATACACTTACAGTGCGCGATCAAATACAAATACCAACTTACAGTGGCGAATCAAATACAAATACCCACTTACAGTGCGCCACTCACAATACAAATACCACTTACAGTGCGCATCAAATACAAAACCACTTACAGTGCGCACAAATACAAATTACCACTTACGTGCGCATCAAATACAAATACCACTTAATCGGACCGCATCAATACAAATACCACTTAAGGTGCGCCATCAAATCCAAAATACCAACTTACAGTGCGCATTCAAATACCAATACACCTACATGCGCATACAACTACAAAAAATACCACTACGTGCGCATCAAGAACAATACCCGTACAGTGCGCATCAAATACCACTTACAGTGCGCATCTAAGCACAAATACCACTTACAGGCATTCAAACAAATACCACTTACATGTGCGCAATTCAAATACAAATACCACTTCACAGTGCGTATTCAAATACAAAATACCACTTACAGTGCGCATCAAATACAAATACCACTTACAGTGAGAATCAAATACAAATACACTTAACAGTGCGCATCAAATACAAATACCACTTACAGTGCGCATCAAATACAAATACCACTTACAGTGCGCATCAAATACAAATACCACCGTACAGTGCGCATCAATAAACAATATCACTACAGTGCGCATCAAATACAAAATACCACTTACAGTGCGCATCAAATACCAATCACCTTACAGTGGCGCATCAAATACAAATACCACTTACAGTGCGCAATCAAATACAAATACACTTACAGTGCGCCATCAAATACAAATACCACTTACAGTGCGCACAATACAAATACCACTTACAGTGCGCATCAAATACAAATATAACTTACAGTGCCATTCAAATACAAATACATAAAGTGCGCATCAATACAAATACCACTTACAGTGCGCACATCAAATACAAATTACCACTTACAGTGCGCATCAAATACAAATATCACTTACAGTGGCATCAAATACCCACTACATGCATCAAATCAAATACAACTACAGTGCGCATCAAATACAAATACACTTACAGTGCGCATCAAAATACAAATACCACTTACAGTGGCATAAAATACAAACACACTTACAATGCGCATCAAAACAAATAATACACTTACAGTGCGCATAAATACAAAACCACTTACAGTGCGCATCAAATACAAATACCACTTACAGTGCGCATCAAATACACAAATTACCCAATTACAGTGCGCATCAAATACAAATACCACTTACAGTGCGCATCAAATACCCCTTACAGTGCGCATCAATACAAATACCACTTTACAGTGCGTCATCAAAAATACCCACATTACAAAGTGCGCATACAAATACCACTCTACAGTGCGCACAATAACAAATATCACTTACAGTGCGCATCAAATGACAAATACCACTTCTAGTGCGCATCACAATACAAATACCACTGTACAGTGCGCATCAAATAAAATATCAACTTACAGTGCGCGCATCAAATACCACTTACAGTGACGCATACAAATCAAATACAACTTACAGTGCGCACAAAACTACATACTCATTACAGTGCGACACGAATTACACAAAATACCACTTACAGTGCGCATCAAATACACTACCAGCATGCGTACCTCAAATACAAATACCACTTACAGGGCATCAAAACACTTACGTGCGCATCAAATACAATATACCACTTACAGTGCGCATCAATACCACTTACAGTGCGCATCAATACAAATACCACTTACATGCGCATCAATACAAATACCACTTACAAGTGCCATCAAATACAAATACACGTAACAGTGACGCATCAAAAAATACCACGACAGGCCGCATCAAAATACAAAATACCATCATTACAAGTGCGCATTCAATACAAATATCATACATGCGCATCAAAGACAAATTACAACACAGTGCCGCATCAAATACAAATATCACTACGAATTGGGGAAGGATATATGTGGGACTGGGGAAGGTAAATATTGGAGAGTATATACTGAAATAGGTGATAAGGATGACCAGCGGGGTTTGTGCGGATATGGAAAGTATCATATACATAGGGGATGGATGGGTTGCCAGCTTGGTTGGGGAATATGGAAGTAGTATATCTTACATAGGAATGCAACAGTTCTTGGTGGGGCGGGAGGGAAGAATATGGCAAAGGATGATACTACTAGGGATTTGCCGCTTGTTAGTCTGTTTGGGGAATGGGGGAGAGGATAGATGGAAGTATATCTTACATAGGGATGCCAGCTTGTTGTTTGTGGGAATATGGAAGTATATCTTACATAGGGATGCCAGCTTGTTTGGGGAATATGGAAGTATATTAGCGTACTAGGTATTTTTTATGCCAGCTGTATGGGGGGAATATGGAAAGTATATATTGACTAGGGATGCCAGCTTGTTGATGGGGAATAGGAAGTATATCTTACATAGGGGATGCCAGCTTGTGTGGGGAAGTGGATGGGGAAGGAGCGGGGAATATGGAGATATCTTACATAGGGCGCAGCTCCAGCTTGTGTGGGAATATGGAAGTATATCTTACATAGGAAGTAGCTTGTTTGGGGAATATGGAAGTATATCTTACATAGGGATGCCAGCTTGTGTGGGGAATATGGAAGTATATCTTACATAGGTATGCCAGCTTGTTGGGGAATATGGAGTATATCGTTACATAGGTATGCAGCTTGTTGGGGGGGAATATGGAAGTATATCTTACAATAGGTATGCCAGCCTTGTTTTTGGGGAATATGGAAGAGTATATCTACATAGGAGATGCCAGCTTGTGTTGGGGAATAGGCAAGTATATCTTACATAGGGATGGCAGCTTGTTTGGGAATTGGAAGTATATTTACTAGGGATTGCCAGCTGTTTATGGGAATATGGAAGTTATATCTTACATAGATGGATGCAGCTACGTTTGTTATGGTAATATGGAAGTAGTATATTACATATGCCCTTATACATCATAGCCGGCTTCCTATTGGCCCATGTGACAGGGGGTTTCATTTAAACCTTGACCAGGACATTACCCCCTTGTCTAAGGAGGTGAGGTAAGTATTTCAGGAAGCAGGGATCCACAGAGCCGAGATGAATGCAGTTCAGCTCCAGAGACCCTCCACTCCAATTCTACATATGTTTAAAATGAAATTTTAAAAAAAGGAAAGCAGCAATCTTGCAACAATTTCCCTCTTGTGGCCCTGAGCCCTGAGTGGAGCAGTAATCAGGGTATGCCTGGCTATTATGGCTGGCTTGTGAAAGGCTGGTATATTTTGCCCAGCCGGATATATATTGTAATTAACACATGCACATTTTTTTTACAAATTTTAAATATTCACTAACAAAACATACATGCCATTTTCAAAATCTCTGGTAAACCAGAAAACCAGAGTCTTTCACGGGAGCAAGATCACTGGTGTCCTATTTTTAATTTTGTGCAACTAAAAACCTTATGGCGTTTTCATCTGTACTTAGAAAACATTAATTATAAAGACACAAAGCAACACGTTATAATTAAATACGCTCCTTCATTCATTAGTAAACAAATGGAGAATAAAGCTTTAAATTTATATGGAGACAATTAGGACTAAATGTATCAAACACATGGAGATTATATACACACTACAATGAGATACTGGGGTGACGTGAGGACATAAGAGTGTGTGGGGATAAGCTGCTAATACACTAGACAAAGCTTCACAGAACATGCAGGGGCGTTCAAGGTATCTTCTCAACAGGTACGGAATATTTAATGCTCGTACACCAATATAACAAACAAATGTGATCAGCCCCTCATAATATGAAGACGTGCAAAAATGAGCCCAGCAATTAAAGCAGGGTATTGGTGTTTATTATCCATACATGTATATCGGGAGTTCTAAAAACATTTCTGGTAGCCCGTGACCAACGCCTCCTACTCTGACACATTCCATGTGTAAAGGTGCAACTCCTGATAGTGACCAAGACAATATTTTGTACAGAATTAACAATCAATTGGTTCCAAGCTATGCTACGATACCTGCCTGGAGCAGGTAATACAAATCTGTGGCATCTATTCCAATACATAGGTCATTAGAATTTAGGGACCATGGGATCGTATATATGAACACTACCTTCATTACTGTAGAAAATTTAGATTTCTCATGAAACAGCTCTGAAGGCTTTGCTAATATTTCTGTGAAAAAATGTTTACATATATTTGAAAAGATTAAGAATAAATAGCCCAAATGTTTTTATTTTTTTCCCAACCCAACTTCCCTGAAAAGCTGTTTTGTGAATATGGCTAGATCAGTTAAAATAGCTGGTTGAATTGAAAGAAATTGGTCAAGAATAGACCAGTGGTGTTCAACTTTTTTTAGTTAAGGAATCCTAAATTATATTGAGAAATTCTGTGGAACCCCCACCCTTCTAATAGCGCGTCTGAGATCAGAGCATTGTAAGGAACCCCAACCCTCTAATAGCGCATTGAGATCAGATGCATTGTAAGGAACCCCAACCCTCTCTAATAGCGCGTCTGAGATCAGATGCATGTAAGGAACCCCAACCCTCTCTAATAGCGCGTCTGAGATCAGATGCATTGTAAGGAACCCCAACCCTCTCTAATAGCGCGTCTGAGATCAGATGCATTGTAAGGAACCCCAACCCTCTCTAATAGCGTGTCTGAGATCAGATGTATTGTAAGGAACCCCAAGCTCTATAATAGCGCGTCTGAGATAAGATGCATTGTAAGGAACCCAACCTCTCTAATAGCGTGTTGAGATCAGATGCATTGTAAGGAACCCCAACGCTCATAATAGCGCATCTGAGATCAGATGATTGTAAGGAACCCCAACCCTCTCTAATAGCGCGTCTGAGATCAGATGCATTGTAAGGAACCCCAACGCTCTATAATAGCACGTTGAGATCAGATGCATTGTAAGGAACCCCAACCCTCTTAAAGCGTCTAGATCAGATGCATTGTAAGGAACCCCAACCCTCTCTAATAGCGCGTCTGAGATCAGATGCATTGTAAATTCCTCTGTATTTGGGACAATTTGAAATTACCTGAAAATTGCCACGAAACCCATTAGAATGCCGGGGAACCAAAGGGTTCCTACGAACCCGGTTTGAAAAACACTGGATAGACATAGGAAGCAGCAGTAAAAGGAATTGGATTTAGTGAGGAGAATACAAAAGGACCAGCACTGGGGCAATTCAATTACATAATCAATTATATTTGTAAAATGATGCCCTTTTCCAGAAGACACCAATATTTTCAACAATGTGGACAATACAAGAACTATCTAGATATGTTAATGAACATCACTGAATGGACAATTTTTAAATAAATGCTAAGGCTTCGATTTAGTGCCGGCGTGCGCGTGCTGGAGCACATGGCGTCGCCGCGCTTGTCGCCCAAGCGATTAGGGCACTGATGGGGAGGCAATGGGCAGGCATGGCTGTGACCCCTCCAGGCTGGTTTGCCCTCATTGGCTGAGCCGTTCAAGTGACGCGGCTGTCGCAGGAAAAAACAAAATAGTTTGTTTTCTTCAAAATTAAGCGCACCACTGCTTCTCCTCGCGATCGTGCGCACTAAGCCCAGGCCGATAGAGCTGCTGTATTTTGTTCGCGCCACGCATGCGCCGTTGTGCACACTTAATCGCGGCAAGTGCAAAATAATGACCGCACCAAGGGTTAAGGAAATGTATTAGACAATTGGTATAATAAAATGTAAAAACTTACACATCATATTAAAAATGTCCAGTAGCGGCAAGTACAAGAATGGTGGAGCCAGGAGGATGGGTAGGCGCCTAATTTTATTATACCAATTGTCTAATACATTTCCTTAACCCTTGGTGCGCTTCTGTGTTTCTGTCATTATTTTGCACTTGCCGCGATTATAGTGTGCACAACGGCGCATGCGTGGCGCGAACAAAATACAGCAGCTCTATCGGGCTGGGCGTAGTGCGCGCGATCGCGAGGAAGAGCAGTGGTGCGGCTTAATTTTGAAGAAACAAACTATTTTGTTTTTTCCTGCGACAGCCGCGTCACTTGAACGGCTCAGCCAATGAGGGCAAACCAGCCTGGAGGGGTCACAGCCATGCCTGCCCATTGCCTCCCCATCAGTGCCCTAATCGCTTGGGCGACAAGCGCGGGCGACGCCATGTGCTCCAGCACGCGCACGCCGGCACTATAATCGAAGCCTTAGCATTTATTTAAAATTGTCCCATTCAGTGATGTCATTAACATATCTAGATAGTTCTTGTATTGTCCACATTGTTGAAAATATTGGTGTCTTCTGGAAAAGGGCATCATTTTACAAATATAATTGATTATGTAATTGAATTGCCCCAGTGCTGGTCCTTTTGTATTCTCCTCACTAAATCCAATTCCTTTTACTGCTGCTTCCTATTGTCTATCCCAGTGTTTTTCAACCGGGGTTCGTAGGAACCCTTTGGTTCCCCGGGCATTCCTAATGGGTTTCGTGCAATTTTCAGGTAATTTCAAAATTGTCCCAAATACAGAGGAATTTACAATGCATCTGATCTCAGACGCGCTATTAGAGAGGGTTGGGGTTCCTTACAATGCATCTGATCTTAGACGCGCTATTAGAGAGGGTTGGGGTTCCTTACAATGCATCTGATCTCAGACGTGCTATTATAGAGCGTTGGGGTTCCTTACAATGCATCTGATCTCAGACGCGCTATTAGAGAGGGTTGGGGTTCCTTACAATGCATCTGATCTCAGATGCGCTATTATAGAGCGTTGGGGTTCCTTACAATGCATCTGATCTCAGACACGCTATTAGAGAGGGTTGGGGTTCCTTACAATGCATCTTATCTCAGACGCGCTATTATAGAGCGTTGGGGTTCCTTACAATACATCTGATCTCAGACACGCTATTAGAGAGGGTTGGGGTTCCTTACAATGCATCTGATCTCAGACGCGCTATTAGAGAGGGTTGGGGTTCCTTACAATGCATCTGATCTCAGACGCGCTATTAGAGAGGGTTGGGGTTCCTTACAATGCATCTGATCTCAGACGCGCTATTAGAGAGGGTGGGGGTTCCACAGAATTTCTCAATATAATTTTAGGATTCCTTAACTAAAAAAAGGTTGAACACCACTGGTCTATTCCTTGACCAATTTCTTTTCAATTCAACCAGCTATTTTTAACTGATCTAGCCATATTCACAAAACAGCTTTTGCAGGGAAGTTGGGTATGGGAAAAAAATAAAAACATTTGGGCTATTTTAATTCTTAATCTTTTCAAATATATGTAAACATTTTTTCACAGAAATATTAGCAAAGCCTTCAGAGCTTGTTCATGAGAAATCTAAATTTCTACAGTAATGAGGTAGTGTTCATATATACGATCCCATGGTCCCTAAATTCTAATGACCTATGGTATTGGAATAGATGCCACAGATTTGTATTACCTGCTCCAGGCAGGTATCGTAGCATAGCTTGGAACCAATTGATTGTTAAATTCTGTACAAAATATTGTCTTTTGGTCAGCTATCAGGAGTTGCACCTTTACACATGGAATGTGTCAGGAGTAGGCGTTGGTCACGGGCTACCAGAAAATGTTTTTAGAACTCCCGATATACATGTATTTGATAATAAACACCAATACCCTGCTTTAATTGCTGGGCTCATTTTTGCACGTCTTCATATTATGAGTGGCTGATCACATTTGTTTGTTATATTGGTGTAACGAGCATTAAATATTCCAGTACCTGTTGAGAAGATAACCTTGAACGCCCCTGCATGTTCTGTGAAGGTCTTTGTCTAGTGTATTAGCAGCTTATCCCCACACACTCTTATGTCCTCACGTCACCCCAGTATCTCATTGTAGTGTGTATAATAATCTCCATGTGTTTGATACATTTAGTCCTAATTGTCTCCATATAAATTTAAAGCATTTATTTACTCCATTTGTTTACTAATGAATGAAGGAGCGTATTTAATTATAACGTTGTTGCTTTGTGTCTTTATAATTAATGTTTTCTAAGTACAGATGAAACGCCATAAGGTTTTTAGTTGCACAAATTAAAAATAGGACACCAGTGATCTTAGCTCCCGTGAAAGACTCTGGTTCTCTGGTTTACCAGGAGGATTTTGAAAATGGCATGTATGTTTTGTTAGTGAAATATTTAAAAATTTGTAAAAAAAATGTAGCATGTGTTAATTACAAATATATATCCGGGCTGGGCAAAATATACCAGCCTTTCACAAGCCAGCCATAAATAGCCAGGCATACCCTGAGTACTGCTCCACTCAGGGCTCAGGGGCCACAAGAGGGGAAATGTTGCAAGATTGCTGCTTTCCTTTTTTTAAATTTACATTTTTAACATATGTAGAATTGGAGTGGAGGGTCTCTGGAGCTGAACTGCATTCATCTCGGCTCTGTGGATCCCTGCTTCCTGAAATACTTACCTCCTTAGCGGGGTATGTCCTGGTCAGGTTTAAAGCCCCCTGTCACATGGGCCAATAGGAAGCCGGCTATGATGTAAGGGCTTATGTAAGTATACTTCCATATTACCATAACAAGCTGGCATCCCTATGTAAGATATACTTCCATATTCCCAACACACACATATACTCACACATACACACACATATACTCACACATACACACACATATACTCACACATATACTCACACATACTCACACATATACTCACACATACTCACACATACAAATACATATACACACACACACACACACACACATACACACTTACCTGCAGCTCCCGGCACTATATACATGAAAAGAATGCGGCACGCGCGTTCGCATAGGAACGCGCGGCCGCATGCTGTATAGAACAGCCCTAAGCGGTATTTGTTGTTGATGCACATGTAACGGACTTTCTGGACCTTCCTGACCCACCCAATCTCACATTGGCCCCTGTGGTCTAACCAGTCCCCATTACATGGTCGTGTCTGGTGGTGCACCTGTTGGCAAGAGGACTCCTGAGTCTCCCGCATGATGGTGTTAGGGGAATGTCAACCCCGACAGGCAGCTGAGGTAGTGTGCGTGAGTCCTACCTACATACAGTGCAGCGCCTCCACCTCATCAGGATCTCTGCGTCCGCAAGGAGATGGTTCTGATGAGGAACTCCTCTGTGGTGCCTTCCTCTGTGGAGTAACTTCACACTCACACATGGGGGTTCTTGTGAACAAGGGCATCTTTATTGATGGTATAGGCAGACTGCCCCTCGCAGCAAACAGCTTAGCCGCTCATCTCGTACAGCAATCTCCTTTCAGAAGATCTGCCCTCCCAATGGAGTTGGATCACCTCTCCCCTCAGGGAGATCACCACCTGTGCCAGGTCCCTGGACACAGTGTAGGCCCGGCCAGCCTTACTGCTGCAGGTCTGACTACTTGCTGTAGAATCACTCTCTTAATTAACACACTTGACCTTCAACTTAACAGAGCCACTAACTTTTGGCAGTGCTGTGTCTTATATACCAAGGAAATAGCTCCACCTCCTGTGTCACTAACAATGAACACAAGGTTTGTTACCACTCCCCTCATGTACATATGACACCTCACCAGGGTGTGAGGGCAAACCCCCATGATTGATGCTGGCAACCCTGTATATTTACCAGGCTTACTGCCAGCATGAGAGAGAACTATATACCATTTTTAACACATGGCTACATTCACTGAGTTGTATTTGTATTTGATGCGCACTGTAAGTGGTATTTGATGCGCACTGTAAGTGGTATTTGATGCGCACTGTAAGTGGTATTTGTAGTTAATGCGCACTGTAAGTGGTATTTGTACTTGATGCACACTGTAAGTGGTATTTGTAGTTGATGCGCACTGTAAGTGGTATTTGATGCGCACTGTAAGTGGTATTTGTATTTGATGCGCACTGTAAGTGGTATTTGTATTTGATGCGCACTGTAAGTGGTATTTGTATTTGATGCACACTGTAAGTGGTATTTGTACTTGATGCACACTGTAAGTGGTATTTGTACTTGATGCGCACTGTAAGTGGTATTTGATGCGCACTCTTTGGTCTGGCGAATTTCACTTGATCAATCTAAAACGTTTTTGGGATTTTTATTATAATTGCCATACACTCCGCTGATTCGCCAATCCATTGGTGATTTGTAGATCCAATCTGCGGATTCATCAATCAGTTGGCGGATTGTTAGAATCCGCCACAGCAGACTGGAATACACCGGCCTGGATTCTACCAATCCACCAATTAATTGTATCCAATGGCGGTTTTTGATGAATCCGAGTTAGATTAAAACCGACCAAATCCGTCCGCAGATTTTACACTTCAATATGATTTTGGGTCGGTAACATCTGGAAACGGATTTGGGCAGATAAACCCATCCTCAGTGTCCTCCTTCAGCCGTTGTCTACATGTTATGTGAGGTCACTTCACATAAATTGAGGTTAGTGACCACAAGTTAAATCAACCACTTATTAAACACGTGGTCACCACTTTTACAAATGACATCAGAACGATTTTTCTGACGACTGATGTCATTAGTAGAGTGGGTGACTACATGTTAAATTCAAAAACAATATGATCAAGTCAAGTTAATGCGGCTGCAAACCCCGGGTTTGACCAAGCTGTTTTCAACATCGGGCACCGTCTGTTTCCCTGATATATTACCGGGGTACTCACGTGTTGGGGGGTCCCTCCTAGGGATACAATCCAACTACCATCTCATGTGATCTGCAAGCCAATAGAAAGCTACATCTTCTGTAACAAAAAGAAATACATTGGTGTTGAGGGTTGAGTTTGCTGCTTGAAGTCAGCAATTTCTGCGGTGGGCCACTTTGAGGCTGATTTAATAAGCCCCTTACACTAATTGTGTGACTATTGTTATCCAATAGAAACCATGCACTATTTATTGAACTGAAAATTATCTTTAAGTTGATCTTGATAGACAACATCATTTAACCAGTATTTGAAATGCTTTATCAAAAATAGTGGCAATGCGCCTTATTTAAGAAGACTCAGCCTGTTAAAGATTAGAGCAAAGCTCCAAAGTGTATAATATTCTCTACATTAGAGATATATAGTGTTTTGTGATGCAAATTTTGTGTCTAAATAAACACTAGTGGTTTTCCTGGCTTGTGCGAAACAATGTATTGGTTTTTGTTATACACACACAACACACCACACACCACACACACAACAACACACACACACACCCCAACACACACACACACACACACACACAAACACACACACACACACACAACACACACACAACACTTTTTCACTGCATCACTTTTTGGTTTATATATCATTTATTTTATAATATAATTATTAACAATATCTTATTAATTGATTAAGTTTGTATCAGTTTAAATTGCACAGTTATATCACCTTATTCCTAACTCATAGTGCTACTTTTTGTGTTTTTATATATATAATAATAGGTATCACCTAATAAAAGGTATCACCTATACTGAAGAACTCTCACTAATATATAAAAAGACAGGGGGTTGCAGACCTGTCTATAAGACATGCAAATGAACATACAGTAATATTTACAGTTATATATATATATTATATATATTCCACAGTACCGTGCAATTGATCACCACCACACCAGCACAATTGGCCTTAATAATGTGTTGTGTAAAGGAATTCTATGTTTTACATTTATCTGTTTTGAACAAAATACAGTTGTATGTTCAGGGACAAATCACTGTATCTTCTCAAAGGAAGGAGAGATCAGTTGGGAATGGGGATTTTAGTACTGTAGCTAGTTTTTAAATCCCTTTCATTAATACCTATATCTTCAAAGGGTTTTTAGGCCTACTAAATCAAGGTGATGAGTTAAGAGTACTCATAGAGTGGAGCTTTGATAATAGAAATTTGCTTGATGTCCCATCCCACTTGTCAACATACATTGGAGTTGCAAATAAGGTGAAACAGTCACCATGTAATACTCCGTTCTATTTTAACAGGGTGTTTCTCATTTAAGACACATTAGTAACTTGTCAAATTGTCCTGAAAGCACAAGTTTCAGGAAAACAATCATGATAGAAACTAGTTCCGTCTCTTCTCTCTCTCTCTCTCTCTCTCTCTCTCTCTCTCTCTCTTCTCTCCTTCGCTCTCTATAAGTCTCTTCTAGATCTCGCCTCTCTCTCTTCTCTTCTCGCTTTAAGCATACACATTGTAGTGATTTAAACCCACAATTCCCTACTGTTCAAGAAAATTCAGGACTTGAGTCATGAATTCTCTGATGTTTTTTAAAATGAATCACAGATGTTTGTAAGATGATGCTGCTATGTTACAAGTTCAGAGTGTGGCAGAAAGAAACCAGGAAAATGTCACTGAAATAAAGTGTTACATATTCCACCACCCCTCCCCCTACTATTAGTTATAAAGTTCAGTCACTGCAGTTTTCCTTGGTGTGGGACCAAAGCAGTGGCATCACAAGAATGGAGCAAGGCAGGAAAGCTGCTAAAAATAGATGAGACCCGTCTTTAAAATAATTTAGAGTGGAATCCATATTGTTGACATATGACATTCATAATGTAATTAAATCATTTTCTGCTCAAAATGTTGCGCCTGTCTGCAAAAATGTGGCAGCAGATGTTGGGCTAACACTGATGAGTTTCACAGCATGTTAGGATGAATTTATAACAATCATTTACTAAACATATGGCCCACAACAGAGGGATTTTTAAATGTAGTTCATGGAAGCGATGGGATGCGTCTATGCCCAGAAGTGTTTTCAGTTTAATTGTGATTACTATGTGCCACTGAATTTGTGTGCAGTTCATTGCTACTTTGGATGTTTTTGTCTTGCAAAATAATAGTAGGGAACTTTGAGCATCGTGAAAGAGAATAAATACATGAGAGTTGTAACTGAGCTGCATACAGTATTGATACAGTATTGTTTAAGTTCTGTCTTCCCAGAAAGCTATTGGTAGAATAGTAATGTCTAACTCACTCTCAGCACACGCTGCTTGCCTAAAGATCTGTTTGTTCTCTGTGATGAATCAAGACCGTTTTAGATGGTTTCTCAGAAGTTGAATCCGTGTTGTAATTCACTTCTGTTGGCAGTAGAATCTGTTGTGTATCCATAACTGGCACGTTTCTAACATTCATTCATGGCTAGACATAAATAGGACGCTTGCAGAGAAAACATAGAAGGTTAGTTTGCAGCAAAGAAAGCGAAATAAAATAATTGTATCGGTTGGCTATATTTTTTTAAAAGCTTTTAGATTGATACCACTAGAGACTAAAAATGCAGAAACCATGGCTTGTTGGCAGACAAAGATTATCTACATTACATTCTCCGTACTGGACTTCCTCTCTCTCTCTCCTCTCTCCTCTCTCCTCTCTCCCCCTATAACCACTCCATTCTATACTAACATACTGCTTCCAGCAGCAGCTCATCTGCACTCCACTATGAAATCCATGCATGGATATCTATATCCATTAGAATCAAATTCCTAACCCTGGTCCTCACATAAAGCTCTTCCCAATAATGCCCCATCCTACATCTCAGACCTATTTTCTAAGTATGCGCACTCTCTGGTGTGCCAAAGTCCTACTCCCTCCTCTTCTCTGATAACTTACTCCTGCTCAAAGATGTCTTCTTAGCAGAACCCACCTCTTGAATTCAATATCCCCCACTGTCTGATTCTCCCTTAGGCCGCGAGTATTTCAGCGCGCGATGGCACGTGCGCGCCAACCACAAGTTGCCAAACGCCTATCAGGCATCTCCTATTGTGCACACGACGGAGTGCGATACCGCGATTTGAAGAGACAAATTATTTTGTCTTTTCAAGCGTGGCCACGTGACGTCCGCGTCACATGAAGGTTCAGCTAATGAGGGCGAAACAGCTTCATGACGCGGCCGCCACGCCTCCCCAATCCCTGCATGCCAAGGTGAAGCGGATCACTGGGGCTGCATGAGTGCGCAAGGCTATGTGCGCCGTTTCACGTGGCGCGCAGGTACTATAATCTTCGCCTTACTGTTCAAACATTGAAAGGTACCTTAAAAACTCATTGGTTAGAGGCTTATCCAGCACCCCCTCTGATGTCCCCTTTATGATGAATAAACTGATTAGTTCACATGATACATCCCCAGAACACCAGCAACATGCTCCCAAAGATTGTCTTGTGTCCTCCTCCACTTATATACCTCTTAGAACTAAAACCCGTGCAGCACGGGCCTCCTGAGCCAATTGGTGTCACTATTTATCATTGTTAATCTTTTTGTTATTCTTGTCTGTTCAATTACTTTTTTTTTTTTTTTTTTTTAAAGCAAATGATAAATTAATGATAATATAATAACATCTGCCGGTTTATAAAATCCGTTTACTGTACAATAATGTCAACTTTGGTCTTGAATGTTTTCCCTATTTTGAGATTCATATGTTGTTCTGCAGCTTTGCATGCATCTTGCATGTCAACAAAATTTCTCTTCACATTTCCCCTAAATCTACCAGAGTGCAATGTCAGTACGTGACCCCTTGTTTTGATAATTTTTCAAGACAATCTATTTTCCCTACATCTTTATACCATATGAGTTATTGAAAGTATCGTTTCTATCCCCTTTTCTTCCTTTCATGTATTCCAAAGTCCTAGTAGCCTGGAGAAATGCAGGTGGTAGTGACGTTGTGATAACGTTTTAGGGACCAGGATTACAGTTCTTAATAGACTAAATTATACAGTACTGAGCTTTTCAAACCTTATTAGTTGATTCTTGAAGTATTTATTAATAAAGAACTGTAAGGTTGATCCTCTAAAACGTATCACAAATCCTACAATGTATACACGTTAAATCATGTGATATGAGCCTTAACTGCACACTATTTTTTTTGCCAATTTTTAGCTGTTTTTTTTTAACTGTTGCAAAATCGTTTCAGAAGTACTTAAATGTACCACAAAGCGGTCATAAACATACATGGATACAAATAATTAAACAAAAATAAAATGGACATTTATATAGTAGTTATGTTTTGCCATTTGTTTCAGTTAATACAATCCAAAAAAAAAAACACTTTTACTGAAAAGATTTCAGAGGGAAGCAAGTTAACAACTAGCTAAAGCAGCTGCACACCAGTGGCAATATAACCATTGTATTACACCAACTCGCACTATTTTAACTGAGATCTTATCAGTTACATGTAAAGTGAAATCCCCTCTTATTTCTGCTGGTAATAAATCTGTCTGTGTATCCTAATATTGTGACCATTGTTCCCATTGTCTTACTGCAATATTCGAATACTTTTAGGTCACCTGATGTGACATACACATGTCACTTTACTTTATGGTAGCTGAAAGTAAAGGGATTACCTTTGATTAAAATAGTTTACATGGGTTTTCTATTGCTCATGTTTTAAATGTTGCATTATTTTGCACTTGGCAGGAAAGTCAATCCACGCTCATGCTCCTAGATGGATCTTGAAGTAGATCAACTCTCCCCTCTTGCTGCTACTGTGAGGTGGAGGCGCCCCTCCTCCACGGTAACTTCCGTAGGAAGGCTCCAACGTCAGAAGATATTGAAGAAAACAGAAGAAGAAACACAGAAGCGCACCAAGGGTTAAGGAAATGTATTAGACAATTGGTATAATAAAATTAGGCGCCTACCCATCCTCCTGGCTCCACCATTCTTGTACTTGCCGCTACTGGACATTTTTAATATGATGTGTAAGTTTTTACATTTTATTATACCAATTGTCTAATACATTTCCTTAACCCTTGGTGCGCTTCTGTGTTTCTTTCAATATCTTCTGACGTTGGAGCCTTCCTACGGAAGTTACCAGTGGAGGAGGGGCGCCTCCACCTCACAGTAGCAGCAAGAGGGGAGAGTTGATCTACTTCAAGATCCCATCTAGGAAGCATGAGCGTGGATTGACTTTCCTGCCAAGTGCAAAATAAATGCAACATTTAAAACATGAGCAATAGAAACCCATGTAAACTATTTAATCAAAGGTAATCCCTTTACTTTCAGCTACCAGAAAGTAAAGTGACATGTGTATGGTCACATCAGGTGACCTAAAAGTAGTCGAATATTGCAGTAAGACAATGGGAACAATGGTCACAATATTAGGATACACAGACAGATGTATTACCAGCAGAAAATAAGAGGGGATTTCACTTTACATGTAACTGATAAGATCTCAGTTAAAATAGTGCGAGTTGTGGTGAATACAATGGTTATATTGCCACTGGTGTGCAGCTGCTTTAGCTAGTTGTTAACTTGCTTCCCTCTGAAATCTGTTCAGTAAAAGTGTTTTTTTTTGGATTGTATTAACTGAAACAAAATGGCAAAACATAACTACTATAATAAATGTCCATTTTATTTTTGGTTAATTATTTGTATGCCATGTATGTTTATGACCGCTTTGTGGTACATTTAAGTACTTCTGAAACGAGTTGCAACAGTTAAAAAATAAACAGCTGAAAAATTGGCAAAAATAAATAGTGTGCAGTTAAGGCTCATATCACATGATTTAACGTGTATACATTGTAGGATTTGTGATACGTTTTAGAGGATCAACCTTACAGTTCTTTATTAATGAAATACTTCAAGAATCAACTAATAAGGTTTGAAAAGCTCAGTACTGTATAATTTAGTCTATTAAGAACTGTAATCCTGGTCCCTTAAACGTTATCACAACGTACAATACCACCTGCATTTCTCCAGGCTACTAGGACTTTGGAATACATGAAAGGAAGAAAAGGGGATAGAAACGATACTTTCAAATAACTCATATGGTATAAAGATGTAGGGAAAATAGATTGTCTTGAAAAATTATCAAAACAAGGGGTCACGTACTGACATTGCACTCTGGTAGATTTAGGGGAAATGTGAAGAGAAAATATTTGTTGACAGTGCAGAAGATGCATGCAAGCTGCAGAACAAACATAATGAATCTCAAAATAGGGAAAACATTCAAGACCAAAGTTGACATTAATTGTACAGTAAACGGATTTTATAAACCGGCAGATGTTATTAATATTATCATTAATTTATCATTTGCTTTAAAAAAAAAAAAAAAAAAAAGTAATTGAACAGAACAAGAATAACAAAAAGATTAACAAATGAATAAATAGTGACACAATTGGCTCAGGAGGCCCGTGCTGCACGGGGTTTAGAGTCTAAGAGGTATATAAGTGGAGGAGGACACAAGACAATCTTTGGGAGCATGTTGCTGGTGTTCTGGGGATGTATCATGTGAACTAATCAGTTTATTCATCATAAAGGGGACATCAGGAGGGTGCTGGATAAGCCTCTGACGCAATGAGTTTTTAAGGTACCTTTCAATGTTTGAACAGTAAGGCGAAGATTATAGTACCTGCGCGCCCACGTGAGACGGCGCACATAGCCTTGCGCACTCATGCAGCCCCAGTGATCCGTCACCTTGGCTGCAGGAGATTGGGGAGGCGTGGCGGCCGCGTCATGAAGCTGGTTCGCCCTCATTAGCTGAACCGTTCATGTGACGCGGACGTCACGTGGCCACGCTTGAAAAGACAAAATAATTTGTCTCTTCAAATCGCGGTATCGCACTCCGTCGTGTGCACACTAGGAGATGCCTGATAGGCGTTTGGCAACTTGTGGTTGGCGCGCACGTGCCATCGCGCGCTGAATAATCGCGGCCTAAGGGAGAATCAGACAGTGGGGGATATTGAATTCAAGAGGTGGGGTTCTGCTAAGAAGACATCTTTGAGGCAGGAGTAAGTTATCAGAGAAGAGGAGGGGAGTAGGACTTTGGCACAGCAGAGAGTGGCGCATACTTAGAAATAAGGTCTGAGATGTAGGATGGGGCATTATTGGGAAGAGCTTTATGTGAGGACCAGGGTTAGGAATTTGATTCTAATGGATATAGATATCCAGTGCATGGATTTGCATAGTGGAGCTGCAGATGAGGACTGCTGCTGGAAGCAGTAATGTTAGTATAGAATGGAGTGGTTATAGGGGGAGAGAGGAGAGAGGAGAGAGGAGAGAGGAGAGGAAGTCCAGTACGGAGAATGTAATGTAGATAATCTTTGTCTGCCAACAAGCCATGGTTTCTGCATTTTTATGTCTCTTAGTGGTATCAAAATCTAAAAGCTTTTAAAAAAAATATAGCCAACCGATACAATTATTTTATTTCGCTTTCTTTGCTGCAAACTAACCTTCTATGTTTTCTCTGCAAGCGTCCTATTTATGTCTAGCCATGAATGAATGTTAGAAACGTGCCAAGTTATGGATACACAACAGATCTACTGCCAACAGAAGTGAATTACACCGGATTCAACTTCTGAGAAACCATCTAAACGGTCTTGATTCATCACAGAGAACAAACAGATCTTTAGGCAGCAGCGTGTGCTGAGAGTGAGTTAGACATTACTAATTCTACACAATAGCTTTCTGGGAAGACAGAACTTAAACAATACTGTATACAATACTGTATGCAGCTCAGTTACAACTCTCATGTATTTATTCCTCTTTCACGATGCTCAAAGTTCCCTACTATTATTTTGCAAGACAAAAACATCCAAAGTAGCAATGAAACGTGCACAAAATTCAGTGGCAACATAGTAATCACAATTAAACTGAAAACACTTCTGGGCATAGACGCATCCCATCGCTTCCATGAACTTACATTTTAAAAAATCCCTCTGTTGTGGGCCATATGTTTAGTAAATGATTGTTTATAAATTCATCCTAACATGCTGTGAAACTCATCAGTGTTAGCCCAACATGCTGCCACATTTTTGCAGCAGGCGCAACATTTTGAGCAGAAAATGATTATAATTACATTATGAATGTCATATGTTCAACAATATGGATTCCACTCTTAATTATTTTAAAGACGGGTCATCATCTATTTTTAGCAGCTTTCCTGCCTTGCTGCCATTCTTGTGATGCCACTGCTTTGGTCCCACGCAAGGAGAAACTGCCAGTGACTGAACTTTATAAATAATAGTAGGGGGGAGGGGTGGTGGAATATGTAACACTTTATTTCAGTGACATATTTCCTGGTTTCTTTTCTGCCACATCTGAACTTGTAACATAGCAGCATCAGTCTTACAACATCTGATTCATTTTAAAAAACAGATCAGAGGAATTCATGACTCAGAGTCTGAATTTTCTGAACAGTAGGAAGACATTGTGGGTTTTAAAATCACTACAATGTGTATGCGTAAGCGAGAGAAGAGAGGAGCGAGAGAGAGAGCGGAGTGAAGCGTGTCAGTCGACAGACTTGAGGGAGCGGAACCGGAGAGAGAGGAGAGGAGAGAGGAGAAGAAGAGCGAGACGAAGAGAGAGAGAGAGAGAGAGAGAGAGAGAGAGAGAGAGAGAGAGAGAGAGAGAGAGAGAGAGAGAGACTGACTAGTTTCTATCATTGATTGTTTTCCTGAAACTTGTGCTTTCAGGACTAATTTGACAAGTTACTAAATGTGTCTTAAATGATGAAACACCTGTTAAAAATAGAACGGAGTATTACATGGGTGACTGGTTTCACCTTATTGCAACTCCAATGTATGTTGACAAGTGGGATGGGACATCAAGCAAATTTCTATTATCAAAGCTCCACTCCTATGAGTACTCTTAACTCATCACCTTGATTTTAGTAGGCCAGTAAAAACCCTTTGAAGATATAGGTATTAATGAAAGGGATTTAAAACTAGCTACAGTACTAAAATCCCCATTCCAACTGATCTCTCCTTCCTTTGAGAAGATACAGTGATTGTCACCTGAACATACAACTGTATTTTGTTCAAAACAGATAAATGTAAAACATAGAATTCCTTTACACAACACATTATTAAAGGCCAATTGTGCTGGTGTGGTGGTGATCAATTGCACTGGTACTGTGGAATATATATATATATATATATATCAACTGTAAATATTACTGTATGTTCATTTGCATGTCTTATAGACAGGTCTGCAACCCTGTCTTTTTATATATATAGTGAGTTCTTCAGTATTAGGTGATACCTTTTTATTAGGTGATACCTATTATTATATATATAAAAAACACAAAAAGTAGCACTATGAGTTAGGAATAAGGTGATATAACTGTGCAATTTAAACTGATACAAACTTAATCAATTAATAAATGATATTGTTAATAATTATATTATAAAAATAAATGATATATAAACCAAAAAGTGATGCAGTGAAAAAAGTGTTGTGTGTGTGTGTGTGTGTGGGTGTGTGTGTGTGTGTGTGTGTGTGTGTGTGTGTGTGTGTATAACAAAAACCAATAACATTGTTCGCACAAGCCAGGAAAACCACTAGTGTTTATTTAGACACATAAATTTGCATCACAAAGGAACTATATATCTCTAATGTTAGAGAATATTATACACTTGGAGCTTTGCTCTAATCTTTAACAGGCTGAGTCTTTCTTTAAATAAGGCGCATTGCCACTATTTTTGATAAAGCATTTCAAATACTGGTTAAATGATGTTGTCTATCAAATCAAACTTAAAGATAATTTTCAGTTTCAATAAATAGTGCATGGTTTCTATTGGATAACAATAGTCACACAATGTAGTGTAAGGGGCTTATTAAATCAGCCTCAAAGTGGCCCACCGCAGAAATCTGCTGACTTCAAGCAGCAAACTCAACCCTCAACACCAATGTATTTTCTTTTTGTTACAGAAGATGTAGCTTTCTATTGGCTTGCAGATCACATGAGATTGGTAGTTGGATTGTATCCCTAGGAGGGAGCCCCAACACGGTGAGTACCCCGGTAATTATATCAGGAAACAGACGGTGCCCGATGTTGAAAACAGCTTGGTTCAGAACCCGGGGATTTGCAGCCTTAACTTGACTTGATCATATTGTTTGATTTAACATGTAGTCACCACTCTTACTAATGACATCAGTCGTCAGAAAAATCGTTCTGATGTCATTTGTAAAAGTGGTGACCACGTGTTAATATAAGTGGTTGATTTAACTTGTGGTCACTAACCTCAATTTATGTGACAGTGACCTCACATAACATGTTAGACAACGGCTGAAGGAGGACACTGAGGATGGGTTATCTGCCCAAATCCGTTTCCCAGATGTTACCACCCAAAATCCATTTAGAAGTGTAAAATCTGCGGACGGATTTGGTCGGTTTTAATCTACGCGGATTCATCAAAAACCGCCATTGGATACAATTCATTGGTGGATTTGTAGAATCCAGTCGGTGTATTCAGCAGTCTGTGGCGGATTCTTAACAATCCGCCAACTGATTGCTGAATCCGCAGATTGGATTCTACAAATCACCAATGGATTGCGGAATCAGCGGAGTGTATTGGCAATTATAATAAAAAATCCACAAAACGTTTTGAGATTGATCAAGTGAAATTCGCAGACCAAAGGAACAACCCCATCCGCAGCGGATCCAAATTCGGCAAAAAAATTTGTCCATCTCTAGCTTTCAAGAAAAAAGATGAAGAAAGGGAAGAAAAGTATTTTTTTCCATGGAAACACCCTGAAAGGATTATTCTTCAAATCAACAGAGGATCATTAGTTTCAATCAAGAATGAAGATCGGGTAGTCTATTAGATCTAGGCCATTGGTCCCTGGGGGGTAATGGTTGGACCATTACGCCCTTGTATTATCCCTACGAATTAGCTCCAGGGGAGTACTTGACCCTGAAGATCATGGAAGACCGCTCCATGGATGAGGAAAGTGTCTTATATTTTCAGGAATTTATTTGGTGCCAATGAGACAATGTGGACTCTCTTTGAGAGGGCCAAGGTAGCCTCCCTGGCACTCACGGGGTAATGACCACTTTATATATTGCAATGTATGTTTTATTTGTGTATGGTATATGTCCGGTGTATTGATATGTTCTTTTACATTTGTACCATGACATACAGACCTATTAGCCAGCTTTGCCACAGATTGTAAGCTCTCACACGCAGGTCCCTCACTACCTGTTTACTTATGTAAATGTAGCTACTGCTCCTTCATTGTACAGTACCACACTCAAAAATATTGCCAAGCAATGCATTACTAGCCTCCTTGGTATGCAATGGTGGTAGGTAGTGTTTGAACCCCTTTGGAACATGAAGGTATTCTGAGGTATCCTCAGTCATCAAAGGGGTTAAAAAAATGTATGCCATAGGATTTTGTAATAAATCCATAATTACCTTACCCTATGGTAAAACAGTTACTCCTCGTCCTAATGTCTACTTTATGTATATAGCGCTTATTCCGATTAAATCACGTGTATTACTGATGTAAAGTGCTATGTACATGGATGGACCTATATAAATAAAGATTACATACATACACTGTATACCCTTTTTTCCCACAATTGTAGGAAAAAAGGGTTATTTATCACATAGTTAACACCATTTTTTTTTACCACTACCCAAATATAAATAATTCTTAGTACATCTGGCAATACTACTGACATTTAAATGCATTTTATTTTTAGCTGGTGCGATATTAACCCTCTGAGTGCCCCCTGATGTCGCCACCACGTCATGGGGTCTGCCACTACGGGGGCACCGTGACATAGTAGCTTGGTAATGGACTTTCTGTTTGTTTTCATGGGGAGAACACATTCTGCTCTCCTGTGAAGCGCTAAACGCGATCTACTGGGAAGTAGGTCCACCATGTTGGTGATGTCTCCATCACCGATTGATCTGAGGAGCGGTATTGGGATCGCGATGTGCCAGAGGGGCAATGGGACCCTGGCACTGGAAGGGATGACGCTAGTTTAACATAGTTTAGTGAACCTGGGCCATAAGTGCATTATAGTCTAACATGTTGCTGTTGGACTTGCAAAGGTCACGTTATTATATACATGCACATGCATGTGTAATGACATTTGTGTTATTTGTTAAAGGCTGAACGCTGCATCTACTACATACATTCCTCTGTATAACTGATAGTGTAAGACAATATATCTGTGCTGTCATTTCAACTGCTGTTCTTATTACCTTTCGCATTACTCACAAAAACATGTACATTTAGATATTAGTTTCCAAATTCAGACTTGGAAAAAATAGGAGCTCTTGACACATTCAGGCACAAATGTCACTACAGAAATCCCACTCCCCATAAATGGGGATAAGCAAAGAACCATAGAAAACATATTTACATACAATGTATATATATTGTGGGTATGTAAATATGTTATATATATATAAGCGACCGTGTAAAAATGTGATGCTTTAAGAAGTGGGGAACACATGATATACTTCATACTAAGCTGCCTGGCTTACAGCAATAATGACAAGTAGTCCCACACATGCTCATGCATTGAGCTGGAAACTTCTCAGAGAGTTACAGTTATCTCCGGGGGTGCAGCGATATTCCCGGGGCTGGGAGAGGCAGGCTCGGTATATCAAAGCGAAACTGTAACACTTACCAACAAGAAGCCTGCTCCCCACTATCCGCCGCAGAACCCCAGCGCCAAGCACAATCCTGCGTGTCCCAGCCTGCTATTCCACGGCCACTCGGGGGAGAAGCCTTAAAAAAGGGGGGGGGTCAAAATAGACGTGCACCCCCCACGGGAAAACCCAGCGGCAGTGGCCGTGACTCCCAGCAAAGTGCAACTGACAACTTTCCACAGCCCACATGAGCTGTCTCCCAGCAGGACAGGGCCAGCCCCCGGGCCCGCCCACCAGCGGCGGGGAAGCGCATCTCCTTCCCTCGCAGGCACCAGGCGTGGCCACCAGCCTCTACTGTCACACATTGCTGCAGCGGCCTAACCAGTTAAGCACGTCTCCTGCGCGCTGCCAGGCGGAGGGAGGCCGCTCTGTGTGTCTCCCTGACTCACTGCTGGGGAATGCTGCTGCTGCCAGGAGGCGTTATCTGCTGCTGCTGCCAGGAGGAGTCATCTGCTGCTGCTGCTGCCAGGAGGAGTCATCTGCTGCTGCCAGGAGGAGTCATCTGCTGCTGCTGCTGCCAGGAGGAGTCATCTGCTGCTGCCAGGAGGAGTCATCTGCTGCTGCCACATGGAGCAGAACGGAAGCAGTTTACATGGGTGCAAATATAGAAACACTTACACGAAGAGGAAGGATAAGCAAAGCAAAATGGCAACAAGTGTACACGTTTTAGTTTAACAGTGAAACTTCTCTCAAAGTAATCTCAGAATAGCCCGGCTGCTGTTATTATTTTTACTTTCTCCTCCCTAGAGCTGATAATATAAGACTCATTGAATCTTTGAGCAGCATACCACTTGTTTTATATAGAGGAAATGTAAGCTTTGTGTGTATGTGTGTGTGTATTATATCCACAACAATCTTAAAATAAACCTTTGGTGTTACATGGTACTAAAAGTAATTACTGTACAGAGTAGAGAGTCTTATGAGGTGACATACTGTAGCTGACAAGTATTGTAAATCCCCACTTGAACTTAGCCGGCCCAGTATATGTGGTACAGACTCCTGCAGAAGTGTTACCTTGCCGGATTTTAGCAGAGCATCATTATTTTATTCTAGGAGACAAAGCATAAAAACAATTAGCTAATTATTGATGCTCTGTTTTGCTGAAAAAAAGGGAAAGGCGTTTTAATATATAACCAAAGCGAGGATATGACCTAGTTTCCAAGGACAATACCTGTCTAAACATGCCTGTCCCTAATAAAATACGCAATAAAAGCTGATGTTAAAGAATTTTAAGGTGCAAGTCCATGTAATATAATGTTTCCTCATCTTCTGAAAGGGCAGCCAGCCACATTCCTGCAAGTCCCTTTTAAACTGTACAAGTGGGAGAGAGTCCCTTACAAAAGTGCCTGGGATAGAACTTCCTGGCAGAATCATATGAAGCTTTAATTCCAGTCTCCTGATATCACAGCCCTCACTCACCTAAACAATGAGGATGATCGTAAGATAATTAAACAGGGGAAATTGGAACCACGTGAAGCTTATTTTTTTGTGAAAAAATGTAAAGTAATACTTGCAATTAGCCATTCTTTTATATGATGTGTTTATCTGAAAGCTGCAGTACGCCAATGATGTCACGGATATTTATTGGTGATTCAACAGCCATGTTTGTAGTCTGCCGAACATATTTTTTGTTTTTTGTGTCCAAACCAGCGCGAAAACACCCCCAAATAAAAAAAAGTATGTGTGCCGAGCACGTGCATTTTAAGTGAAATTTCGTTGTCTTTGGTCACTGTTTTGTCACAGAAATTGTGTTTGTATGTGAGTGTCAGTTAGTCTGTGTGTGTGTCATTCAGTTTGTGTGTGTGTCGGTCAGTCAGTCTGTGTGCGAGAGTCAGTTAGTATCTTTCCTCTCCCTCCCCCAAAGTCACTGGTGACCTCTTCTGCCAGTAGTGATGTCACTTCCATCATGGAATGTTGTTACAACACAAGGGATTTTTCCTATCAAAACTCCGTAGGTGCCAGCAAAGAAGTTTCACTTCAATACAAATATCTTGCGAATGGGGGGAGGAAGGGGCGGGGGGAGAATTCTAGACTTAAGGGAATCATAGATGAGCTCCATTTCAGGTTAGAAATCTATGGTCCACTAAAGGAGTGGTACTATTCAAGGGGCCCAAAACCCCCAAACTATGAGTCTGTAGCATTATTAACCCATTCATTGCGGGAGAAATAACTACGTACAGAATCACAGTTGGCACACTAGGAGATACAATCCTTGAATTGCTAGCAAGAGCATTACTTGACTAGGGACGACACAGACCTATGCAATAAGCCTATACTAGTGTTAAGTGTATCAGACATTTTGTCACGTCAGACTATAAGTCTACATAACTTCAATAGATACACACATTTATAGGGCAGCACTAACTTACCACTTGGACTGCATTTCTAAGCATTGAATATGATAGTACCTCTACCATTGGTATGCAGCTACATTTGCTTTTTAACCTCAATCTTTGTAATATCTCAACAATACATTTTAACTATGTGTTATTAAACTTTGATTTTAGACCATTTTTTCGCATTTACGTTAAGACCATTAATATTATAAATAAACTATTGTGGTCAGTAGTGCACCATAAAAGGAATATTTCACTCTTGATCGTCTCTACAACACGACTCATCAGCCTCTCTATATAAGAAATCCATGGTAAATGATTGTAAAAAATCAATTTGATGGGGGCTGACGTTTTTACATTTAAAGTGCCCTTATAATGTACTTGATACAACATGGAAACTTGCTTGTTCTCTGGGGGGTGATCAGGCTGACCAAACCAATTGGAGCCCCCTTTAGGGCATGATCACATCATGTCATCACTCTAGGAGCGATCACATGAACCATAGTGCCGAAGGTCTGGATGCTAACCCTTTGAGTGCCCCAGGGTGTAACTACTACTACGTCATGGGGTCTCACAGTCAGGAGGCGACATGACAGAGTAGCCACGTCCAAAGATCCTGTTATCTGCGCTAGGGCAGATCACGCCCTGCACTGGTCACGTTCTGAATGGAAAGAGGATGATTCATTGTGATGTGAGGGGGTACCCAGGCCAGTAAATAAAGGTATTTTGCCGGCTAGGTGCCCCTGAGTCATATTGGGAAAATGTAGAGTGTCAGCTATGCAGCCCAGTAATGGCTGTAACTCTGGAAACGTAATATAGTTGTCTCTGTGTGTCCCGCTAGGTATAAGGGGACCACATCAATACCCTCAATTAAACTGTATAAGTGTTGTAACCTGTGATGTATCAATTATGAACATTGCAACAGTGTTTCCCCGCAGACCTCAGAAAGGATAAAAAGGTTTTAAATGCCAACAGCTTCACCCATAGCACATAAGCGGTAAGCTAACTTTGGCTAGGAATGTCCTAGCGCTTTGAATTTTCATGTGCGTGCGGCTGGGGGTACATCATTAAAATGGTTATAATTTACTTTTTAGAAACTTTCATGAAAAGTCATAAATGAAAGTCCCCCTCTTTTAAGGGAAGTTAATATTATAAGAGCCAAGGAATTTGCATTCAGGCGGGCGGAGCCGCGAAAACAGTCGATTCACAAGTACAGTGATCAAAAGGTATATGGCAGGACATTCCTGCAAGTGAGTCATGCATAATTTAACCTGGACTTCTAAGGCATCCTGCAGTGATGGTCCCAGAGTGTCTGACCAAGTCCGGAGTTAACAAAAGAACTGACATGTTAATGTGCTAAGTGGGGAGGGGGAGATGTAAACAGCTTTCCCTAGCAGATTCCCAGATGTCCGGGGGAGGGAGACCAGATGTCGCCAGGGAAGTGGGCTTGGTTAGGTATGCTAAGCGGGACAGGTGCGAAGTCGTGCATGTCCGTGGCATACCATGAAGCCCCTTTGCCCGGTTCCATGAACTACTGGCAACCTTGCCATAGGTGGGATGTATGGTTCCCACGCAGCGATTGGCTGCAGAGTGTACAGATAGGACTTTGGTGCTTTTAAAAGTCCGTGCATCCGATCGGGAGTTAGATTCATCTGAGCTGGACTTGAAACTTTATCACATCGTAACCTACCGTAAGTCGATAGTTCGTAAGATCAAGGGAATCCAGAACCAATCCTACGTTGGGAAAACGAACAGAGTACCTTCAGCGGAGAAAAAGTGGTTGCAAGCGGCGCCACTAACCAAAGACTATTTCGTGGCTCTGTTTGCGCACAAACCCCGCTCCTGGGAATTGGTGCCAAGAGACTTTGTTTCTGGGAATTTCGTTCCGGGAACATTTTATTTAGTTTTTCACCGTTCCAGAAAGTGTTAATTTGTATTATTTCGTAAATCAAGCTGTGTATGTTCATTCTGTAAATAAACCACAATTTATTTTATCTCTCGCTTTGCTCAATCAATTTTATAACAAGTAGGGGGAATTGCTGCTTTGAAATGTATTTGGGGCAGAATTGCACCTTTAGAAAACACATCTTTGGCAAAGGGCCTGCAACTCATTGTACAGTTTTACAGGAGTGTATGTACAACAAGCAGTAAAGGCAGCAAAGTACATGAGACATAGGAGTAAACAGCAAAAGAACCCAGCACGAAGGAGCAAACTTGGTCTCTGTTCTTAATGAATCAAGATAGCTGCTGCTGCTGTTGTTGCAGCTGCTGCTGCTGGTAGAAAAAGGGAGGAAAATGGGGAGAAAACGGGATAGACAGAGCCAGGCAGTCCCTATTCACCCTGAATACCGTTAGGACCTGGTTGTTGCAAATGAGGCCTTTCTGCAATTTCAGCATCCAGAGCAAACAATCTCAAGCAGAGTAGGAGGAGGATGAGTGCAGAAGTAGGATTATTTTAAATCAACGGGGTTTGCAGCTATTAGTAGGTTGTGTAATCCTGTAGACCTGTTTTAGAGGATAATTCTTTTAAAGCTAATCTAGCTAATGTCTGTAAGAAGGAACATCTTAAAACATCACATTAAAATGATTAAATATCCCAGTTTGCTCAGTGCTGACCAACCGACAGTAATGACCTAAGCATGTCTCCAAGAGCAATTCACGGTACATGGACAGCCAGCTTCGAATGCTAAAGCACAGCAAAGGCTTGAGTTGTTATCACCCCTGCACACAGCCGGCTACTCTGGACAGAAGGCATTTTTATAAAATGAATGTAGGTCACAGCCTATTTAGCAAAAATTAGCAATTCTGTTTTTTTGCCTTTGAAAGATTCCATCAACTTAATGCAAGTCAATGGAAAGATGATGAGCTCTCCTTCTATAACTGGTCATCTCATATACAGTACATACAGGTATATTTCCATTCAAGAATGACCTTCATGTACTGCTCTGGAGAGTAGGGACCCCTTTAGCAGAGAAGAATGTGCATACATTAGCACACTGCAGGAGCAGCTAAAGACTAAACAAACCCCTGCTGACAATTACTTTTCCTTGAACATATCCATATCTATATGAAAAGGGTGGGACTAGCTTTGGTCCCTTTTTCCAATGGAGTCCTATGCTCCCTCCAACAGTATTTGAAGGGTAGAATGGGGTAGAAGAAGCAAACATTTCATTCCGATTATTTCACAAATCTTTCTTATAGGAATCGGAATAACAAAGCAGGATTACATCCATGCAAAGTAACAGAACTACTGTGAAATCCGCTAACTATCCCAAGGGACACTAGCATGTAATTCCAATGACATTTTCTCAACATCATAAACCAGAACCAGAAGGGTTAAAGTCGCCCTGATTTTGCTGCATATTTGTTGCATGTGAAAACTTGAACACATATTTCATATTAAAAATGTTATGAGTCACATAAAATAGTAATGTCCATAGTATTTCATTGGTATTAGGTATGCAAACTATTCTTATTTTTCTATTCTTTTCCTTGTATTTTTTTGCCAGTGGAAAGCGGCACTATTTTAAAGTAGTGTTCATTTTGGGGACTAAAGTCCTCATTCACTCAGCTGCTGCAGCAACAGTTTAACAAATAGTAGCACATTTGACATGAATGACATTACAAAATACTACGACAGTTACTGTAAGTGAATGAGGCCCTAACGACACTTCCATTTATCTGTAAATCGTATGTGGTCCATATGAAGATATTAGGAATGCAGCTCCTCAGAATCTTTTAATTATCTAACGTCACACGTAGCCTCTGAGGCTGGTATACAATTGTAACGATCGTGCTTGCCACAAACCGGGACCGGACCGGAGGGCTGAGGTGGGGATGTATATGCACCGACCTTAGGCCACGGAGTCAGGTCCGGAGTGCGGATTCCGTGGTCAGACATAGCCAGATCGGGGTTGGAGAGAGCAGCGTAAACGTTATCCAGGCTGTGGTCAAGGCAGGCGGCACTGGAGCGGTGGTGGAGGATACAAGCGAGGGTCGGCAACGGGAAGGCAGATGTGTGGCGGTTCAGCGTAGCAGCTTCAGTGAAGAAACCAGGAACTTGGAGGGGAGCCGCTTCAGCGAAGGAAAAGGGCCCCTGTAAGGAGGACAGGGACAGGACAGCCCGAAGGCCTCTGCAAGGGGAATATGCAGCAGGCCACAGGAACTAGAAGCTGAGCACTGGGGAACCAGCACTGCAGCACAGGAACAGAAATGCCAGAAGGCGTGCTTGTAGCAAGCACAGTTACATCCAAACAGACTTGGATTATGCTTAGCCACTTCCTGGGGAGAAGAGCTAACCCTAAATAGCATGGGCAGCCAATAGGGACAGAGCTGCATAGCAATCAGCATGAAGGAGACTGCAGAGTGACTCCAGAACAGGTGATCCTTGATTGCAGCAGCAGGGAGGGGTTGTCTGGAAACTCCACAGCTCTGCAGCAAGGATGAGTTCCAGCCAAAACCCAGGAGTGGATTCCTCACAACAATGTATTTTATCTTATATTAAATTGTTTTGCTGCTTACATTAGGTAAAGTGTAACATACTACATTATATATAGAGAAAATTAAACAAAATAAACCCATTTTCGGGATGTTTGTCTGCTTCTCAACTTAGTTTTTCAGTAGTTTCTTCTTTCTTTTTTTTATCGTTGACATTTTGTTATTACGTTTTCCATAACAACAAGACAAAACCTAATACATTTCACCAAGACATCAAAAATACCAGTGTACAGTGTGTGCAATATTCCTTTACATTTAATGGTAAACTAAACCAGTAAATAATATATTCCACTTACATAGACTTTAAACAAAGACAAACAAAAACCTAAATTAAATGATAAATCGCTGAGTCTGTCCTATCTGCAATGCATCATGAATTTGTATTTCCCTCTGTACCTTTTCCCCTTTACCCACAGTTTACTTTGTTGTTTCTTTGCTATAGGTCCTAACCTTCTCTAAGCATAACAGGCATTAGATGTTTTATTCTTCTCCCTCCTCATCTGACGTATCAGACTTCTTAGTAAATACCACGATGTTTGGCCAAATGCATGCATCAGTACCTCTTTATCCCTGTCGGGTAACATTTTAATGAAAGGTTCCTGTAGACGGACGTTCACAGAGGTACACAATTAGGAGGCTTTATAATGTGAAATTATAATAGGCTTTATTGTGCCTGTTCCTTTTCATCTGGAAAATTATCCAAACACAGGGGGGGAACAAAGCTTCCATTCACTTGGGAGTATTTCTAGTGAAACACTATGCAATAATTCACATCTCCCTTAGTCAAGCAGTTCTCGCAGCCCCAAAACATATAACATGAAATAAGCAGATATAAGCAGTCTCTTAAGAATAAAAGTCTTATCTGTTTCTTGGAGGGAAAATCTCACTTCCTGGTTCAGCTTCAGGTGTAGTAGTTTTCCCTGTGTCTTGAATTCAGCTCTGCTGTGCAGAGCTCAAGACCCGTCATCTCCAGAGATCTGGGTTTCTTTTGGTCAGTCTCTCCTGGGACTCAAGAACCTCTGCTCTGTCTCTCCAAAGGTCAGCTCTCAGTCAGAGCTAGGGAGGAGTTACTTCCTGTCTGAACAGACAGGTTTTTGTAAGCAATCTAATCAGGCAGGTGGTGTTTAGTAATTAACTACCACACTGCTAGATTAAAGGCACATTACTGAACAGGGATAAGTCCCCTGTTACAGGTCCCATTTTTAAATAGTGTTTCCATCTTTAGCTCTTTATTAGTTTTGGATTCCATTTTATCTAACATGAATAATTGTGTTAAATATGTGTTTAGCTTCTCCATGTTAGGGGGAATATCCTTTATCCATTGTAACATTATGGTTTTTCTGGCGGTCAATAATGTAATTTCTACTAATTTAGGTATTCCCAACCTCGTTATTTATGATCTTCATTCCTCCAAGTTGCCAAAAACGTGTTATGTTAACAGTCTGCTGTTTATAATCCAGCATTTGGTGCCAGAAGTTCGAGATCTTGGGGCAGTCCCATAAGCAATGTTTCAGGTCTACTTTAGGTTGTTGGCACTATGGACATCTATTCCTGGATTTGTCTGTATCCTTTTAGATTATGTTAAAAGCATAATATGCCCTGTGTGTCAGTTTTAGTTGCATCTATCCCCTCGTTTCTGCGATGATTTGTTTTCTAGTTCTTCCTAAACCAGTTAGTATTACATCTAATTCCGTTATTTCCTTGAAATCTTTGTTCCAGGTCTCAAACAACTTTTGCAAAATCTGCTCATGATTTTTGTCTCTTAATAAGTTGTATTTATCTGATATTGTGTATCTGTCCTCTCTAGAAAAACTAAAGGAATTATCAAATATATTAGTAGACACTACTTACTTTTTTTTATAGTTCTCCAGTGATTTACAATAATGTGTCCCTGTGCATACAAGTAACCATGTGAACTAGTGATCACACTCTCTACCTCAAAGGTAAGGAGCCTCTCCTGGTCTTCCCTTTTCAGTTGTCCTATACACCTTAGACCCTTACTTTCCCATAATTTAAAGGTTGCCTGATTGTGGCCTTGGAAGACGTTTGCATTTCCATTAATAGGCAGAAATGTCAAGTTTGTGTATGATCATCTCTCATTTGACCTTATTATCTTCCATGCTGAGTAAGTGTCTCTTACCAATGTATTATCTTTGATCTCTCGCAGCAACGCTCCCCACTTTGTAGGTACAGTAGTACAGTATATATCTTAGATTCATAGGCCATACCTGCTGCGGCTCTATCTCTAAATTTGAGTGGAATCTTTTCTCCTATAGCCAATCGCCCTCAGGCCTTATAACACATGCTAAATTGTACTTTCTGATATCGGGGAAATGTAGTCCTCCAAACTCTCTGCATAGTTGTAGGGATTTTTTTTTAAATGCTATTCCGGGTCGACCTCCTCCCAAATTAACCTGCTAAATTCCTTATTCAAATCTTTGGTGTCAGTATGCTTTATTAGTATTGGTAATATTTGTAGGTGGTAAAGCATTCTGGAAAAACTGACCATTTTGATCAGTTTTGTATCTCCCTGACAGGTACAAAGGGAGGCTCCTCCATCTTTCCAGTTCCTTAATTATCTCCTTAAAAATACTCTTGAAATTGTCTACATATAATTTTCCCAGGTCCGCTGCAATATTAATACTTAGATATTTTATAGAAGCTCAAGAAACCCCCAAGCCCACCACATAATATATATATATTAGCGTCAAAAGGAGTGCTACTGAGTGTGGCCAAATGTACACAACAAAAGACAGATAAGCCCAATGTCAGGAAATGATGGGTTAATGGGATCTGTGCATATGTTGATCTGCATCCCCCTGCTTCAGCAGAATTGTCCCAGGTCTTAGATATATTTCCCCAGCAGTCTGGGTTATATTCCTGTATGGGTATAAATCATGTCGGGAGGGAAAGGGTTAACCATATTGTGTATATGTTGATCTGCATTCCCCCGCTTCAGCAGAATTAATTGCTATGTTATGTATTAACATGGAGAGAGGGGGAAATGGTATTGTATCCCTGACAATGGATAAAGTGGAAAAATTATAACTTTCGTTGTATACATGCTATAACACCTATAGCAGTCGGCCCAGGGATTGTTAACCCCTTCTTACCAATAGAAAGTATGATTTCCCCATGTAATAGTTTATGCCATATTTTTATTCAGAAAGGCAGTGTGAGTTACATGAGTCCTCTGATGTGAATGAGGCCATATGCGGATCAAAGGAAGCTCTTTGAAAGGCTTTGTGAGGTACTTTACTCCTCGGTCCCCTGTGGAGAAGTTAGCTAGAGGTGAGAAAAGACGTGGACATCAATGGAGGTGACTCGTCTCATTGCATATGCAGCCAGCTATCACAGATGGATACTAACCCTTGTGACCTGTTAAATGTAACACCCTACATGAAAGGCCCCTGCCCAATATGCATTTTTCTAGACAGGATGGCACCCAGGCCTCATGTCATATTTTTTTTTATAAATGGGGAGGGGTGTATTAATGAGGGGCTGGGTAAACTCTGCTTCTCGCTTTACCTGTCAACCTGTGATTGGGACAAGGTAATTGTTCACCAATAACTGAACTGCCATGTTAGGAATGGGGTCCTGCATCTATATAATTGCTTGCACCCCTTATTCCTGTGCTTGTCGTGACTGTAACAACTAAATGAGCTGCCATTCGGCTGAATATCTCATTATCCAACCCCAGTAAGTGTAAGTATTTTTGTAATGTTATTTGCTTAATGTATTGTCTGTTCTGCTCATAAGAAATAAACTCATTCAGTTTACTATATCCTAATCTTGTTCAATCTGGCCCGGTTATTATATATATATATATATATATATATATATATAAATTCTGTTCTCTCGTGGCACCCAAAGCTACATCCAATATGACAAAAATATACAGTGAAATTCTTATATATTCACTTGAAAAGGGTCATTTAGTTAAACCCTTTGGCCAAAGCGTTATAAGCCTGCAAGCCACATCAAGGCATGACCAGTGAGCAGGTCCTAACAACATAAAATAAAAAATAAAATGATAAAATCCTCATTTACCTCTATTTGGAGGGAAAATAACCACATTGGGTCTGTCCAAACACAGGAACATGAATAAAAACTGCTTACTTAGAAAGTGGGGAGGGGCGAGCTTAAACCCTGGGGGGAGGGGCCACTAACCTCCAAGCAGCTGATAACAACTGAAAACTGTGTTAATAAACACACAAAGTCCCAGCAAACTCAAGAAGTCCAAAAACCCACCACATAATATATATACTACTGAGAGTGGCCAAATGTACACAACAACAAAAAGAGAAGCCCAATGCTACATCAATGTGACAAAAGTACACAGTGACATACTTATATATTCTCTTGTTGTTGTTCTCATCCCATGTTACATAATTTTTATTCGTGAGGATTAATATTCCTGTTTTTGTAACATTATCTTTGACCTCTTAAAAGTTATCACAGTCCCCAATAGCTTTATATATGTCGCCAACGCCTCCTCAGGATTCGACACTAGGAGCGGCTGATCGTCCGCAAACAGCGCCAATTTAGCCTCATACTTCCCTACGTTGATTCCCTTGACACTTGCCATTTGTCTAAAATATTCGGCTAAGGGCTTGATTGCTAAATTAAAGAGCAAAGGTGACAGAGGAGACCCGTCTTGTACCTCTGCATAAATTGAGCTCAGGAGATAGTAACACCGCTGCCATTATTTTAGCTTTTGGGTCCACGTACATTGCTTGTATTATACTAAGGAAAGGTCCCTCAACCTTTGCAGCACCTGGAACAGATACTTCCAGTGTACATTATCGAAGGCCTTTTCGGCATCTATTGCTATTATAATATTATTTTTGTTGTATTTTATATTAGATTTGGTCCAGTTTATTTATGGCCACTATAACTTTTCTAATATTGTTCACTGGATGTCTCCATTTTGCAAAGCCGGATTGATCTGGATGGATCAATTTTGGTAGGATTGATACTAGATCTCCCTGCTAATATTTTTGAGAGGATCTTGGTGTCTTCATTTAATAATCAAATTGGCTTATATGAATCTGGATTTTGTGGGTTTTTCCCTTCCTTGTGTAGAATCCTTATAAAAGCCACCTTGCCCGTTTCTAAGTATTCTTCTGTTTTTAATATATCTTTAAATGCTTCCTTAAGTGGGCGCCTCTCCTGCTCCAGGCACATTCAATGTTTGCTCACAATGTGACAGAGGGCTGACAATGGAATTTCAGTGTTATTTGCAATAACAGCCACAAGCGCTAGTAGGCGATAGCTCGCTATTGTGTCTTTAAAATCTAAATGCAATGTACCCCGTCCCATATTCCCATTCCTTTTTGCACGATATGTTATCACACTGTATCATATAATGAAATGAAATGTAAAAACTTGAGAAAACTAAAGACTAGTTTTAGAGAAAGAAATGTTTTATTTGACAGCAAAGTTTAAATGAACAATGCAATAATACAAATGCCTTCACTATTCTTCCAAATTTACAATGTTGTTTTTTATTCATCTTCATCTTCTCCCACCTGGCTGGCTCTTGGACGTCTTGGTGTGTAAAGAGAGAATATTCAATATTAATACTCGCACATACAGTAGTGTGTTGCGCATGCGTGTTGTTATGGAACCTGGTTGAAACGGACATGCGTGTCATTGAATTTTTTGCGCTTGCTTGTCACTATGGAACCTGGTTGAAACATATATGCATGGCATTGAATTTCGGTGCATGCGTGTCACTATGGAACCTGATTGAAACGTATATGTGTGTCATTGAATTGCAGCACATGCGTGTCACAATATAATACAGTATTATTGAAATGCATTTGCGTGTCATTGAATTACTGGAAAAATCTTATTGTTCTATCTGATATATGTTCAAATTTTACATACTGTACTGCAATTGAAAGATTGTTTCTTTTAGCGAAGAAAATACAGTGCATGCATGAATTACACTACATTACCTGGCAGTACTGATGGATGGGTTTCCTGCATGAACACGGGTTTGGCTTCGTCCCGACACTAAACTTACAAAACATAAATGATCAGAAGAATTAAACAATAACTACATTACGAAATGTTACAAATTTTAGATACTGTACTACAGTCGAATAAGACTACAAGGTGCTACATCTGTAGAGCAATATCTGCCCTTCATTTTTTTAGGTGTCTAAGAATTTTGTTTCTTTTTGTTGGAGAATTTATGCCCTTTACGTTCCAAGAGACTATTTTCATGTACATTTATTATGTTTGTGATTAAATACTTGCGATTCTCCATCCACCTTTGTGGGTATCTTACTATCTCTCCTACAGCGTGCCATGCATGCAGTCCTTTTATTACCTTTGCTGCTGATGACCTGAAGCCGATGAACTGAAACCCATCTTACAAAACTATAACATAACACATACGTACAAAGAAAACACATTAACATCACTTGTATTAACTTCCCTTTTTTTCCAGGCGCAGCCTCCCACCCTATTGTGTCACTCCTCCCGCTCCGCCATATAATAAACCTCCAACTTAGGCCTGGCTAATAGACTTCAGGCTTTTATGAACCTGTTATGCCATTGCCCATGCCTTCTTCCTTATTTAACCATATATAACTGCTGATAATATTAAATCATTTTTTTGTTTACATTTATTATTATTTATTTATTTGTGATTAACCACTTAGTTTCATAACATACCATGCTTGACCTGTAACTACGGCCTTCCCCAAAAACTGTTAACAAGGCAATTCTTCTGGTCCTTGCCACTCCACTAAATGTTTCTCTCCTTCAATATTTTATCTCAGGATACCACAATAAGTACTCTTAGTCCATTACACCATTCCAAGTCCTCAAGATACTTTTAACCCCTTAATGCCTAATTATTTTACATGATCAGCTGAAAAGTCAGTGAACGGTATGAGGCGAATTTGCATCATTCGTCCTTAAGGTCCCGCGCGCTTCCCGAAGGCACTTAAATAAAGTGCTCGGGAAGCAGCAGGGCCTCTGTAAACAAAACCTTGATTAAGCCGGCATCTGGAGACGCGTCGCCATGGCAATGCGGCGTCAAATGACGTTGTGACATCATGACGCCCAGACACCGGGAATCAAGGTAAGGAGGAGGAGGGAGGGGGCGCATGGAGAGGAGGACATCCAGCAGGGGGCGCAGGGAAATAAGTTTGCGCCCCCTGTCTTAGTGTAACATTTTTGTTGCCCTTAAAGAGAGCTCTGCTCACCTTGCTGAATTCCCTCCTTTTTGCTAACACTGCTGCCGAATAGTCTTGGAAAAACAGGATCCTATGTCCTTCAAATATTAGGCTGCCAACACTTTTATACGCCTGTAGCAGGTTCGCTTTTCCTGCGGAATCTAGGACTCTCGTCATTACTGCCATGAGTCTATTTTCTTGCCCTGGTCTGATCTGACCTAGTCTGTGGGCCCTCTGCATCTTGGCCTGGGATCCACCCTGAGAAATTCCTAGTGTCTCTGGTATCCATTTGGAACAAAAGTCCATTGTGTTGGTTTCACAGATATGAGATATCATTATGATATATGATTATATGATTATTATATTATTATATTATTATATATTATATCATCTTATGAGATATCATTGGATGATTTGTCACTGGGGTTTTTTGTTTGCCTTCCTCTGGATCAATATACTGTAAGTGCGGATATAGGATATAGGATAAAGTATCTGTCGTCTAAATTTAGCGTAGCTGGAACTTGATGGACGTACGTCTTTTTTCAACCTCATCTATTATGTAACTATTGAATAAGAAAAAAAAAAGGTGCTAAATAGATTTATCTACAATGATACAGATGGGGCCTGACCACAGTTGGACTAGAATTCCATAAGACAATGGTAGAAATAGAAAAACATTCACCCCGGTGCATGAAATGATGTTAGTAATGAGAACCACAGATCCCCAGAAGCTGATTTACCAAGTTTCCAAGAGAACCCAGAGGTTAACATGTAATAAAACAGATTATTGTATTAAAAAATATATTCATATATAAAAGAACAATCATCAAATATACAATTAAGAATATCTAGGCTGGGTTCAAGCTTGACCACAATACTAAATAACCAAAACAACAATAAAAAATAACCTGAACTAAATCTCAATTCGCAGACAGAGACACCCCCACTGGTACCACAGGGCGCTGGGAAAAGAGAATGGAAATATAATCCCCAGTTTGGTTATGCTGTTCGAGAGGAGATGTGTTCAGGTATAAAGACACAATGTAAAACATAGAATGATGCATTGCTTGTACAATGTACAATACTAAGCAGGACATAAGTGTTATACTTCCAACCCTAAGCTGCAAGCGGATTTACTATTGCTATAGTTGAAACAGTGTCCATCCTTCTCTTTTAAGAGCTAAGTTGTTAGAGTATCCTTTAAAGCTGCAGTTCAAGCAATATCCTGCATGTGTGTGTTTTTTTAATAAATCAGTTCTGTAGTAAGAAAAAATACTTTTAGCATTTTCTGTTTTAAAAAAAACAACTTTCAAAGACCAATTTTTTTGTATTCTATTTTAACAAGCATGCTTGTTACTATAGCAACCATTTACATTCCCCATATTTAAAGATGTCGCCAAACTTTGCTGATCAATAGACGGAGAACGAATTGACCGGCAGCTATGCAGTTTTTTAGGTAAGTAGAGATTGCCCACATGAAACTATTGAAGTTATAATAAAACTAAAAAACTAAAAAAAAAAAAAAACGGGAGCCTGAACTGCAGCTTTAAATGGATTTGCCCTTTGTGGGCAGATGTAGTTCAGTATAGCAGGACAGCTTTGTAAGTCCAATGCAGGATGTAGTTGTTTGGTTGTTATAATGTATGTGAAAGTTTTTTTCAGTTGATACCTTATGTGAGTGTATATGTCACAAGAGTGTTAGGTACAGTCTTATCCCTCTGTTGTGGTTTTCCTGATGTTACACAACCACGTTCCCCTTATCTACTTGGTGCTGTACTGTGACTTAGATATACTCACTGATCCTCCTATTAGGTTAGGTGCTCCAATATGAGTATTGATTTTTGCAGCTACCTGGTCCGGACGTCTGAACAGTGTGGTCTCCGCTGGATCTGCGGTCTCTCTGCACTCAGCCCCAGCGCGTGCAATCCCGCACTAATATCTCGGCCATGGGAAGGTGGGGGGGGGGGATGAGACATACCCAAACCTCCAAAATTGGCTTATCCTACACAGCCACCTGTTCTCCTGCAATGCTAGAAGGCTCATCTTCAGCGTATGTGATCCCGCGATCGTGCTGCAGGTATCAGAGCCAATCTTTGACTCTCTTGTCTCCATGCTTCAAACGCTGAGCTGATAAAGCGCAAACGCTGTGCGAAACGCGTCAGAAGGGGTTTTTCCCTTGCTGTTTTTGTGACGAGAATAAATATTTTTGTATCAGAAGCGAACAGTCCAACCACAATTTTTTCCCTTTCGCTTGTGCACCGCCTCACATACTTCGGGTCTATGGATACTCGTCCGGCTGGAGCACGCTTATGAGGAGCCACGTTCTAATCGAGTGAGTACACGCATATCTTCAATACTCATTCGTATTACAGTTCAATCACTAATCTATGATATTGCAGGGTTAACATTATTGTGCCTTTAAGATTAGGCTACTTAAACTGCAGGCTATGTGCATACTTTGAGAACATTCTGAAAATGCTGTAACAAGAGTCAGTGTATTACATTGAACATTGTGGGTTATATCGTCTAAATTTTCATGATACCCTCTGGGACTTTATTATCTTTGTTCTCTGTATATTTGGTCTTGCCTCAGGGAAGCATTACTTGGGGTCTTCTACTCCTATTTTCTCTTTACTATGTAACTATGTAACTCACTCAGCCTCCCCTATACTGGTGCTCTGAGAGGTGAGTTCCCCTTTAAGATCCTCTATGGACCTGTGCAGCTTTTCAAAGTTTTTTGTCGCCGTTGGCATGATTTCCCTCCCACCAGGGTTGCCACCTTCTATTGAAGACTAACCCGGATTTTGCAAAACAAATGTTTACATTTATTTATCTTATTTATATATTTATTTACCTAACTGGCGGTGGCAGGGGCATCTCCCGGCATCATCTCCCCCTGCAAGGTGCAGTCAGCATGGCTCCACGATGTCAAATGGCACGAGTTGCCATGACAACGTGACATCACGGTGTCACATGGTGTCAAGTAGCCATGACACTAGACGCCTTATGGTGCAGGAGCATCAGATGATGCAGCCATGTTGATGGGATTTTCAGAGGGAGATGCCGCCTTCGCCTGGAGATTTTTCAAGTAGACCCGTAGCCTGGAGATACCTGGCCGAAACCCATAGGGTCAAACCCGGAGTGGTAGCAACTCTGCTCCCCACAGCTCTGGCCACTTCACCATGTTCTCTCTGCTCCCTGTGCCCCCACTCTCCTGTGGGTCACAGACATCCTCCTGATCCTCTGAATCCCGCTCCACGAGGTCGACCGCCATCTTGGATTTCTCCTTTTATCTTTCTGCCTTTTCAGGATGCTGCTGCTGCTGCTGCTATGGAGGAATATTGGATTCTTTTGAGAATTATTTGGTCTTCAAGCTCACTTTGGACCCTTTCCTCTCTACTTGCCTGTCACTCAGCTGCTTTTTTTTCTCAGTCTATGTAATACGGGGAGTGAACCCCATAATGTTCGGTGCTCTGAAAAAGTGTATATGTGTAGATATGGGTCGGATAATAACCCTTGGTTAGCTTTGAAAATTGGTGGAAAAAAGAAGAGAAAGTGATCCCACTGCAATCAATGTATAAAACGTTGAATGTATAACTGGAGTAATAAAGCAAAAATGCAGACTTAGTAACCTTAGGGGGGGGGGCCGTTGTGCAGGGGTTGGTAAGGAGACCGGATGAGAAGCTTTGTATGGAAACTCCTCTCCTGTACTCACGTATACACCAACCGATGCCTGCTGCCCTTTGCCCGCCTGGTGTCTTCACTGCTTGCTCCGTGGAACTCCCGGCTTACTCCACGTGTGCGGCGCCTCCGAATGACGTCATCGCCGTCGCCAGCCTGGTGAGTCCGGGAGGGTTAACAGAACGCATCACGAACGCCAGCTATCCCCGCAACTGCAAGGGGAGGGGATATCGGAGCGTCTGTTCCGTAGTGCAGGGGATCCTTAGCGTGCCCCAGCCGTGCGGGTAGAAACAGCAGAAGTTTTCTTCAATTTTGCTTATTTTCTCAGGTTAGTGTCGTTCAGGATGATTACTGGCTGGGCTTCTGCAGAGCCCAGCATTAAAATGGAGCCCCCTTTGAATTTTGGGGGGGATGTTTTGCCTTTAATTGCTACGGAGCCTCTCCTTTAGAACTGTTTACCTTTCCGGTACCTTTATTATACCGGTTATTGCCGTTCTGGCTGCGCTCTGGCGGGGCTGTATGGAGCTCAAACTTCTGCTGCCGCTCTGACTGGCGCCAAACCGGAAGTTCGGAGCTTCTTCTATAACCAGTTTTGCTCATTTCTAATATCCCCTGAAAATGAAAACACAATGGACCATATTTGCAAAGCAGTGCTACTCCATTGTGGCTTCCTATTGGATGGCCATTTAAATACTCATTGAAAACCACTAAGTACTGTAATACCAGTAACTTGACCAGTAAGTACCACAGAACCAGAAGGTCCGTCGTGAAGCTGAAAATAGTGCTCAGGAGGAGCACCCCAGTTGAAAACTGTTTATTTAAGGTGGATCGCTTCTTTAAACATGTAAATAAAGATACCACTTGTTAACACATTCATGTTTCAGACAGGTCTGCAGCCCTGCTTATCCCCATTATCCGTTGGCATACAATGCTTCCATTGCACCAGGGATTCTGGGTAATAACATGCAAATGATCACACAGTTAGTCACCTTTTGCTTCTTGTCCATTTTAACAGGAATCCCTATAAGCTTACGCCTCCCGCATTACACAGCTTTCAGCACAGCCTGGGTTAAATAAGTGCATTGCCAGTAAACCTACTCAGAGGCATGTGTTTCAATCTCATCCATGTGAGGATAGTTACTGGCCTTGCAATGTGAAGCTGGGAGGGGTTACAACTGAACACGTGCTCACAAGTGATACTTGTATTTGCTGTAGACTGTACATGGAGAGGTGTTGTCACTTTTTTACCCACCAGGAGCGGCTCAATGATTAAAGACACTGACTCTGATAACAACGACACTGAGTGTGAATCAGGGGAACCTGGCTCAATTCCGGGTGTCAGCTCCTTGTCACGTTATCTCCCTGTGCCTCATGCACCAAAAACCTAGCTGTAAGCTCTATAGGGCAGGGACTGTGTCTGTAACAAACCTATGTGCTGCGCACCACGCGCTGTGATGTAATTGTGAAGCACCTTGAGTCCCATTGGGATAAAAGCGCTACATGAAATAAAATTATTATTATTATTATATAATATGTGGTTGAAACCAGACACAAAGAAAGACATGGTGTGTAAAAAAAATGACAGACTCTCCACCGTTCAGTGTACAGCAAATAAAAATACCTCTGCATGGTGGAGGGTTTTTCTCACTTTCTTTTACTCACTGTAACTTTCTTTGTGTCCTTTAAACATGAACATTTTTATAGCAGTGAGTAAAGTTTCCTGTTTCCCCACCAGCAGCCGTGACAAGGAAAATACAGGAACATAAAAACATGCTCACGCTTGCCTGTGCCATTATATTAACCAGCCAGTAACATCAAAAGGGGAAGGGGACAAGCAGCTTTCTGGAAAAAATGGGACACATAAAATCAAAACATATCAATGCTGGAAAATTACAAAAGTGTATTACAACACGAGCAAGCTGCCCATTGTTAAAATACCTACCCAACAGAGATAGAGTAGAGTAGCTTCTAGCAACTCAATTCCCAGTGAAGTTTCAACTCTTACCACTGCTGTAACTTTCTATAAAATAGATTTTTCATGCACACATCGTGTACAGGCATACCCCGCATTAACGTACGCATATATACAGGCATACCCCGCATTAACGTACGCTATGGGACCGAAGCATGTATGTAAAGCGAAGATGTACTTAATGTGAAGCACTACCTTTTTTCCACTTATTGATGCATGTATCAAATACGTGCATAACTGATGTAAATAACGCATTTGTAACAGGTGAAAATCTCCCTGCTTGCGCACAGCTTCGGTACAGGTAGGGAGTCGGTATTTCTGTTCAGGACGTGCTGACAGGCGCATGCGTGAGCTGCTGTTTGCCTATTGGGCGATATGTCCTTACTCACGAGTGCACTTAAAGTGATTGTCCTTAAACCGGGGTATGCCTGTATACTTTATAATATCAGTAATCTTGGCCAGTAATGTGGGCTTAGTCATTTTTATGAGCTTTGTCCCATGTACTGGGAACACCAACCATTATTGTAAGCAGTTAAATATGTATTTCCTGCAATGTCGATCACTGAAAAGGCCTCATTATAACTTATGTTATTATTGAACTCAAAAGGTTTAAAGAACAATGGGGGCTATACACTAAGCAGAGATAAGTCGTTTTAAGAACGCAAAGTGCTCTTAGAACATGATGTTCCGCCGAACACGATTCACTAAGACATGCAAACAGGCACTTTGCGTTCTTAAACGGACTTTTTCCTGGAAATTTTTCAAAGTCCAACTTTGCTCGTACGATAACCTGTTTGAGTTCAATTCTGCTCTTCTCCGGGATTCACTAAGCTACGCAAAGTTATCGTACGCGAAAGTTGCATTCAAAAAAGCTCGCCAGCTAGAGGCAGCCGATAAAAAAGCTGGACTTTGAAAAATTTCTTTGTTTACATTTTTGCATGCTCAAAACCCATTCAACAGGCCGGCGGGTGTCTCCGGCTGACCCCGCAGTTGTCCGGGGGTCCCCACTCACCAAGCGGGGGTTCCCGCGGGAGTGCGGGGGTCCCCGCGGGAATCCCAACTCTGATTAGTTCTGGTAGACCATGTGACTTTGCTTCATCCAATCAGAGTTGGGATTACGTTCCCACGCTCTGATTGGCTACCGTACTATGTGTCGCCGGCCATCTTTGTTTTGATGACGTCATCTTAAAGGCATTTGAAGCTCAGCCATTCTGATTGGCTGGCATCATTGCCATTAAATGACATCATAAAAAAAAATTCCCCCCCAAATCACATGGTTTTCACGGCCCAATCAGGGCCGTGGGAACCATTTGACGAAAATGTGACGCCATAGGCCTATAAAAGCCTATGTCGTCTCATTTTGAAGCCAGACGCTGAGGAGGGAAGACCTCCCCTCCTAAGGAGACGAAGAGCGTGGCGTAAGAAGATGGAAGAAGACGGAGAAGACCCCAAAGAAGAAAAGAAGACCCCAAGACTGACGAAAAGGATTACAAATAGAAGAAAGAAGACACAGACGTGAATTGTAATGGTTTTTTATTTTATGGTTACCTTTGGATTTGGTTCAAGAGATTCTGGTTCCCCTGGATTTCGGTGAGTGGGCATCTAATGGCAAGTAAACAAAAGAAAAGTCTATTATTTAAATTTTTACAGGTTTTTTGATTTTTTTTTCAAGTGTATTTTTTTTTTCCTCCATTTAATGCCCCTGAATTGATCTATGTCCCTATGGATATACATACATTCAGGGACACTGAATTGGTGTATTGTATGTGATTTTTGGATGTAAATGCATTGTTTTTTATGCTCTTTTATTGCCCCTGTATGGTATGTATATCTAGATGGATATACATACAGGGATAATAAAGATTGTTTTGCTAATGTTTATGTATCTCATGTATTTCTAATGTATTTAGCAGCTTTATTTATACATTGGTGTGTGTAATGTAATTTTTTTTTTTTAGTTACATGTTTTTTTATTGGCTTATTTCTGGTAGTAAGATTTGAATGATGGTGGTTACTTTCAATTAGAATTATTTTGGTAATGGTTTGGCTTTAGGAATTGAATAGGGAATTGTATAATTGATTTTGATTGTATTGTAATTGGTTAAGGAAATTGATTGATTGATGGTAAATTTATTTATGTTGCTTACTTTCTATTTGATTTTGTGGATGGCATTGGTGGTTAGGGGACATTGTTCATAGTGTATTTTATTTTGAAATTGATTTTGCATAGTGTTACATGATGCACAGATTAATTGCATCATGTACACACTCAAATGCAATTGTGTGAGATTTGATATGCATTTGTCTAGCTTCTGGTTTAATTGTAAGATGCAATGTGGTGATTTTCAGATTAAGATTTCATGTTTTTATTTATGCATGTTTTATGTGTTTCATAATGGGCAAATAATCTATTATCTATATCTGGATAATAGTTATTTTGCCCATTACTGTACTGTATGTGTTAGGGGGTGGGGGGGATGTGTGTTGTATATTGCTATGTTTATTGGGGGCAATTGTCCCCAATAAACATGCTATTGTGCCTTAACCCTTCATTGCCTTAGCGGATAGCCGCTAAGGTAATGAAGCTGCTTTAATGTATTTTTATTAATAGTGTGCGGGAGCAGGGGGTCCCCTGAGCTGAACCGCATCTTGCTCCTGAGTTACGAACCCCGGTTTGGGGCATCTGGTGCCAGTGTCGCTGCCATCTTTATAGAGCCCCACGTCGCGTCTTGGACGCTATAAAGATGGCGGCGACATTGGCCTCCGATGCCCCATACCGGGGCCTGTAACTCGGGAAGCAGGGGGTCCCTGAGGCACAAATCAATGCGGTTCAGCTCAGGGGACCCCCTGCTCCCGCACACTATTATTAAAATGTACATTAATGCAGCTTCATTACCATAGCGGATAGCCGCTAAGGTAGGAATTATTGTTCATTGATATGTGTGTTTTGACAGTAGTGTAGATGTGTAGGGTGTCTCCGGAGCTGAACCGCGTTGGTTTCAGGTCCAGGGACCCCCTACTTCAGGAAATACAGGCCCCGTTATGGGGTGCCGGTATCCCCTGCACTTTGAAAGCTTCCGCGTCACGTGACCGGGACATTTAAATTCTGCAGGGGATACCGGCACCCCATAAAGGGGCTTGTATCTCCTGAAGTAGGGGATCCCCGGACTTGAAACCAATGCGGTTTCAGCTCCGGAGACCCCCTGCTCATGTACACTATATTAAAATGTATTTGTTTGTGTACATCGCCTGTAACAGCCTTGCATGGAGATGGCAAATCTCCATGCAAATGTTCCAAGCGGCTTTTTTTTCTATCAGCTAGCGTACGTAAAGTTTAAGAACACTAGCAGGGTGGAAAAAAACAACACGTACGATGTGGCTGTTTTGAGCCCGTACGATAGAAAATGGGCTCCGGCTTCACTTTTTATCGGACGTGCTTTTTTGTTTCAGCCAGACGCAAAAGCACGGAGCTTAGTGCATAGCCCCCATAGTCTCCTAGGACCATTTGGTTATTTGTTTATTACCAGAACCAGAGTTCTCACATCTCAGAGGACCCCGTGGTTTCCGAGAAACAATAAGGATCCTGGAGTCAGCATTGCCCCGGTGACCAATAGAAAACTGAAACATCATTGGGGGATGACATTGCGACTTTCTGCTTTCAGCCACATGTCTACGTGTACTTTTTTTTATCAAAGGTACAAAAAAAGAAAAATTATCCGAGGGGGGGAAGGGGGTTTGGAGAAAATGAATCTGGGTGATTGATGCCTTCTTTGCCAAAATCTGACACCTCTTAGTTTTTTTAAACCATGGTTAAGGTTCTTAGACGATATCCAGATCATGGGCTGTCAGCCTCAAAGAAATTCTTAAAATATCCCCTGTGCATCACGGAAAGAGGTGAGAAAAAGGTCACTGGTTAGTTGGAGGGCTATATTAAATATAAGAAATGTTGGGCCTGACAGCAATTCATAAGAGTAACAAATAGATATCTGTCACCATTGCAATTAGACAAATCAAATCATACCACACACTTCATGAGTAAGAAGTGCAAAAGGCAGATAACTGTTTCTCCTGCGAAAATAAACGTTGGTCTGTCAAATTTATAGATGCAGGCGTGTACTGTATGTGAAGAACACAGACTCCACCTTGAAGATAACATCTAAGTATTAGGGTAAAGAAGTTATGTGTGTTTCTATATTCAGTCAGCCGTTAAACGTCTCAAGAGGAGTTTTTTTCTTTTCAGTCGTAAAACTGTCAACACGGTGGCTGATAGATGACAGGGGTGGGCTTATGGTGTTCTCAATGAAGGGGAGTTAGAATATAAAGCCCTAATTTTAATTACGAGTTAGAATTCAACAGAGGTGTGTTTTGGGATGAAAACACGCAAATTCTCTTCTACTCCAGCGACCTGTTTGGGTAAGGACCAATGACATATGCTAATGTACTGTATAGGGATTTCTGTTTATGTTTTATCCTTTTATTTTAAGAAACTGGTCTGCATTTATTGTACCTGTATGTTCTTGTAGTAATCTTATTCTGTATTATTATATATATTAAAACAAAACTTGAATAAGTTATGCTTTGGGCTCTGAATGATCTGTTTGCACACTTTGTGTAGAGTAAAGTACATTTTCAGACACTTTTGCTACAACGGATTGTTATGTTTTAAATGCTTAGTTTTTTCTTTACTGAACAGAGATCTTAGACCTGGCAGATACTTATTTTATTTTAATATTTCTTGGTTGGTGGAAGCGGGTATTATTTCAATCGAGTAATGGTAAATATGAACTTATTTGAAATACTGTGTGCAGGAGAAAGATGAGTTTGCTAGAGTAGCATGTGTAATAACCCTGGTTGCATATCTAAGTTGTGTGCTTACAAGTGTGTTGTTCGTGACAGATGGTATATTGGGTCACAGTGAGGGGAGATATTACTCATTTGAGGGACCTTTGTGGAAGGTGAAAAGTGGGTCAGCTAGATAGCTATGTATTAACCCTTGTCTCATACACAGGTCACAAGTGTGCATTTATTCAAAGATACCTACGAATATTGTACATGGTTCCAAAAATGTTAATTTCTTACATAATATGATTAATTTAACCAGAATCTCTAGCTGACTATCATTTCTTTAACTATCTCACTTTTTCCCTTTCTGTTTCTAAGTGTAAATAGGGAGAAGGAGCGATTCAGTGAGTAAAGACATTGACTGGCACTGAGTGTGAAGCAGGGGAATCTGGTTCAATTCCCGGTGTCGGCTCCTTGTGACCTTTGGCAAGTCACGTTATATCCCTGTTCCTCAGGCACCAAAAACATAGATTGTAAGCTCTACGGGGCAGGGACTGTATCTGCAAAATGTCTCTGTCTAGTGCTACATTAAACTAGAAGCCCTATACAAGAAGATGCTGCTATTATTATTATATATTTCAAGTTCATTATTTTAGGGTATGTGCATATGTATCTCACTTCACGATCAACATAAAAAGGAGTTATAACCTGTTAATCTATCATGCTGTAACATTGATTGAGATACAAATAGGGATACGTGCTGAGCTGTAGAGATTTGCAATTTGATAGATGCAAGAATGATCACATTCCTTTATTTGACACAGAGGTTAACACCCTTTCAGACATGATGGATTACGTTCAAATGATAAAGAGAATACAGCATTGATTATAGAACTCCAATACATCTTATTGTTCTAATGCACCAATTAACTTCTTTTTATATGTCCTCCCATAATAATCTTCCAAAATCGATGGCTTGATGTGAGTCAGCACGAGCGCCTTCATACATGATATTAAGTGGCATAACATGAACATTTATATTGCAGCATACATTAAGGATTTGTGTATTCCTTGTTCATTCCATTATCTAAATTGGTGTTCAGACGGTGAGAATAAATAAATAAATCTGATGACTGTACCTGATGTGTGTAACAAACAAGAGTGGCAACCACCACTTACGCCGGTGCTGCCCGCAGACCAGACCCATCCCTTATACTGAGGTGGGGACGTATATGTGCACGCACCCGCAGCAGAAGGAGCATGTCCGGAGTGTGGTGTTTTGGTTTTGCCTGGCCAGGTGGAAATAGCTGTAGTAACACTTGCCGATACCGGTAAAAGAAGAGACATAGTAGTTGCCGTTAGCCAAGGTCAGGGATAGGAGAGATCCGGAAGGTCGGGGTCCGAGCTGAGATCGAGGGACGTGAGAAGCCGCGTAGTCAAGAGGGAGCCGGGGTCGAGAGCCAGAGAGTGTAGTCCACCAAGCCGAGTCGTAACCTGAATAAGCGAAGACAAGGGAGAGCCAGAATAGACATCCACAAAGAGATATTATGTCGAGCAATGTGAAAGAGATAAGACAGGTACTATATACTGCAGCTGACCAATAGAAAGCGGAGGCAGGCCTGGAGGAGCACGAGGAGCTATCCTGGATTGGTTCCTATGATAGGCAGCCAGGTGGGAAGCTTTGGGGTTAAGTTATAGCCAGCGCGTGGGCGGAGAGCATGGCTTCACTGCTAAGAGCAGTGAATAAATTATCTTGGTCCGGCGCACGCTCCATAATGAGTGGAGGTGCGCACGCAGAGGCAATGGCAGCCGCCTGAGCACCAGCTGCCCACGGAGCAGCGGCCGCCCGCCGGGGACGACGGGGAAGCCCCCTAACCACGGGGGCCGGGCGGGAGTGGTGAGGAAGGAGCCTCACAGTAGCGGGAGCAAAAAGATGTGAGGGGGGGTCAAGCTGCGACCGCCGTGACCCCTGAATCCTCACAGTACCCCCCCCCTTCAGGGTCGGCCTCAGGACGATCCTTCCATGGTTTGGATGGAAACTTTTTCAGGAAACGTTTGAGAAGTCCTGGTGCATGAATGTCTTTAAGAGGTACCCAAGACCTTTCTTCGGGTCCAATGCCCATCCAATGGACCAAGAAATGAACCTTACCTCTCGAAAGACGGAATCTAGTATAGCTTGGACCTCGTACTCTTCGTTGCCCTATTTGATCACTGGATCTGGTTTACGAGTGTGGTCCGGAAAGAGGGGACTGGAGATGAACGGCTTGAGAAGTGATGTGTGAAAAACATTAGGAATTCTCATGCTTTGAGGTAGTTGAAGATGGAAGGCCACCGGGTTTACCTGCTCCATGATAGGAAATGGACCCAGAAACCTAGGTGCCAATTTAGGAGAAGGGGTTTTGAGGTGGATATTCTTGGTAGACAACCAAACCTTATCCCCTGGCTTGTAATTAGGTGCAGGTTGGCGACGACGGTCAGTCTGGATTTTAGAAGTCAGGGAGGCCTTTTGAAGTGACGATTGAATTCTAGCCCAAGAGTCCTGTAGGAGGGAGATGTGTTCATCCACGGCTGGTACTCCAGAGGAGATATTGAAAATAGGCAGGTGAGCCGGGTGGAATCCGTAATTAATAAAGAAAGGCGTCTCACGAGTGGATTAATTCCTGGAGGAATTAAAGGCATACTCAGCCCAGGGAAGTAATTCCGCCCAGTCATCCTTTTGGATTTGGGCAATGTGTATCCAGGTACCAAGTCTATCAGACAATCGTATGATCTGTGAGGGGGTAATAGCTCGGATTGAGTCTTGCTGAAGACATCCAGAAAATCTGCGTATGGGGCGGGTAAGTCTCCCTTAGGGTTGGATGTATTAGCCAGCAGTTGAGGCGGAAGTACAGCTGGTGGGGGAGACTCCTCTGACCTTGATCTCCAGACAATCGGATCTTGAGATGTCCAATTTATGTGCGGATTGTGCTTCTGCAACCAAGGTAAGCTAAGGGTGACCGGTGTTCCAGGAGCATGGATTACATCAAAGGCAAGGGTCTCCTTGTGGGAATGAGAAGAAAGGGTGAGGGGGCAGCTCTCCAAGGAGATGTATGTCAGGGTGAGCGGACGGCCGTCGATCCCTACCAAGGCAACTGGAGATTTCTTCCTAATGAGTGGAATCTGGTTCTGTTCAGAGAAGGTCTGGTCCACGAAATTTCCTCCTGCGCTGGAATCGATAAATGCCGCTGTGGAGGTGCGGAAGGTAGGACCAGAGAGGGAGACAGGAATGGTCAACTTTTTGGGAAGTTCCTTTTTGGAAAGGGGACAAGGAGAGTTAGCACCCAGGGAGAGCCCCTTAGTACTCTCTGGGCTTGGTCGTTTCCCGGACATAGTGGACAATCACGGACCAGATGCTCGGAAGATCCGCAGTAGTAGCATAACCCACCGGCTTGGCGAAATTGTCATATCGGTGCCCGGGGATGCTGGAAGGGGCACAAAAAGGCATAAATCGGGGGTGTTGGCGCTTAGCGCGGCATACCTGAAGACCTCGATCCACCGAATGGCCTGGGAGATGAGTTCCTCCAGAAGTCCTGGCCTGGATTGTGAGGAGAGTTCGTCCTTCACAGAATCCGTGAAGCCTCGTCAGAAGACTGAGACTAAAGCCTCCTGGTCCCATTGTGTCTCAGCTGCTATGGTCCTGAACTCCAAGGCGTACTGGGCCACAGACCGACGTCCCTCTGAAAGCTGAAGCAAAGAGTCAGAGGCAGTTTCTTGGCGTGCGGGGGTATCGAAGACCTGTCGAAAGTCTTGTCTAAAGGCAGGGTAATCGCGGGTGAGTTCGGGACATAGGTCCCAAATCGGGGAGGCCCATGCCAGCACATTTCCCGTGAGTAGGCTGTAAACGAACGCCACTTTCTTACGACCAGTGGAATACTGCTACGGGGCCATCTCAAACTGGATCTCGCATTGATTGAGAAATCCACGACAGGCGTGCGGGTCCCTCGCGTACGGCTTTGGTGCCGGAATCTTCGGGCCTGGTGCCGCGGCGGACCCGGGTTCTGCCTGCGCTGGTGGTGCCTGAAAAGAAAGATCTTCTACCTGTTGAGTGAGGAGAGCCATCTGATCAATTAAGGCCTGGATTTGTTGATACGAGGACGTCATCATAGAGCCCAGATCAGTCTGGTCTGCGTTTTGTGGGCTTGACATAATGTTATGCCGGTGCTGTCCGCAGACCAGACCCGTCCCTTATACTGAGGTGGGGACATATATGTGCACGCAATAGGCAGCAGAAGGAGCGTGTCCGGAGTGTGTTGTTTTGGTGTTGCCTTGCCAGGTGTAGCAATACTTGCCGGTACCGGTAAAAGAAGAGACGTAGTAGTTGCCGTTAGCCAGGGTCAGGGATAGGAGAGACCCGGAAGGTCGGGGTCCGAGCTGAGATCGAGGGACGTGAGAAGCCGTGTAGTCAAGAGGGAGCCGTGGTCGAGAGCCAGAGAGTGTAGTCCACCAAGCCGAGTCGTAACCTGAATAAGCGAAGACAAGGGAGAGCCAGAATACACATCCACAAAGAAATACTATGTCGAGCAATGTGAAAGAGATAAGACAGGTACTATATACTGCGGCTGACCAATAGGAAGCGGAGGCAGGCCTGGAGGAGCACGAGGAGCTGTCCTGGATTGGTTCCTATGATAGGCAGCCAGGTGGGAAGCTTTGGGGTTAATTTGTAGCCAGCGCGTGGGCGGAGGACGTGGCTTCACTGCAAGAGCAGTGAATAAATTATCTTGGTCCGGCGCGCGCTCCGTAACGAGTGGAGGCGCGCGCGCAGAGGCAATGGCAGCGGCGAGGAAGGAGCCCCACACTAGCGGGAGCAAAAAGAGGTGAGGGGGGGTCACGCTGCGACCGCCGGGACCCCTGAATCCTCACACCACCCTCCTACTGTCTGTAAGTTCTCCCAACCTACCACTTAGATTGTAAGCTTTTTGGGGAAGGGACTCCTTTTTCTTTTGTTACTTTTATATCTGAAGCGCTTATTCCCATTATGTGTTATATTATTAGTATGTCACGTGTATTACTGCTGTGAAGCGCTATGTACCTGGATGGTGCTTTATAAATAAAGATATATATATACATACATACATTCAAAGTTTTTGTTGTAAATGAAAAACAAAAATGATTTTTAAAATGGACCTACTTTTCTGATTATTTTGTTATTCCCCAAGATTTAACCAAGATTTAACCAATTAATCTTATCATGAGATAGCGAAAGACATAACACTACATTCTAATAAGACTCTATTTTAATCTATAAAAAGCGATATGTTGGTTCAAACACATTTACCAACAGAGAGGACATGATAGCAAGCCACTGTGGGGTGTGCCACATTACTGCTAGAGATGGACGAATCCGCCCAAATCTGTTTCCTGGATTTTATCACATTTTAACCCAAATCCATTTTTTTGCGTGTAAAATCCGCCAACGGCTTTGGTCACTTTTAACCTGTGCAGATTAAGCAACAACCGCCGCTGGATACAACCTGTGGACAGATTTGTAGAATCCAATTCTGAAGAATCCACCAACAGATTACTTAATCCGTGGATTGAATTCTAAAAATCCGTCCACCGGCTGCGGAATCCGCGGAGCTGGTGACAAAACTCAGAAATCTGCAAAGCGCGGATCCGCTGAAATCCACGGACCAAAGGAACCGGGCGATCCGCTGCGGATCCAAATTCTCCCCAAAAATTCTGCATCGCTAATTAATGCGAAATCGTAGAAGTTGCAAACGATCTTCTTTGAGGGAGGGAAATGAACCTAATATTTCGTTTTTGGTTCTAAAACTAAAGGAACCCTCCCCCTTCCATCCCTTACATTTGTTTGGTTCTGAATGATGATCAATGTGTGAATTCAGCAACAAAACAACAGGATGCAGTTAGAAAGAAGTAAATATTGAAATAAGATAAATATAAGGAGGAATGAAAACAAAAAATAATTTGTGTGGTTTTCTCCAATGTTTTGGGGATGGTAAAACTAGCAAAGCATTTTTTGGCATGACTTTAAATGTATTCAGCAGACTAATTGATTGATTACGACTGATAATCATTAAGTGCTGCTTTATGTATTATGTTGATCCTTCTTATCTTGATTAGAATAGCGGTCAGAATAACTACAGAATCACACAGGGTGACCCCCCTTCCGAAAACAGATGCCGAGAGTTCTGCTTACACTTAAATGCATTCATAAAAAATGCTATAATTACTAGTTTTAAAGTTATGTGCATTAGTTTTCTGCTGTGGTAACAGAATAAACGTTTTGAGGCTTATTCCATAAAGCAGTAGTTTGCACAAATCAATGATTTTTCTGTATTTTTTTATATTTACTTCCAATATCCCCATTTGCACTCTCAGGTGGTGTTTTTGTTTTTACAATCTGATGCTTCAGGAGGTATGAGCTGGTAAAATACCGTATTAAGTGCCCAGGAGTTGAAAACGGATGTCTGCGCAGAGCCCAGTGTAATTAAGAAAACAATGTACATTATAAAGCAGGAAAGGCTCAGGGAGCAGGATACAAGCATTGCAGTATAAGGCTGAGGCACTGTTGTCGGCGCTGCACGCATGCCTGCCAGGCTGGCGGCGCGTAAAGCTGAGATCCCCGGTCTGCGTTGCGCTGCAGAGGGAAAGACGGGGTGGGCGTAAAGGGGGCGTGGTGGGGGGTGCAGCCACGACGTCACCCGGCAGGTTTGCCCTCATTGGCAGAACAGCGGGGGGCGTGGCCAGCGCTCCGCCGCGAGTTGTGAGCACAGATTTCCTGTCTTCAAGGAATCTGTTTGCACAATGCGGCGGGCAAAATAGTTAGCGGGACCGGCCACATTGAGGGGCGGTTCTTGTCCCTGCAGCGCCCGCCATAGTGGGCGCTGCAGCAGGCAGCGGGGGCCTGGCCTTAGTTAAACTCATACAGGCTTCTGTGCTGCTTCAAACTACAAGTGTTACCATACAAAATCAAAAACTAAATATCAAATACAAATACCACTTAAGCTAACACCTCATGAAGTGCTAACGGGTATCTAACATAATGTTAAGTGCTGTTTACTACTGTAAAAGGGCTCTGCTTAACTATAAGGCCGTCAGTGCTATGATATGCTAAAGAGGTGTTCCACCTAACAACGCCTATCCACAGAAATTCTTTATCGTTAACAGCAACTAAAAATATCACTTGTGAGTTGTGAGCACATTCTCATGTCTCAGACAAATCTGCAACCCTGTCTTTCCCCATTATCTCTTAACAGTCAGTGCTTCCGCTGCAGCAATGGGTTCTGGGAAATGAAAGGCAAATGAGCACTCACTGTATGTCACCTTTTGCTTCAAATCCATTTTAACATGGACCCCTAGAAGCTTATGCCTGCCGCATTACACAGCTTTCCTGCAGAGCCAGTAACTTGCTCACAGACAGCTTTTCTGACCCTTTGGATCTCATAGTGTGAGGCTGATTATACTAGCGTTAAAAGAAATACAATTTGATGTGATAAAAATCATGAGTTTTTGCCATATTCATTACGAATTATCTCCAGTAAGGAGAACTAATTTTACAAAAAAATAAATAACATTTGCATACTTTTTGTGTAGTAAATCTGTTCATGGAAGTGGGAGGAAGTGGGAGGGAATGAGCAAGATTCCCATTAACGGGGCAATGCCATATAACCAAAATACTAACCACAAATCTTTGCTGATGATACTAAATTGTGTAAGGTAGTAGAATCAGAGCAGGATGTAATTTCTCTTCAGAAGGACTTGGAGAGACTGGAAACGTGGGCAGATAAATGGCAGATGAGGTTTAATACAGATAAATGTAAGGTTATGCATTTGGGATCCAAGAATAAAAAGGCGACTTACAAATTAAATGGAGATATATTGGGGGAATCCTTGATGGAGATGGATTTAGGAGTGCTTGTAGACAGCAGGCTTAGTAATAGTGCCCAATGCCATGCAGTAGCTGCAAAGGCAAACAAGATCTTATCTTGCATCAAACGGGCAATGGATGGAAGGGAAGTAAACATTATTATGCCCTTTACAAAGCATTAGTAAGACCACATCTTGAATATGAAGTACAAGTTTGGACACCACTCCTTAGAAAAGACATTATGGAACTAGAGAGAGTGCAGAGAAGAGCCTCCAAATTAATAAAGGGGATGGACAATCTAATTTATGAGAGGCTAGCTAAGTTAGATTTATTTACATTAGAAAAGAGACATCTAAGAGGGGATATGATAACTATATACAAATATATTTGGGGACAGTACAAGGAGCTTTCAAATGAACTTTTCATCCCAAGGGCAGTACAAACGACTCGGGAGCATCCTTTAAGGTTGAAGGAAAGGAGATTTCACCAGCAACAAATGAAATGGTTCTTTACAGTAAGGGCAGTTACAATGTGGAATTCATTACCCATGGAGACTGTGATGGCAGATACAATAGACTTGTTCAAAAAAAGGTTGGACATCTTTTTAGAAAGGAAAGGTATACAGGGATAAACCAAATAAGTATATATGGGAAGAATGTTGATCCAGGGATTAATCCGATTGCCAATTCTTGGAGTCAGGAAGGAATTTATTTTTCCCCTTATGAGATATCATTGGATGATATGACTCTGGGGTTTTTTGTTTGCCTTCCTCTGGATCAATAAGTAAGTATTGATATAGGACAAAGTATCTGATGTCTAAATTAAGCATAGGTTGAACTTGATGGACGTACGTCTTTTTTCAACATCATCTACTATGTAACTATGTAACTAGTAACCTATTAAACTCATGGTGAAACAGTGTGACATAGTAAAATATTTCTTACATGGATTGCAGAATTGTAATCTCCCTCTTTCCTCATATTCCTTTTCATCTTGGATTTACTACAAAATATTTGCATTTTCTGCATAGATAATGCTTAGTTTTGCATATATCATATTTTTACATGTTTAATTCTTCTTTCATTTATTCATTTGCATACACTGCACAAATTTACAATACCTGAACCAAGTCGCGACCTAAAAATACATTTTCACTTGATTTAGGTATGTAAAGCTTTTTAATGAATATGAGCAAAATTGCCTATTTCTGCACTAAATTGCTGTTCTTTATGTTTATAAATAGGCCCTAAAGAGTAGACAAGGAGGCTGGTACCATTGACAACATGAGGGGAAGACAAAGGGGCTGTATCTCCAAGAAAAGCTGAGGTCAAATGCAAGGATAAAAGAACTGACAAATAGGACACAAAAGACGACTTTAATTTACAATTGCACATTATAACTGTAACAGGGTATTTATGCCTTTCTTTCCCCTGTTATCCCTGTTATGTAAGTCCTGTTAGCTGCAGGCAGTAACAGGTTAAGTCATATGGGTTTGTGCCCCACCCTTGTTCCCCTATGATGGACAAGATTAAATTGGTTACTTATGGCCTGTGTAAGACTATCAGAATAGGTATAGACCATGAGCCCACCCCTCCAGTCTTAATTAGGGGAATGGCAAATTTAGTCTTCAATCTGCTTCCTGCTCCAGTGAAGAGAGGAAGAAAAGAGCTATCAGTCTTTCCTATGGCAGGATGAGCGTGCTCACCCTCAGCCTCTGAGCTGGGGGAACATCAGGCTCAGCCACATAGGCCTGAAAGACCAGGGCCTACACCATCCAGAGGAAGGGAACCTCTAAGACCATGCACCGCTGTGATGGAAAACTGCAGTGAGTGCCACACAATAAAGACCTTTGTGCTAATATACCTCGGTCTGAGTATCAGTCCTTGGGCTGAGGGGAAAGAGTACAGTAGTGGGGGCTGATTTCTGGATACCCTGGGAGCCACTACAGCTGGAGGCGCTGAACACCAAAGAGAAAGAACCAGAGAAAGAAGCTAAGCCTGTCCTGATCTCCACACCACCGCAGATCAGCTAAGCTCTTCTGCTCCAAACAGGTATTGCACCACATACTAGGTAGCATAGGCGGTATAATCTCCCAGAGGGGAGGGGACGGGGGGACGGTGCTATACGGTGAATATGTAGATCTTGCACTCACTCCAGTCCTCTACACTAGTGATAATACATGTCATGTGTACAAGGTGCTGGGATCCAATACCGCCTATACCACGAGTGGTGAAACAAGCGCTATTAAATAATTATGTCATGCACCACTAGAAATGGAGTTTGTCCTCCAATTGATGAAGAATGTACAAGAACGTAATTATTTCTTGTGTAGCCAGGTCCCCCCCTTGGTCCCCGTACCTCGTGGCGGAGGCACGCATGTGCCACAGGCAAGGCGTGCCAATGCCCGGTGATGCAGGGAGCTGCGGGAGGGGTTAATATGGGCAAGTGGATCAACAGAAGTCCGCGGCGGCTCCCTTCCCAGGGCGCCGCCATCTTTAGCGCAAGGGCGCATGCGTGAGACTGGCGCATGTGCAGAGGATAGCGTGGCATCCATTTGGGGAGAGTTGCGCATGCGCAGACAGCGAGAGCGTGCCCATTATAGGAACATGTTCCGCAGGGGAACTACAACTCCCAGCAGCCCCTAGGGCTGCAACATCACATGGCGCGAAACAGTCAATAGGGATGCAGAAAATCTCTGCTCCTAGGATTGTTACATTTGGCATGCTAGAAGCCACGCCAGTTGGAGCTGGGAGACATAGGGGTAAGGTAGTGTCTCCGGAGCCAGTGGCCCTGAGACTAGATCTAGAGTTCCCCTTCAGTCCCCAGCTAGGCCCTAACTCCCCCATAGCTTGTATGAGTGCTAGGGAAAGGCCCCATGAGACAGGGACACTTTCCCCATGATATATAAGTGGTAGGGACACAATCAAGGTGCCGTGTGGTGCTTGCGGCCTGTGGTCTGGGACCAGACCACCACCGCAAGACATAGACTATCTTCATGGTGGGACACTCCAGCGGGAGTCCACACCATGCAGAGTAGGTGGGACCTGACTGATCCCCGTCATCTGTTGGTGGTACCCAGGTGCCGGAGCACCCGGCAGGTATCGCATTCCAACAAGTGCACCAATTTCAACACACTTCCTGTGGGTAGCGCTACCGCACACTTGGGGTGGCTAGGTGCCCAGGGCACCTCTGTACGTTGAGGAAACCTCACCAGGGTGTGGACAAGGTGGTGGAAGAGTGGGGCACTGTGTGGGTACGGCCATGCGAGGCCTGTGTTATGTTGTGTTATATTATTAGCTAAGTTCAGTAAACCTGTTACTATATACAAGTGTGTGTTCATTATATTGGGTCCTGTGAAGGGGTTTTCCAGTGATGCTAGCATCCCTCACAGGTGGTGGCACTGTCACCGAACGAATCAGGTACAGCCCAGGCTCCTTGCAGCGGAGGATTAGATCTCCTGTGAGCCTATCAGGTAAAGCGCACCACACGTAGTCACCCTAGACACGGGGGAAAAGGGGGCTACACTTATTTGAGGAACACTAATGTAGACACACTCAGGGTACAGCAATAGGGGAACAACGTTGCCCCGACTTATGCTAATATCCTCATGGTGGGATTTCAAATTGAGTCTGTATATTGTAGTGACCTCTATAAAAGATGTCATCAAGTGGGCGACATATATTGTTGACGTGTTTATCCTTTGGAAAGGTGACACGAATAACATACATATATTCTTGGATTACCTTAATGGTTGCCACTCTACTTTTAAAATCACCAGTGAATGGTCAGGACTGACAATTAGATACTTGGACACAAATTCCCAACATAGACAAATTGGAAACAGATATCTATTTCATAACAACGTATAGAAATGCCCTGCTTAAATATCACACGGATAGCATGAGGCTTGGCCTACCTTATAGTCAGTAAAATGCATTGTTAGCCAGAATAATCAAATAGAGGAATAGATTACAAAACATGGAACAAACATTTGTACAGAGGGGGTATGACCCAAAATCCCTTGAGGACCCAACCGAAAGGGTGCAGATCTTGAATAGAGCTACATTTTTGAGACAAAAGACAGCGAGGACTAGAGATAAGGGTATACTATCAGTGGTGATCATGTTTAATCCAGTCAGCATGTGTATTATTGAAAAAATACTGGTACATACTGGCAAGTGATGCGAGGATGCCGGAGTTCACTACAGGACTTCCTTTATTTGTTTTGAAAAGATCAAAGAATTTTAGTGGCATTCTAGTTAAAGCAGATCTTGGTTCAGGTAGTAAAACCAAAAGCAGATTTATGGGAACTCCCAAGATGGGTACATTTCCCTGTCTCCAATGCACTAAAGTTCAGTAATCAAAGGTGACTTGTTAACCCATCCTCATACTGGTAGGAGATACAAACTAAATTACTATACCACCTGTCAGTTATCATTTGTCATATACTTATTGAAATGTCTCTGTGGCCTTATCTATGTTGAAGATACAACCAGAGAGGTTAGGAAATGTATATCAGAACATAAGTTCTCTATCAGGAAACTGAATATGTTACTCCCTGTGGCAAGACAATTTGCTGAGGCAAGGCACAGTCTGTGTCAGCTTAGATCAAATTATTGAGGGCATTCCACAGTTGCGAAGAGGTGGTGACAGAGTGGCTCTCCTAAAGAGAAAAGAAGGGATTCTGGATCCACACACAGCAAACCTTAGTCCCCAAAGGCTTGAATAAGGAATATGACTTGGGTTATTAACTACAGTATGAGCCAGGTATTTCAGCACTTGTTTAAAGGTGGAGGTCTAACTAAGGACTGATTCTTGACATTTTCCTTCTCCTGATTACTCCACATTACAGGTGAAAGCCACACAGCGACATCGTATTTTCTTGAAATAAGTGTTTGTACAGCGCCTCGCTCTGTATTCCCAAGTGGATTGTACCTTTACCTGGATATGTCATTCCATTACCTACCTTCTTGTGAACCTTTGTGAAGTCAAGTCCTCGAGCTTGTGTTGTCTGTCTGTCCATCTTTATTACACTTTCTTGGGGTTCCAGTTTTTTCTTCTGATTATTTTTTTTTATTGTAAATAATAAATATATGGTGATAGATATCACTTGGTTTTTTTTCAGCAAACAAAATTTTTTTTTAACCCCATTCCAGATCTAGCTTTAAACATAGTTGGATTGATATTTACGTGCATCTAGCTCCATAAGCATATGGTTATACATCTTCCATCTGATCGATATCTATTGGGCCAGTATACCCTTAGAACAATACCATATTAATAATATGCTTTTATAATATTGTTTTGATGTGAAAAATTGTCAACAATATGGAATATGGAAATAATAGCGTTTTGTAAACTATTGTAGACAGAGGCAGCAGGTTGTTCTTTATTAAGTTAATGGTGGGCACATTTTGGGGGACCTATAACATGAGCTCTGATCTGCAAATATATTGTTTCGATAATGGAGGATATGATTGTATACTGTCTGTTTAAAGGTTTCCTCCTATGATGCCATGGGTTATCTAATATAATTGTGGATTACACATAAAACCCATAAACTTCCATTCATAGGGTAATAGAGGAGAACATTGTGTTAAAATTGATGTCCTTGGCTTTGACCGTTGAATGTGCCTGCATTTCATTGGTGCACAGTGCCCTCGGTCTGCTGAAGGGGGCTCTGTATCTCACAGAGCGTTCCATCTACAGGAATATGTGCACAAGCTTAAACAGAAGTCATGTGACATCACTGTAACGGCAGCGCAATGGGCGGAGAAGGCCGGCAAGGAACATGTGATCACCAATGGATTTTTTAAACCCCAACGGTGTACACCATGATTAAGCCTGGCAAAGGCGCCAGGATGCCCTGAAACATGGGTCTGTTGTATGACAGTATGTGTTTGCTGACTAACTATCTTGAGTATTTTTGTATTGCTGCTGAGATCGCTTGTATATTAAAGAAGGTAATTGCTTGAGACCAATACAGTAGGAACATGTGTGTATCATTCGCTTTTTATCTTTAGTCTTCTTGAGTATTGATCCAATTTGATATTTTGGCAATTGCACATTAAAGACATAAAGGTCCATAATTACTTTGTGATGCTATTCCTTACCACGTCAATGCGCCATAAGGTGCTTTCCGGCACTGTAAGGTTTCTTGTCGAATAGCACCGCTTGGTAAATAGCACCCTCAATCTTGACTTAGACAGTTTAAAATTTTTAGGCCTAGATCCACAGAGGTTCAATATTGATTTAACGAGGCGTTATCTTAACTTAACACCTCATTAAGTGCTAACGGGTATCTAACATAATGTTAAGTGCTGTTTTTAACCGTAAAAAGGCATTGCGTTAACTATAATGTCAGTGCTATGATACAGTATGCAAAAGAGATGTTCCACCTGACAACGCCTATCCACAGAAATTCTTTATAGATCCGCGGACGACCAAACTGTTGGTGAGGTAAGTGTTGTGAGGGCAGCTTCTGCACATGCGCTGCCCGACGGCCTCATCTGCCAGCACTGACGTCAGTTCCATACTTCCATCTCCTAGAAAGGAGATTTGGTGCCTGCAAAGAAGTTTCACTTCAAAAAAAGGGATGTGTGCCGAGCACGCGCCTTCGAAATCAAACTTCTTTGCATTTTATCACTAAGATTGTATTTTTATATTTATGTTTTTGATTGAATGAAAGACTTTTGAGAGTGACAAAGAGCAAAGAAGTTTAACTTATAACGTGCGTGCTCAGCACACACACCTTTTTTTATTATACATATATCTTCATTCTAATATTCAAGCAGATATTTTTCACAAACCCAATTCATGTAAAACACATGTAAAACATTTTTTAAGACCCGAAAACTGTCATCCCAGACCATTGCTTCGAGGTGCTCCAAAGGGACAGTTTATGAGGTTAACAAGACATTGTTCCAATTATGCAGATTTTTTAGTTCAATCGAGAGATCTTTATGATATATTTAGAAGGAGGGGTTATCATTCCCGTGACATGGATCTGGCCCTTGGAGATATTATGTCCATGAACAGATCTTCCCTACTTAAGCCTTCTGGAAGAGAGGTAGACAAAGGGGACACCCCACTATTTATCACTCAATATAATAGACAGGCTAACCAAGTCTATTATACATCGACATTGGGATGTTTTGACTCTTGAGCCTGTGTTTAAACCATTTACTCAATCATGTCCCAAATTTGCATTCATGAAGGTGAAACTAAGGCGCAAACAGCATCAAGTAATTGCTAATAACAAATTATTACAGTAGCTAAATAAGGCATTTGAGGAAAAAAAGCTAATAGTGCAATGAACAGAAAGTGTAAAGTGAAAAATATAAAATATAGAATAAATAAAGTCTGGACTCCCAGCTCAAACCCTCTGGCAGGACCCGTCTTCACTGGTTCCAAAGCGTTAGAATATTTTCATACATTCCAGGGGGAGCATGTGGGGAGAAAAGACAATACAAACAATCTAAGTGCAGGTGTATTGTACACTTTGGAAGGTAATGATTGTAGCTTGGCTCTCTATACACAGCCTACTCACAGGATAGTAGATGGTAAAAGGCACTTGCAAAATGAATCAGCGGCAGGTAATTCTGAAGAGATGTGTAGTAATCAAAGTTCCCATCCAATGACTTACGGGAGATGTTACCATTAAAGAGAGAAAAGGAAAAACTACATAGCACAGATCAGTCTTATAGGTCCATTTGTTTATGTAAAATATTAAAGACGCACTTACAATAGTGCAGTAAAAACAAGGCATATAACACTTATTCGTGTAAACAAAAAGTACCTGGGCGCTCTCTCTCAGTGGAAGTAATAATAATGTAATGGAAAATATTACCATGCCGAGGACCCCACATGAATCACTATTTCCGTGGCCGCCTTAGAGGGCCCCTGTCCGCAGCTCGAACCCTATGGGGGATTATTCCTTATCCCCAAACAGAAAACAGGAAAACAGAGACAAGGGGAGCGCGGATGAATAAATGGTTGATCGTATGTATAAAAAGTGGGCGTATTTATAGTACAGCCAGTCTAATGAAGCTTCACTCCAGTGCACAAGGGTTCAGATTGAAATACTGTTGTATGGTGCTTCTAAAGGCAAAACAGTGGGAAAAGGAATAATGTCTGGAAGAAACAACCCGTATCAAGTATGACTGTCCAAAAGGATGTAGCCTGGTAAATTATGATCCCACGTAATGTAGCATTGAGGATATATTCATAAACACCTGCCGGTGACCAGTAGATAAAACATCCTAAAGCAATGGACAATGATGAAATTCAGGGTTTGGGTAAAACTGGAATAAACTCACTTGGGATGATGTCCACAATAAGCAGCAAGTCCAAAATATCCAGTATCCCTCGGTTGATTGTGCCTCCGTCTGTAGATGAACATCAGAAGAGAAAGTGGAGGAAGAAACGGAGCACTGTATCCAGAAAAACCACCAGGATGCGTTCCCATAAAATAAAGCTAATTTAATGGATCATAATAATATACAAAAATAATTAAAATAATCTAAGGTGGGGGTAGTGAGATAAAAAAGGGGGGGGTAAGAGCGGGTGATTAGAGGGCTTTAGTAAAGCCTGCTGTCTGATAGGGGTAGTAGTGCTGATTAGCAGAATATGAGGGGCAGTCTTACTTTATCAAACTTTAGTAGACAACCTTCTATTACTGCTTAATGTACTGTTTGGCTAATTAAACACTAATCACGTGTTCTTTATCCTCTCTTTTCATCTTGTGAGCAAAAAACCCGTGCGCTGACCAATCCACCGTTTCCACTGCAATTCTAAGAAGATTTCGGGCTTTATCTTCTCTACAGGTCCAGCTGCAGAAAACAACAAAGGCAAGTATACACTACCCTTTATTTGGTTACACATCACAAAACAGGCTGCATCACAAGCCTAAGAAGCAAGGGAGCGCCCCAGCCTCTATTCTTTTTGTCACATTTTAAACCCACTTTGGTGGCAGCACCCTAACCGTTACATGATGGAAGAAGAAATACTAGAAATAGAAAACAACATTGAAACTAAAGAAAGCATATTCACTAAAAGATTGTTCAGAAGCAATAATATAGAGAATAAAATGAAGGAAGTTGAGACGGCCGAGATGGGAGATATAGAAACCATCAACAACGAGTTTGATAAATTAGAGACATTACTAAAAAAAGAAACAAAAAAAGTTTGGGACAAGGTATATCTACAGAAATACCTAGATGCAAAACGTATCCCAAGAGGATTACGTTTTTCCAAAAAAGCCTCATTCGATCTATCAGACATAGAATTTAACGTCATATGGGAAGAGACTACTGTATGGATACATGCTCATACACCCTAATGAAACTCATCATTGAACACCACAGTAAAACCTTGTCAGATATAGACAGGGAGGTGGTTCTAATACAGAAAAGACTAGAACCTATAATGGATAACCCTACCTTCCAAAATAGGGACAAAAAACTAGCAGATGAGATAGACACGATAGAAAGAAATTTAATAGAATCTAAAAACAAAAAATACAGGAGAGATGAGGAGGACTATCTAGTCGGCTCAAACCCAAGATGGCAGAAAATCACACCAATCACACCCAGCACTCCAAGGGAGCGCAAGAGAACATTCGAGTATAAAAGTAGAGACACCAACACAGAAAATGGTCCCAGCACTTCAAACCACAAAACAAACATAGACTATTCGAAATCTAACGTGAAAAACGGGAGTAATAAGAATGTAAAATTTAGACACGATGAAAAACAAGCCCCCTCTAGGGAATGGATACCAAGGGAACATGAACACCACAGAGAGACACACACATACCACGATAGAGATAGCAAGCGATCTGACACACATAGAAGAGAAGAAGAGAAAAAACAGTACAGACAGGGACACCAATACGACGACCAATGGAAACATAAACCATACACCAACAAACACAGCGACAATCATGACTACAATCACAGGGCCAGATCACCCTTAGACAACCACAGAGCAAGATCCCCAATAGAACATAGAGAAAATCGATACGAAAGGGAACGTAGCCCAAGGAGAGAACCAAGGTCACCACCCACACACTCTAGACATTCGGGGCCTTTTTTAGAGAACGCCCCAGGGAGGAAAGCCCCCCCCCTAACAACACAGAACAGATATCTACTTCTAGAAGGACAGAAAGAACAAGAATCCCCAAACACAAGGGCCAGAAAAAGACCACACGAGGAAAACGGGGAGGAAGAAATCAGCAGAAAAAGACCAGCAACACAATAGAAAATAACAACATATTCAACCTGAGCAAAAAGAGTCTAAATGCCGAGGAGTGTAGTCTCATTAAAAAAGGCCTCAACTTTGCACCAGCGGCTGTAGCAAGCGGTTTCAACCTATACATAGACGCACACAAATTCATACGACAACTCACACTGAAAAAATTCTTCCTATCCAAAGATGCCCAAAGTAGGGAAATCACAAACAACAGCACACCCTCAACAATAGAAGAGGACACTTTCAAACACACATCCCTAAAAGAAAAATCTAAATTCTATCCAAGCTGGGCTAAAAGCCATAACATAGAGACGTTCCACCAAAAAATACAGGAAGACTTCGATAAACTAACTAAAGACAATAGAAGTAAAATCAAACACAACTTAACACTTAAAGAGAAGACTGCGCTAAAACAACTAGAAGACGACAAGTCAATAACTATTAAACAGGCAGACAAAGGGGGAGGAGTAGTCATTATGGATACCACCAACTACAGGAAAGAAGCAGACAGGATCCTCTCAGATGCTACGACATATGAGAGTCTAAAAACAAATCCCCACAAAAACTTCTGTACAGAGTACCTAAACCACATAGATAAGGGTAAAGCAATAGGGGTAATAAATCAAAAAGAATATGAATATCTAAATGTTAAATTCCCCGTGATGCCAATCTTCTACTTCCTTCCCAAAATACATAAAAGCCTAACAGCGCCACCGGGTAGACCGATCATCTCGGGTATAGGCTCTCTCACTTCAAGACTTTCAGAATACATAGACATTTCCCTACAACCCTATGTCGTGGGGATGAAATCGTATCTCAGAGACACAACACAAACTATCAATCTGATAGAACAAACAACATGGAGCCCAGATTTCACACTATGCACATGTGACGTGACATCCTTATACACATCCATCAATCACGAGGATGGCATTTCAGCCATAGAAAGGACACTCAGCAATGACCCAAACATGCACATAGAACAAAAATCCTTTATTTTAGAAAGTATTAACTTTATTTTAAAACACAACCTTTTCAACTTTGATGGGAAGCATTCCCTGCAAAAATGCGGCACCGCAATGGGTACAAAATTTGCACCTAGCTATGCCAATCTTTTTATGGACATCTGGGAACAGGACAAAATTTGGTCCCCACACGAATTCAGCGCAGATCTGGCGCTATGGCGAAGATATATTGACGATATATTCTTCATCTGGAAAGGAAGCGAGGTAGATCTGAAACGCTTTCTGGAATACATTAATAACAATGAGATAAATTTAAAATTCACAGCATGTACAAACCAAGTCTCAGTAGACTTCCTAGATCTCACTATCTATGTAGAGAATAACACTCTTAAAACCAAAACATTCTTTAAAAAGGTAGATTGCAATAATTACCTACTGCGAACAAGCTGCCACCACAGAAAGTGGCTATCCAACATACCCCCAGGCCAATTCCGCCGAATCAGGCGGAATTGCAGTGATAGCAACGTATTTAGAGAACAAGCAGGTATCCTAAAAGATAGGTTTGTCAATAAAGGGTACAATAAAAACACATTAGAAGAATCCATTAATAAGACAGGCCTCCTGCAAAGAACAGACATTCTTAAAACATCCCAAAAGCAACAAAGAGAAGATTTTAACGCTCCATTTTTAACCCAGTATAGCCAGGATTCAGGTAAAATACAACAAATCTTAAATAAACACTGGCACCTCCTACTAGGGGATGACACTCTTAAAAATTACCTCCCAGAAAGACCAAGGGTCATTTTTAAACGAGCAGATAATATAAAAACCAAGCTAGCACCCAGTCTCTTCAGAACAGACAACACCAAAAAGGAACATAATTGGCTATCAACAGCAAAAGGTTTTTTCAAGTGCAGCACCTGCAAAGCTTGCAAACAGGGCTCCAGCGACAAGGTGAACTTCTCATCACAAGTAACAGGTGAACAATTCAAAACTGCACAGTTCATCAATTGCAAGAGCGATCACGTAGTCTATCTACTAAACTGCCCCTGTGGACTACAGTACGTCGGCCGTACCAGCCGACCATTAAAGGTTCGTATACTAGAGCATATTGGGAACATTCGACGACAGTTAATGACCCACAGCGTGTCCAAACATTTTTCACTACAGCACCAGGGAGATCCCTCCGGCCTCACATATAGAGCCATAGAACAGATCCCCCCCCTCTGGCGAGGGGGTGATAGACTAACCAAACTAGCCAAAAAGGAGACTTTATGGATCTACAAATTGAAGACGCTGGCACCCCTAGGACTTAACATTGATATAGACATTGGGGCTTTTCTAGAATAGAGTATGAATTCAATTCGAGGTCTACTGTATCATGATGTACTAATCATGTTTTTCTTCTTTTTCTTCTTCCTCTTCTCCTCCCTTTTTCTCTTCCCCTTTTTTATCTCGGTTTTCTCTCTTTTCTTCTTCTTCCTCCTCTCGCTTTCAACTTTCCTTTCTCTCCCCCTCGCTTGTACCAGCACCGCCGCAACTTTGAGGATCCATCAATATTTGTATTTGTGTTAACTTACTTCCCATTGTACCAACAAGCATATGTTTAATATCTGCACCTGTGTAGCTTAACCCACTAAACACACAGCTATAGAGCGACCAAGTACTATGACCCTGGAATCGAATCCCCGATGCACCACATACAAGAACACTTACGCTTTAAAGTCTTAAATACAAAACTATACACCATAAAGATACCACTACAAATAATTTTTCAAACAAGCAACAAGGGGGAACCACAAGCTCCACAAATATCCTTTATTCTGTCATCTGGGCAATCCAGCACATTTTTTAATTCAGACTATTAATGAAGACACATGTGATGCGACTAATTTGCCACGCATGAACTTTACTAGTTATATTATTATGAATTGTACTTTTTATTGTAAATTCTATTAGCTATTTTTAAAATGAAATTTCTATCAAGAAAAATTTTCTCTACATTTTCTTCTACTTTTTTTCTACTTTTTATCACACAACCCCCTTTCAACTATATATTTTTTAAACTATTCAACCACCAGATATAGAGCTGTCATACCCAATGATAGAGCCATGCATACATCCTCTGGGATTCAATCACAAGGTTACAATAGATTTCTGCAGCAGCACTCATTTTAAGAAAATTGTTTAAAGATGTGTGTGCACTATCCTGATTACTGAATTGCATACCCACTTGTGGGACAATCAGGATCCGAGCAATCTACTATACAGAATGTGATAACATGTGTGCATAATTAATTGTTTAACTTATTTTCACCATTGTATTAATCATGCATCCGCATTTTTCCATTTTTTCTTTTTTAAATTGCTCTATACAGTCAATGTACAACAAGTATTATACCCACTATTGAAGAAAAGGTCGTTTTAATCATGTAATTTTATGAAACACCAGTTAATTGCAATCAACCAATTAACTAGGTTTCTAGCCTATAAGAAGGGAAGACACAGGGCATCCGGCAGGAACCTGACGAAGCATCACTGCGAAACGCGTAGTTCCCTGCCGGAGCCCATTGCCTGAAGGACCCAGCCAGCCTGCTGACATCCGGTAAGCCCTCCCCTTCCGGTCCCGCCATCGGACGCGATCACGGGAAGCACACTGGTCGGAGGAGCGTGAACGGACGATCAGGCTGAAGCTGGGCTGTTGCCCAAGCTGTATCGTGAGTGTTATTCTTGTTTGCGGTTTTTTTTGCACTTAATAAACTCTATGTTACTTTACTATCACCGTGTTCGGCCCTTTTTCTTCTGAATTGGGCACCGGGAGATAAGTCACTTGCATACTGCCTCCATTGAGAGGGGGAGGAAGCTAATCATTGCTTCTGCGCACGCACTTTGATAAAGTAAGACTGCCCCTCATTCTGCTAATCAGCACTACTACCCTATCAGACAGCAGGCTTTACTAAAGCCCTCTAATCACCCCTGTACCACACCACCCCCATTTTTTATTTCACTACCCCCACCTTAGATTATTTTAATTAACCACGGAACTCCATTTTTAAACATATGAAAAAGTTTTATTAAAGTTTTTATTCAAGCATTTTATTAAAAACTTTAGTAGACAACCTTCTATACTACTTAATGTACTGTTTGGCTAATCAAACACTAATCACGTGTTCTTTATCCTCTCTTTTCATCTTGTGAGTAAAAAACCCGTGCGCTGACCAATCCACCGTTTCCACTACAAAAATAAAACATAAAACATAACCTCCAGGCTAAAGTGACAAAGTCTGTAGCGTTTAGTCTGCACGCGCGCCACTTCCGCATCCGGGCAGCGCTTGGAACGCAAGCTCTACTTCCCTCCTATGGTGGCCTCGGAGGTCCAAAATCCAACGACGAATAGAACAACGCGTTTCGCTTGATTCCAATCTTCCTCAGGTTCTGTATCGATAGGAGGGAATAAGAGCTTGATAGAAGGGGGAGCATTTAAATCTGAGGATCTACTGATGTGCCTGTACTCACACGGGACCGTGTGAGTATCATTACATACACTTTATATATCCCCAATCCCTGCATCATTTCATTATCAGGGGACACCCTGTGAGCGGCATTTACTGTGGTGGGTTAACCCTTGTGCTGCACCCTGGTGGCTAGGCAGGCCGGCTGATGTGCTAGCCGGGCAGTACTTTAACCCCACAGTTTTGATTATTTGTGTTGTTTTTCTCACCATCTCTACTCTCCCTGTCCTTGTGAGGTGAGTTGTGATTGAAACCAGAGGAGGGGGAACTAATAAGAGGAACCTTATTACTTATTCGTGTAAGCAGGTTAACCACAGCACAGTAGCTCTCACCGTCTCTTCGCAATCGGATGTCTGCAGCACTCGGATTCTCGGCGGAGGCTGCGTCTCTGCTCTGTCGCGCCCGTCGGGGCTGTGACGTCACAACCGCTCCGGTTCTCGCGACTTGAGGACTGTTTGGTGTGGGTCTCCTGCGTGGTCAGACAAAGCCAATTGCTAATTATGTCTCTCCAAGTTTCAATAGTTCTTTCAGCCCTGTAAAAGTGTTTAATCCTCAGAATGGGTTATATAGAAGTGGTCCTATATTCTTTGATGAATCCCTCAGTGTTTTTTATTCTCAAACATAATAAAGGATAACACCCTTATGTCATTTTTTTAACTGTAATACCAGGCAGTGTTTGCAAATCTGTGTAATATGTCCAGCATAAGCTTATAGGGGTCAATATTAAAGTGGACAAGAAGCAAAAGGTGACACACTGAGTGCTCATTTTCATGTCATTACCCAGAATCCCTGGCTGCAGTGGAAGGATTGTATGCTAAGAGATAATGGGGAAAGGCAGCATTGCTGACCTGTCTGTATTTTTATTTGCTGTACACTGTATGGTGGAAGGTTTTTGTACCTTGTTTACCCGCCAATAACTTGTCTGGTTATAGTTAACAAAAAATTAGTTACGTCTTGACTAAGGGGGGCGGGAGAGAGAGATTATTTCAATCTAAGGTCTCGGGCATGGTGCCTCGGGCCGCGCTGATCCGTGCTCCTGCTCTGCCTCGCCTGCTCAAACTGGAGCTTTAAGTGTCCTGGCAGGCGAGGCAGTGCTACATTAACATGCTGGTAAACCTATGCTATTGAGATTTACAATAGCTGTTGTTTTTTTTGCATATATTTAGCTTTGTGTATATGCATTAACCTCAGCAAAATAACGTTAATTAATTATTTTGATAAAATTCTATTAATGAAAAAAAGAATGATTTTTCATCAGTGGAAGTTCATTAAACTGCTAATGCTAAAAATCAGTGAGACTCACAAAACACCAGGGATTATTCACGACTGCAGGTGCGTTGATACATATCGCTATGTATGCTATGTAAATGTGACTACATATTATGCTTACAACCTTAGGCAGTATGGGGGGGTGTAGACATTAGGTAAAAGACTGCAAAACTGAGTTTTGTACCTTGTACAACAGGGCACACAAAGCAGGACTATGCAAAGACTATGGGGCCTATTCTAGTAGCTTTGATAACTAACTCATCAAGATTTTTGAGCACTTCCCGTACGATTCGGCAAGTTTGCTATTCAGTTCCGATGACCTGCCAAACTCGTACAGGAAGTGTATCTCCCCAAGCGGTAGTGCTCCTGCCCAAACACACCGAGCGGGAGTTGAAAAACAGTTCCAACTTGCATTTTTTATAAAATCACCCTATTCTAGTAGCTCTGATGAGATCATCGAGGCTCTCACCCAGCGAGCTACTCACCAATTTCATCTCGCCACCTGCATCAGATTGAAGCCGGGAGACTCCAGAGTTGATACACATTAATACCAGTGCCCAGTTTATTGTGGGTAGCGGGTGGTGGGTGAAGGTGATATTTGGCCCATGGTAGGTGTTTAGGCCTTGCCGGAGGGTTGAGGGAGGAGTTAACCCCTTCATTACCTTAGCGGTTAACCCCTCCCGCTACCCACTCGTGGGCATCCTACTACCCACCCTCTCTACGCCCAACAACCCCCCCCCTCAAAACATACAGTACAGTAATGGGTAAAATCCCTATTATCCAGATCTGGATAATAGCCCATTTGCCGTTAAAAAATAAAACATTATCCAGCCAGGATAAAATAAATTAAAATTGCAAGTACCTCTGCCAGGATGAAGACCATCCTCATCACTGTCCTCCACGTCCTTGTCCTCCGTGGGTAGCAACAGAAAAAAAACAAAAAAAAACTAATGGCCACTAACTCTTTAAATACCTTAGTGACTAGTAACCACTATAGTAATTAAGGGGTTAACCCCCTCCCCAGTTACCCACCTGGGATGCCTAACCACCCTCTTTGGGACAACTACCCCCACCTCCCACCTTCGCTACCCATTGATTGGCACAGTGGTACACCATGCCCATATAATATGGGCATGGTTTGCCACTATATTAATGAATGGGCAAGCTACAAAAAAACAGGCACAAAATAAAACATGTGACATTTAAAGAAAACAAGCATTTCCCAATAAAGCCATTGATTGTGACTGTAGCAAACCATGCCCACAATATATGGGCATGGTTTGCCACACTAGCAATAAATGGGCAGCCTAAATAAAAAAAACACAAAATACAATACAAAACAATTAAATAAAAACAAGAACCAAAAATACAAAACATAACAATTAAATAAAAACAAGCATTTGTCTAAAAATGCATTGCTTGTCACTGTGTTTATCTATACCCCAAAAGGGATAAAACCCCTGACAAAGCCATTACCGGCGAAACAAGTTGGGAAGCTGATTTGGAGTTTTTGACTGTGTGAGGAAAGCGCTGGAGGACAGGCACACTGAGCGACCGAACGCTTCTGATTGCTGTACAGAAGTCTCGCGATACGAGAGTTACAGCTCACGTGACGCGGAAGAGATCCGGACACAAGGAGGGACTAGCAGAGGAGGACGCGGGACGTTGCTCTGCATGGCTAGAGACCCCAAGTGCCAGTGAGCAGGACTGATCTGTGGGGTGAGTGTGGGACATTGCCCCAAGGTCTACAGTTTTTCATAAGCATTTTGGCAGATGTGTGCATTGTGACTCCGGTGGATATATCCTTTTGCATATGTTTTATGATTCATTAAATATTTGTACTTTTGTGCGAATACCTCGATTTTTCCTATTACTGTTACTCTGGGCTGAGTTGGTCTTGGTAGCTTGCTGGATTGTACAAGCCCTATCGTGGAGGTTATGCGCTGATTGACCAGACGGAGAGGGGTAAACCATTATATGGAGGAAGAAAAGAACCTTATTCACTGCCGTTTTTCAGTTGTCATCTTTTAAGTGCATTATATTCTAGCAGGTTTTTGCTGATTTTATGCAGTTCACACTACACTACCGACACACTTAATCACACTGCGGCCAGATCCGCAAGCCGGGAGATTTCCCGGCTTGCTAGTGGCCGCCCCTCGGCGTGCCGCGCGTCATAGACGCGCGGTCACGCGTCTTCGGGAGCGTGCGCCCCCTGCACGCGCGTCCAGGGGCTCCCCGAGGGAGCCCTGGTGTCCCGCGATGTGGGGGACGGCGGCAGGGGGTTCCGGGGGACCCGGTGGACCCGGCAGCGGTAGGGAGAGCGCCCCGATCGGAGGGCGCTCTTCCGCTGCTTCGGCGCGCGCCCGTCACTCTCGGGCGCGCGCCAGGCTACTGCTGCGGCCAAGAACGGGCAAATGCTCGAATAAACTTGGCCGCAGCAGTATGTGCTGTTTTCTTTTTTTTCTCATTTATTCCTGTTCACATTTGAGTGTCAAATGGTACACCCCCAAAACGATTGGCTGGTGTACCACGTGACATGGTTTTGTTTTTTTAAAGGATGTGACGTCATCTTAAAGGAGGAAAGCCAGCCAATCAGTGAAGCAATGCTTCTCTCCCTTTGAATTGACATTACCGTGGATGTCAAACGTGACTGGAGCTTCAATTCAAAACGTGTTCCCTATACTGTGTGTAATTCACAGTATACACAATGATCTTCCCACAGCTTGTAAGGAAGCTTCAATATACATGTATGCAGATAACACAATCCTATATGCACACAGCCATAGCCTCTCCGACCTTCAACACATACTTCAGTCTGACTTTTTGAGACTCGAAAACTGGATTTCCCAAAACAAACTGTTTTTTTAAACACTGACAAGACTGTAACAATGGTATTTGGGACCAAGACTACATTTTTAAAGCTTCCAGTGACTGAGCTCCAGATCAGAACCAACGCTAACACCATCCTAATTCCTGTTACTATTTTTAAATACCTGGGCATATGGTTTGACTCCCACTTAACATTCGGGATGCACATTGATACCCTGACATCCAAAACCTATGCCAAACTAGGCGTACTTTACAGGAACAAATCTTCCCTAAGCCTGCTGGTCAGAAAGCGTATCGCACAGCAGATGCTAATGCCAATTATAGACTATGGAGATATAGTATGTGGCTCGGCACCCCAAACCCACCTTAGCAAACTTGACACCCTCTACAATTCAATTTGTCGTTTCATTCTCCAATGCAACTACAAAACAAATCACTGCGAAATGCTCAGAACTAGATTGGTCATCACTCGACTCTAGGCGCAAAGTTCACCTTTCCTGTCTGCCTTCAAATACTTTCTGGGCAAGCTACCCATCTATCTGAACAAGCCATCACCCCTACCACATGCAGCACTTATCATCTGAGATCAGACTCCAAAAGACTGTTCATGGTCCCAAGGCTCAACAAAGTATCCGGCCGCTCCTCCTTCTCTTACTGTGCACCCCAAATCTGGAACAACCTACCGGAGACTCTCACATCCACCACCAGTTTAAGTTCTTTCAAAACTAAGGCTGTCTCACATTTTAATCTGGTCTGTAACTGTTACATAAGCCTATAATATACATCTTCTCTAACTGTTTATGCAATGTATTGTATATAATGTATACCCTGTTCATTTATGTACTTGTATTTGTAACCATGTATTATTTGTCATATTAACTATGTCCAGGACATACTTGAAAACGAGATGTAACTCTCAATGTATTACTTCCTGGTAACGAAATGAAGAAAATCAGGGCTCCACGGATTTGCTCAATGAACTAATTTATTGCCAATAGACTTGACGTTTCGGCCACACAGGCCTTTCTCAAAAGTAGAAATGGCATAATGTGCACAACAGTGAACTCAACCCTCTTATAGCCCCAAAACCAGGTGTCATGAATTGTCCAATTAGTCCAATAAAGTCCCTCATCATCCAGCACCGTCGCTCTGTTGAAAATCTCCTTCCTTATTGACATCATGTGCTGATGTGTCCTCCAATAGGAATCCTCTTCTGTGTTCTCACGAGTGTTCCTGCACCAAAGATCCTCTTAGTAAAATGGAGTGGTGCCAGAAGGGAACCTCCTCTTCATGGGATGTCATCACGTTGGCGTCCTCATCAGCATCATGGCGTCATGATGTCATCGCGTCCGGATCCCGATCTCCTTACTCCCTATGCAGGTTGGCAGAGTAGCCTGTCCTGCGTCCTGATTGGCGACGTTCTGGCGGAGTGACGTCATGATGTCTGTCTCCCAATGCCATATCCTTTTTGTTCTGCTATCTAGGCAATCAATGACTGTAAACAAAGTGAGAGGAATTGAGTACACAATGTAAATAGAGTCCTGCGGAGTGCTGCCACATATAGCAGATGGATGATGGATTGTAGTGATTAATCCTTTAAAGAGGACCTAACACACTTCAAAAAACAAAAACTTAAGAAGGTTGTAGGAGACTACAAAGAGGATACTGTGTACCAATGGTCTAAACAGGATAAACGTAACAAACAACAGGTGCGAAGGAAACCTGGCCCCAGAAAACCAGAGGCGTTAACAAGTAATTCCGAAGCAAGTTGTTCGGCGGAAGGTACCGGTATACAGACACCGCGAGCCAGGACCCCTTTTTTAGGGGGAAGCACGACGAAAGAAAGAAAAGACAAAAGACAAGGAGGGTGAAACGAGGCTGCTACGACCACGCCAGTAACCAGTACACAGACCCTCATTATCAACATGTCCAGCTACTTATTCTCTGAGGCAGAAGTGGCGATTCTATCAAAAGGTCCTTCGCTCGTGCCCACAGTAACTCCTAATCTCTTTGATATAGAAGTGGAAATGTTCAAACTTGAACGCAAACTTAATTTAAAATCTTTTTTCTCCAGCAGGTTATCCGACTCAGCAGATCCACAACGGCAGCAAAGCACACAACAGAAGACGACATATAAGTTAAAATCTAAATTTATTGCACCCTTTAAAAATCCATCTGTTAGTGTCTTTATGCGTTTGGTCAAAAGAGATTTATACACCCATTACAATAGAAACATCGAATTAATTATAATTTAAGTAAAGATGAGAAAAATCTTCTCAAAGGGTTGGTAGAGAATCAGGACATAATTTTTAAAAAGCAGACAAGGGTGGGGCTCTGGTCATACAGGACTACACTCATTATAGGCAAGAAGCTATTAAGACAACTCGTTAATGAGGAGTGTTATGTAAAACTTGACAGAGACCCCACTATAGGATACCAACATGAAGTGAGGGGTATTTTACAATTGGGATTAGGTAATCAGTGGATAACGGACAGTGAGTTTGAATTTTTAATCATGAAAAACCCGAGACGTCCGTTATTTTATCTTCTTCCCAAGATACACAAGTCTTCACAACCCGCCTGGTAGGCCGATAATCTCTGCCACTAGCTTGATCTACCAGCCCTTGGCGATATATGTTGACTCCATCCTACAACCATTGGTGACAGGTAGCGATTCTTATATAAAAGACACGTTTGACTTTCTGGATAAAGTTCGTGCTTTTAGACTGGATAATCAGGACCTGCTAATGGTGACTATGGATGTGACGTCTTTATACTATCATTCCACACAAGGCTGGTTTGGAGATAGTGAGGCAGAGACTAGAGGCTATCCAGTTATGTAAACCCCCAGTTTACTATATTCTGCTATTACTGCATTTTATTCTTTTTAAAAATTATTTTCGATTTGAGAATACATTTTACAGACAAACGACAGGCACTGCAACGGGCAGCAATGTGGCACCCGCTTATGCCAACCTTTTTATGGTGGATTTTGAAAAAAGGTATATTTATGACACTACGTATTTTGCCAAAATGCCCTCGACGATGTGTTCTTCCTCTGGAACGGCACATCGGAGGAACTGATTGAATTTTTCAACTACCTAGAAACCCTAGATAGTCCTGTTAAATTTACTCACAATTGGAGTAATAAACAAATTGCGTTTCTGGATGTTCTACTGACTATCAAAGATAACACAATTCATACTGATTTGTATAGAAAGCCCACGGACAGAAATGCCACCCTACATGGGACTAGTTTTCACCCAGATTCACTTAAGAACATGCTCCCATATTCTCAAAAGGTTAGAGCATCACGTATTGTGGATAGACCAAAAGAACTGCAAGAAACATATGATGAGATTAAATCGCGGTTTCTAGCAAGGGGGCATTCTAAGACTGCGGTAGAGAAGGCTTTCAACAAACCATTGGTACCACCAGATATAGTTAAAGATACAGAAAGAATCACAATCGTTACAAAATACACTACCGGTAGTGGCTTTATGAAACAAAGTGTCCTTAAACATTGGGGCATTTTAGGTAGTGATTCAACACTCAATGATATATGTAAATCACCACCTAGGTTCGCATATCATAGGGGTGCCAATCTTAAAGACATGCTTATAAAAGCGGACAAGATGGAGCATTACACCATACCACATTTCCTTGATACTCCTAAACCAGGATGCTATGGATGCCATAACTGTTCTGTGTGCAATAGCCTGAACATAGGGAAGGAATTTCACATCCGAGAAGTGGTAAAAGGTACACTTTCAAAGAAAGAATAACATGCACCTCCACTTTCGTTATTTATATGATCACCTGCCCCTGTGGTCTCAGGTATATTGGCAAAACAACATGCATGTTAAAGACACGGTATATCGAGCATAAAAGCAAGATAGCTCATGCTAAGGATGATACAGAACTGATTAAACATTGTATGTCACATCAGCACAATATAGCATCACTTAGGATTATGGGCATCGAACAGGTCCAGAAACACATTGCAGGATTAGACAAGGATATTACACTTTTACAGTGTGAAGCGTATTGGATCTATACACTCAATACGGTCTTCCCAAGGGGTCTTAATGACAATCTGACTCTTGGGTGTTTTTTGACAGAACGTTAATATCACATTGTCTCTATAGGTCCTTGCTTTGCTGCTGTTGATGTACTTTGTCGGATGATACGGTCTGTATTCGCTTCTAATATCATTACTGTACGGTACTTACAATTTTTTAATATATATATTATTTTTTTATATATATATATATAATTTGAATAATTTGCAGTGGGTGTAATAGGGTTAATCACAATAATCCATCATCCATCTGCTATATGTGGCAGCACTCCGCAGGACTCTATTTACATTGTGTACTCAATTCCTCTCACTCTGTTTACAGTCATTGATTGCCTAGACAGTAGAACAAAAAGGATATGGCATTGGGAGACAGACATCATGACGTCACTCCGCCAGAACGTCGCCAATCAGGACGCAGGACAGGCTACTCTGCCAACCTGCATAGTGAGTAAGGAGATCGGGATCCGGACGCGATGACATCATGACGCCATGACGCTGATGAGGACGCCAACGTGATGACATCCCATGAAGAGGAGGTTCCCTTCTGGCACCACTCCATTTTACTAAGAGGAGCTTTGGTGCAGGAACACTCGTGAGAACACAGAAGAGGATTCCTATTGGAGGACACATCAACACATGATGTCAATAAGGAAGGAGATTTTCAACAGAGTGACGGTGCTGGATGATGAGGGACTTTATTGGACTAATTGGACAATTCATGACACCTGGTTTTGGGGCTATAAGAGGGTTGAGTTCGCTGTTGTGCACATTATGCCATTTCTGCTTTTGAGAAAGGCCTGTGTGGCCGAAACGTCAAGTCTATTGGCAATAAATTAGTTCATTGAGCAAATCTGTGGAACCCTGATTTTCTTCATTTCGTTAACCCTGGATTGACACAGAGAATCCTGAAGCAGGAGCACCGGTAGTTGTATCCCCTTTTGATTTTTTATTAGTGTGCAGCATTTATTATCTTTTTACTTCCTGGTAAAACATTTTATAAATAAATAATTCAGATACACCCCCCTGAGGAAGAGACAGCTGACATCTTGAAACATGTAGGGTTAATCTTGGAGGTCTCACGAGAAACTCCAGAGCTGAGAACAGCTGAGAGCAAAGAGCAATGACATCATCGGGAGAGGCTGGCTGGAGACCAGATTGAGGAGACCGAGCTGAGCAGCTGATCAAGGACGTCTGCCGCTCTATCGAGCAAATAGCCGGGGAGAAATCACCAGCCGAGAGTCCTTACCAACCAGGCGCATGTCCTAGCAACTTGTAGTATGTAGGATTCCAATTTACATTGACGGAGAGAGGATCATTCTGCTGACGATTATGGTGTGGCATACGTTCACCGAATTTTACATTTATTGCGTGTGCATTCTATTTTATTGAGTTTTATGCGGATAATTAAACTTTGGAACTTTTCAATTATCCCTCAAGAAGTAAATCACTGAGATCTTCAGGTTTTGAGTATATCATCATCGATAATGCACTACTGTGGCATGTTTTGTTTCTCTTGTCTCCTATATATATGACAGCTCCATCGGTTGACACCATTACAAGTCTGCAGAGAAGTCTTAACAGAGGAGCTGAACCAGATGGACACTTACCTGAACGGTTTGGTTTTAACAGGCCAATTCATTTATAGTTTATCTATCCATGCGTCATATTAAAACATACAGAACACCTTCATATTGAACCCCCAAAATACCCACAACATATATATAAGCATATAAGTTTCACAGAGGAGTGCTACTGAGCATGGCAATATATATATATTTAAAACCAGAGACATAACATAAAACACAGGCAAAGCTCAGTGCACATCCAGAAAAACTTATATACGGTACAGTGCCTAAATATACATGTATAAATAACTAATAAATAAAATGGTCTTTTAGTTTAAGATTTTGGCCAAATTGTTGTAAGCCCTTGAGCCAACTGCACGGCAGACCACGTTTCAAGGGTCCCTAACACTAATATAGATTCTTAATAACCTGTGCATTGCCAGGAAGAATGATTTATAATAAATCTGTCAATATTAGTTGCAAAAGTTCTAATGGAAGCTGGGGGCGTGTCCAGGACGCCGATGAGGACGGTCGTGTGAGAGAGGAGCTCCACAGACCCTTGCATATTAGCAGTATTATATGCAATTTCCCCCCCAAAAAATTTACGAACCCCATAAAGCTCTCTTCAAGCCGCATCCTCAGCAGCAATGACTGGCAGACCAAAAGCCCAAACGGCTCAGGGAGTCTCAAAATTCTTTTCTCCCTCACAACGGAGCTCAGAGGCTGCATCTAAAAATCAAGATGGCGCCGGCTCAACCAGCGCACGCGGCACCAAGCATGCGGCGCCAGACCGAGATCGAGCCGAGGAGCCCCTGCCACCAGAAGAAGGGCTCACTAGAGAATATATGCAGGAGCTTATGGCTTCCATGCTGGATAAACTCCACACCTCGCTACAAGCGGACCTGCGAGCTGCAGTCACAGAACTCAAGCAGGATATCACGGGCTCACAGAGCACACCACGGCCTTAGAATCCAAAATGGCTGAAACCCTGCAGTCTCAAGAAGCAGCAGACAATGAGATCTATCGACTGGGCGCAGAGATTTGTAGTCTGAGGGACAGTCTAGAGGACCAGGAGAACTGCGACAGACGGCAAAATATCAGGATCCGCGGTATACCGGAATCGGTTCCTCCTGGTCAAATAAAATCATACCTCCTAGACTTCTCCACCTCGGTGTGCAGAGACCTCGACCACAAGGATCTGGAAATGGACAGAGCCCACCGCGCTCTGGGACCGCGGTCCGAGGACCCTAACCGGACCAGAGATGTAATCGTCCGCCTCCACAGATACTCCGTCAAGGAGAAAATAATGGAGGCCTGCCGAGCACAAGAGCCCATCAAATTTAAGGATGATCCCCTACAAATAAATAATGATTTATCGAAAGTCACGGTCAATCGACGCAGAGAAATGAAACCTCTGACCATCCTACTGCGTGACAACGAAATCAAATATAAGTGGGGGTTTCCATTCAAGCTCATAGTGCAGAAGAACGGCAAATTCTTTATGGTAAGACACCCAGAGGATATGGCACAATTTGCCAAGGCACTTGGCCTGAACCCACCCTCCGATTGAAACACTGGCCCCTCCAGATTTCAAAGACCAGACACAGCGGAACCACCGGTCAGAGCTTCTGAGAGGCTAGCGGGACAAAAACAGCAGCGAGCCAAATAAATAAAAAAGCTGCTTACCTGACGTCCAAGTTTACCCCTGCACCCAATTCCTACCCGGTTACCCCGTTAACTGTTTCTCTTGTAATCCCGTCATCTACAACAACCCAGAGATCCAAGGGAAACCGAGCAATGAAACCCGGAAGAGAACGGAAAATCTGGCGGAGGATACACACAGCACACTGCCAGAAGATACTATATCAACCAGCAGCCGTCTCAAAAAGAAGCACAGCTACTAAGGGAGAATCCTGCATCAACATCCTACCTCAACATCAGCCGCAGATGACATCCACATCACAAGCAGTTCCCGAGGCCCCAAAGCTGACGAGAAGCAGGCGATCCTGGGAGGCGCACCCCTCCAGTCGCTTGATTCGACTGGAGGGGTGGATGGAGGAGATGACCCCCGCGTGCGGGGGGATGGGGGTAGTAGGGGTGGGGGACGCGTCCTTCCCTTCTCTCCCTCTCTCGCCCCTTCTTCGAAAAGGGAGAAGAGAGTCTATTTACGCCTGAGCCGCTAAGGCCAAGGGCGTATAGTAAGGCCTGATATCCTGCCTCCTGGGTGGAGAGCTGGACACACCGGTAACTGTGAGTATATCAAGCCCGACCCACGTGGCTGTAATCCTGATGCGCAGGTAGACCTTGCGGCACAGGGGGGCAGATCCACCACCATTGCTCTAACTCTGGATTGATCCCCCTGAGATATCAGTTGGCCAGAAAGCAGGCCCAATAATGTCAACAGTTAATGTGACCGGGTTATACAACCTGTTGGCATACGGAGAGCTGCCTGGACTAAATATTAGCTATAGACGCTCTCACAAAGAGACTCCGATCACTGTACATAGTTATATATCAATCTGAATGTGGATATTCCCATTCTCAGTGTTCCCCCAATTCCCCCCCCCCCCCCCCCCCACAAAAGAGAGATCTAAGCCCCAGAACAATCAGGATACAGCGCACAGCGCTAGGGACAATGAAGGCAAAAACAGCGGCCTCACTCCGACCTCCCCCCCTCCCCCTCTCCCCCCCTCCCACCACCCCCGGACCCCTCCCCCCCCCCCAAGTACCCTCCATATTAAAAATGCACCATATACATTACCTGCTTACTGGGTAACTCTTACTCAAACGCCCCCCCCCATCTCAACAGGACTTCCCAAATAACCCAGATACCCCTGAGTATGACCACCCCAGTTAACTACGAGGCTATGCCTAATCTAGTGGAGTAAGATATTGTTTTGTTGTTTATCCCTGCGGTTATGTTTACTCCGCGCGACAAACGTTGTAATCTTGTTGAATGTTGATATGCTGTCATCATAGAGATTGTCCTCGTCACTGAATAAGATGCAATGTCCAATTCACAGAGCGGACAATGATCCTCCAGTCATCTGTATGAACATGTTTAAACATACGGGCTAAACTCGTGTTACATTGGATATTCTTGCGGTTTTGGTTACTCCACATGATAGATGTTGTAATACTGTTGAATGTTATTATGCACCGCAGAGCCTTGTGCTGAACCAATAACAGAATAGTGATGAAGGACTTTGAATCCTCCTCTCCATATTGTCCCCTCCCCCCAGCTTCCCTCCCTCCCCAGCCTCCCTCCCTCACCAACCTTCCTCCCCCACTCCCCAGCTCCCCCCTCCCCTTCCCCACACTCCACCACCCCCTCCCCCCCCTACAATACCACCTCCCCCCCAACCTCACCACCCCCCCCCCAACCTCACACCCCCCCTCTTCCTCACTCCCCCCTTCCATCCCCCATGCACCACTCCCCCCCCTCCACCTGCAGACTAACTGTCTCCCCAGGCGACCATATTGTCACTTACCTTAAGGGGCACAGACCCTGATATCTCAGGCTCCTAGGCCCCTGGTTTCTGTGTTACTACAACCAAGCCATGGGCCAAACTATTGCCATGCTAACTAACCTTGTTGCAATGTTGATTCCACGCGATAAAGCTAGTAATATTATTGAATGTTGTTAAACACCGCTTAACCTCATATGGAACTCAAAATAGAACAAAGATTGAAGGTTTTGAATCCCCCTCCTTTCCCCGCCCCCCCCTCTTTTCTTCTCTTTTTCAAAGAAACTATACCAGAGAAACTAAACACCACAACTGAAAAGGGGGGGGTAAAGTGTTAATTATAGGCACCAAAGGGTCTGGACCCCTCTGCTGCCCACCGGCCATCGACGCCGGAACTACCCCCGAAGGGCACCCCAGCCCAAATGCCGGTCGCCCAAGGACTTGGCGACTTTTCGTTAGGCCCTAGAAGGGACCTAATCACCTCTACCCTCTATCTGCTGACCCTGTCCCAGCAGATCTTCACCCCACTCTTTCCCCCCTCTCCACCCCTCCCTCCTCCTCAGTACACCTGGTGTGCCTCACACGGAAAATGTACCCATTTTATATGTTTGCTAGGGCACTACGAGCTTCTAAGCTACAGAGTCAAGACCCCCTCAGTGGGAAAGAAGGGGTCCTAAGGTCACACACCATAAAAAAAATCCAATGACTTCCACAGCCCCAATTAAGATACTGTCATTAAATGTCAAAATGGAAAAGGAGACTGGCCCTCCAGGACATGAAAAAATCAGGGGGAGACATCATATTCCTACAGGAGACCCACTTCACATCATAAGACCCCCCACATTTATTCATAAAAGTGTTCCCAATGTGTTTTTTAGCATAATTTAGTAGTAAAAAAAAGGGGAGTGGCCATACTAATCAGACAAGGCACTCCATTTAATCATGTCAAAACAACAACGGATCCAGAGGGTAGATTTTTGGTGGTATACGGCTCCTTGGCGGGCTCGGCAATCGCTCTGATTAATTTATACGCCCCTAATGAGAATCAAACGGAATTTCTAAAAACAGTTCTCGAGGGCATTGACCCGGGATATCTGTCGTCGATACTAGTGGGCAGAGACCTAAACATGGTTCCAAACCCCACGAGGACAGATCAACCGCAATGGGTCACCCCCATACAACCCACTCCCAGCTCACGGGGAAAAGGTTTAGGGGAATACTGAGTGCGTTCTCATTGGTGGACATATGGAGATCCCAACATCAAGGCTAGAGGGACTACACTTTTTACTCAGCACCTCATCAGACCTATTCCCGTATAGACTACTTTCTGGTAACCAAAAATGTCTTGGAGGCGTCCATTGGCTCGGACATTGGCCCGATTACATGGTCCGATCATGCCCCTATCACCTTGACCCTATCAGTACCATTCGAAAAAACTACATCCTATTCTTGGAGGCTAAACGACTCCTTACTGAACCATCCTGAGATAGAGAAGGAGATTAGAACTCACTTAAGGACTACTTCTTTTTAAATTGGGGATCAGTCTCTTCCCCAGAAATCCTATGGGAGGCCCATAAGGCAGCAATCATGGGTAAATGCATCTCTATTGCGTCCCATAGGAAAAAAGTCAGACAGAAGCTGATCAAAGAACTTACAAACAATATTCTTACGCTGGAACAAGCTTATAAAACTATCCCCTCAAAGAGAATTTATAAAACTCTAACTACAGCCAGGCTCAAACTTAAACAAGCCCAGCTAGAAGATGTTGAGAAGGCCCTCAAATGGACTAACCAACAATACTATGATAAGGGTAACAAGGCCGACAGACTTTTGGCTAGCAGACTGTGAGGAATACAAAAGAGATCCCAGATAACGGCGATCAAGAATAGATCTGGTGAGATACAATATAGTGAGAACAAAATAGCAGCAGAGTTTTCTAAATACTATACTGAACTATATAACCTAAGATCTAAAAATGGCCGACCTGAATCAATAGCATCCGAATCTATAAAAAAATACCTAGACAATTGCCACCTCCCTACACTAACAGAAGAGGAAAACACAGTCCTCAACGCTGAGATCTCAAAAGAGGAATTGGAAGAGGCGGTCAAAGTACTAAAACTCTCTAAGTCCCCTGGCCCTGACGGTTTCACCAATGTCTACTACAAGAGATTCTTACCTATACTATCCACGAATCTCCTAAAAATGTTCAACCACTTTATGGAGGGGAACTCAATCCCCACCTCAATGTCTCTCGCTAACCTAGCCATCATCCATAAGGAGTGCAGAGACCCGATGCAATGTGGAAGCTATCGTCCAATCTCCCTTCTCAACAATGACCTTAAACTTTATAGCAAAATACTTGCAAATAGACTAAACCCTATCTTACCCAGACTTATAAACATAGATCAAGTAGGATTTGTCACGGGCAGGCAAGCATCAGACAATACTGGTAAGATAATTAATATTATAGACCATGTCCACCTCACTGGAACCAAAGCATTACTCCTAAGCTTAGATGCAGAGAAGGCGTTTGATAGAATCGATTGGCTATTCTTAGACCACACTCTGCGTAAATTTGGCTTTAAAGACGCATATCTAGAAGGGGGCCGTAGACTCTACCAAGACCCGTCAGCAATGGTAAAATTACCAGGGGGCAGTAATCAGAGATTTGATATTAAAAATGGCACGAGACAGGGATGCCCCTTGTCCCCTCTCCTCTTTGCACTAACCATAGAACCCCTGGTGTCCACAATTCGAAATAATGTAGACATCCAAGGAATAGAAATTGGACATACGCAATATAAGATATCCCTGTTCGCAGATGATATCATCTTAACACTCTCCAAACCCCAAATTTCCCTCCCCAATCTCCAAAAAGAACTCCTAGACTTCAGAAGAATATCAGGATACAAAATTAATAGTGACAAATCCGAAGCGTTGAATCTAAACCTGCCAGAGCCAGAGGTGAACCTTCTAAAGCTAAATTTTAACTACCGATGGAGCTCCTCTTGTATCAAATATCTAGGAGTAAAGATATCGAGGAACTACCAATCCCTATATCGACATAATTACCCGGCCCTATTTCGGAAAATTAAACAGGACCTAGATAAATGGGGAGGATATCAAATATCATGGATCGGGAGAATTATCTCGGCGAAAATGAATATACTCCCCAGATTGTTATATTACTTCCAGACTCTCCCGGTCCACATCCCTGGCTCAGAATTGAAGAATACCCAAAAACTAATCTTTCATTTTATTTGGCAGGGTAAAAAACACAGAATCGCCAGGACAGTTTTACTTGCTTCAAGGGTGAGAGGGGGTCTTGGAGTCCCAGATATTACAAGATACTAACGCAGACCCAGGCCAATATTGCTGGCTGGACATAGAAACGCCATACGCCGGCACGCCTTCTCTGCCAGCATGCCTTTGGTCCCTGAGCAGGGAAGATATGCAGAATAGTAAAATTACAAAACACAAAGCGTAGCACACCGCTCACTTTTAAATTAAGTAATCTAAATATATAATTTACCAGTGTCTGTTTAATGACACAAATGAGTGCAACCAATGTACAGTAGTTAATGATTATAACAAATTGAATGAACCCGTGATACAGTCACAAGATCATTCAGAAGGGTACATTTTTGGTGCACATCACAATAACAATTTTTAATTTTCCGTGAAATACATATAGTGAAAAACCAAGGTGAAAAATGAATCCAAAGTGATTATAAAATATTATTAAAACTGACACGCAGTGCTTTTGCTTGCCTGCTGTTTGCCAACCAACTTAGTATCACACAATAGTGGTTGTGACTTTGCAACGTTGTGAGGTATAACTGTTGCAATATGTTAATACCAATTGTATCCTCCTGCTAGATATTAATTAGTTAGTTTGTACATCTCACAGATGGTCAGGTTGCAGTCAGTCATACAATTACGTTACTAGCTCAGTTCTATAGCATATAGTAATGAATATTCTGTTGTCACAGTAGACTGATCTATAAGTAAACCGTGTGGTTCAAGGTCACCAGAGAAATGGCAAAAGTGCAGTGTTAATCAGAGAAATAAGGAAGCACATTAGAGTAATGGGAGTCCCTGAGCTGCTAAACTGCCATATGAACGCTGTTTGCTATCAAACAGCACAGCTCCAACATCGCTGTCAACTTGTACTGGGAGTCCCTGTATCTAGTGAAATGCTGTATACATAGATTAATTCACAAATGGCAAACCTAATCCTCCATAAAATAACACAGTTTTCTGCATAATACTTAGCTTGATAGCCTCTATAACTCTGTTCCCTTGGCGGTACACAGCCCTGTTCAGAGCTCATACACTCGACCGGCTGTGGCGGAATCAGCTGCACTGCGTGTCGTGACGTCACCACGTCACTAAGCCCACGCCCTACGCGTTTCTCTCCAGGCGGAGCTTCGTCAGGGGCAGGTGGATAATGGGACTACACTACTGGCCGCATATATAGCCATTGAAGCATGCATTCGCATCTTAAAGCAATTATAATCTAATCAGCAATTAATGATATGCTAAGTAATTAATAATCGCTGCATAGTAATGTGTGTTCCCATTAAATTGATAAAACACTATAATACCATTTTATATGGAGTGAGAACAGTAATCAATTAGTAGTATATGATTTATAACCTATAGTTCGTCCTGCACTATATACAATTAACAGTGCAATACTATAACTCTATTTTCACTGACCAGATAGGTGGTAGACCATGGGATGAAATGACACTAGTCTAACAAAACCACACTGATCTAGATAGAACAACACAATAATCAATATATCCTGATACTATGTATTGATGTTAACTACAACTCAACAAAAATAAAGAAAGAAAGGGAAGGAAAAGGTGGACTAGAAATGCAATCAACGTCTAACTGTGACAAATCAAACTCACTGGTGATCTGGACAAATAGTCAGATTTTAGGTTATAATCCATGTTTAAAGGAAGGGGGTGAAAGTGAAGCCTTCATTGAGGCCATGTGGATATAAAGTCTTTAAACGATATATCCACTCTGCTTCTCTTTGTAGAAGTTTACGATCAATATCCCCTCCTCTGATGGTATTCTTAATACGATCTAACCCCATACATTGGAGACATCCAAGGTCACCTCTGTGCATAGAATTTACATGGCGTGCTACTGGAGTGTCGGCCTTGTAATAATTGAGTTGATGTGTTCCAACATTCGTCTGCATAGCTCGTGTGTTGTTTTGCCTACATACCTGCGGCCACAATCACAATTAATGAGATAGATAACATTAAAGCTTTTACAATTCACAAAGTGTCTTATTTCTAATTATTCTTTTTTTATTTTTGTTGAGTTGTGGTTAACATCAATACATAGTATCATATACTACTAATTGATTACTGTTCTCACTCCATATAAAATGGTATTATAGTGTTTTATCAATTTAATGGGAACACACATTACTATGCAGCGATTATTAATTACTTAGCATATCATTAATTGCTGATTAGATTATAATTGCTTTAAGATGCGAATGCATGCTTCAATGGCTATATATATGCGGCCAGTAGTGTAGTCCCATTATCCACCTGCCCCTGACGAAGCTCCGCCTGGAGAGAAACGCATAGGGTGTGGGCTCAGTGACGTGGTGACGTCACGACACGCAGTGCAGCTGATTCCGCCACAGCCGGTCGAGTGTATGAGTTCTGAACAGGGCTGTGTACCGCCAAGGGAACAGAGTTATAGAGGCTATCAAGCTAAGTATTATGCAGAAAACTGTGTTATTTTATGGAGGATTAGGTTTGCCATTTGTGAATTAATCTATGTATACAGCATTTCACTAGATACAGGGACTCCCAGTACAAGTTGACAGCGATGTTGGAGCTGTGCTGTTTGATAGCAAACAGCGTTCATATGGCAGTTTAGCAGCTCAGGGACTTCCCATTACTCTAATGTGCTTCCTTATTTCTTGATTAACACTGCACTTTGCCATTTCTCTGGGACCTTGAACCCACACGTTTACTTATAGATCAGTCTGTGACAACAGAAATATTATTTATATGCTATAGAACTGAGCTAGTAACGTAATTGTATGACTGACTGCAACCTGACCATCTGTGAGATGTACAAACTAACTAATTATATCTAGCAGGAGGATACAATTGGTATTAACATATTGCAACAGTTATACCTCACAACGTTGCAAAGTCACAACCACTATTGTGTGCATACAAGTTGGTTGGCAACAGCAGCAGCACTGCGTGTCAGTTTTAATAATATTTTATATCACTGAATTTGGTAATTTTTCACCTGTTTTCACTATATGTATTTCACGGAAATTAAAAATTGTTATTGTGTGTGCACCAAAAATGTACCCTTCTGAATGATTTGTGACTGTATCACGGGTTTCATTCAATTTGTTATATGCAGAATAGTAAATTCAAATTAGGACCAATGAGAAACACATGGGAGACCTGGACGAAATGCAAACTCAAATTCAAGCTCACGGCCCCACTGCGCTACTTAGGATCTTTGTTTTCCTTATGCATATGACTATTCGCCTTGGACATTTGTTCAGATTTTCTTTCCCTCCAAGAAAAATTATATAGAGTCAGCTGGTTGGAAACAGGATATTAATATCTTTTTGTAGTAGATATTGGAAAGTCCATATGGGCTGAGGCATTAGGTGACTTTAGTTATTTAACTGCCTCTGAACTCCGTTCAGTTATTTAGTACCTACTGTACGTTAATAAGTTCATCTTTCGTAGTTGGGGAGGTTACTTTCTCTAAATATTTAGTGATTCTTTCAGAGCTTGGGTTTAGGATTTGCATTGTGGGATTCAGATTTTATACCTTATTGTAACATTTTGAAAACTCCTATCACTTAATAAAGAAACATTTAATCTTCATTATACACCTCGTTCTGAGAAACGAGGATGAAAAGATTAATCTATAGCAGCATGATCTGATCACGTTATCAGGCCAATTGTGGCTTGATATACTGTATTCCATCTAAGATAGCTCTGAGAAACCTAAAATTGGGTTGTCGCAAACAGCACACCTGTGAGCACGTGACTTGTATGTGACAAGGTTAATAAACACAGCTGCATGCCCACTTGTCTTTCAAATGAGTAATACTCTTCCTCAATCTGTCACACTATATTCTAAATTGCTTGCACCACCAATGATACAGAAAAATATAATCACTAGGGTATTGGACCCAGTTTACTAAGAAAGTATTTAATTAACACGATATCTATTGTAGTAAATGTGTCCAGTTTTAGTTTTACAAAAGTAGTGTGCTTTGGTTACAGAAAAAGATTTTACAAAAACATACAGTACAATTATATGCAGATAGTTTCATAAAATAAATCAGTAAAAAAGATTATTTAATTATGTACTGCATAACCTCATCGATTCCTCAAGAGATTGAAGTTGGAAATATGGAAATTACTTGTGGAATAGACAAACACGCCATCTATGTTGAAATTCAAATTAATATTGTAACTGCAGGGTTTTTATCCTAAAAATCCTTTGCACTGAGCACAGCGTAAGCCCACCATCTGGGTGTTGTCTTCCCTCCCCTTCCATCAATCTCCAGTGACATCTTTACGTTTATGGAGAAAAAAAGGTTTCACTTGGAATTAGAAGGGGTCTGAATATAGGAAATACCTCATATCTTCATCCCGTATTCCTAGAATATGGTAATGCAATTTATCGTGTTCGGGTGAATTTGACGCATACCTGTATAAAGAGACTATTTGTGAGGGCATTATTTCTACGTATGGAGACAAATGGATATCTGACCTTTGCATCCCTCAATCGTGGATGTTTAGCATAATTTTATTGTCTGATCACAAATGTTACAATGATTTATTTGTAATCTCGTGAATCGTTGTCAGACCCATCATATTTCATATTACTAAATTCATAGTGAAATATCTTAATTGCCACACCCTTTGCATTTCCCAAACACAGGAGGAATCCCTTTCAAGTCACTTTAAAAGGGGTTTTGCTAAAGTCCACTATCAGAAAAGAGTTGTGACTCCCAAATTTCCTAACAGGTTTGACCTCAGGTAACCTAGATGTAGCCGGGTCCCCCTAGCCCTTATCTCTGGTGCGGAGAAAGAGGGGGCTACGACAGCATCGCGGTGCGTGCGAGTGCGTCGGATTCGCAATGGACCCGCCGGGTGTAGGGTAAGCTGAGGCAGCCATTAGAAGCTCCCTGCGGTGTACGCTGGTAAGGGCGCCATCATGTTGCAATGTCAACGCTGTTGATGGCAGTTCGCGCTGTGCAGAAGGGGATAAGTTGCGTTGGCCATCTGAGGAGGCTCCGCAAAGGAACTACACTTCCAGAGTGCTTGGGAATATGACCATGTGACACACCACAGTCAACAGGGCTCCCCGGAACCTCTGAGGAGAGAATTGATAGTTTGATATGAAGGGCGCGAGGGGGTATGACCAAGGACTCAGATGGGGAAGCTAGTGTAACGGGTGCCAGTGGCTCCCGGGCTAGGCCCAGATTGCCCTTAGGTCCCAGATAGGCCCCACTCATGTTGAGGTTGTGGCTGTCTACAGGGAACGGCCCCAAATAGGGACAATTTCCCCATAGTTATAGCAGTTTTGGGTATTGTGTCAAGACGCTGCGTGGTAAATTGCGGCCTGGTCTGGGACCTTAAAAGTGAGACTCCAATGGGAATCACCCCACGCAGAGGCAGACGCCTTTTGGCGACACAGACGGCGCTGGATCAGCAAATCCCTGTTTATGTCCAGTACCCGGGTGCTAGAGCGCCTGGCAGGTACCCACTAAGGGCACCAATGGTTCATGGATAGTCCTATTCCAACACATTTGGGTGGGCGTGACATGGGGAAAACGGACATCAGGGATATTGGTGCAAGCACCCTGTGTACTTTAGAGGGCACTCAGTTGGTGGATTGGGGTGGTATGTGATATATACTGGCGGGGTACAGGTCACATGTTATTGTCAGTAAAGCGTTATTATATGCCTGTGTGGTTTTTACTATTGGGTCTGTGAGGGGCATATCCCACTCAGGTGGAGGCTCTGCCACCAAGGTGAGCAAGAGATCACCCCAGGCTCCCAGTGGCAGAGGCTCAGGCCTTCTGGTAGCCAACAGGTAAAGGCAGTACCAGTAGTTCCTTTAATTACGGGGAACAAGGGCTACATAGATAAACAAAGAAAACCAGACCAGGGCACTGTCTGTCCTGCCATAAAAAATTACTGTATTTTAAGATACAACTTGCAACTCAAATTAACCTTTGGTGTGCCAGATTATAAATTCCAAAATATTTTCTGGCCTTATAACAGTGGTCAATCCCACGAAGGAATTGTGAGGGACTGAAAAGATAGAAAAAAAATGTGTTAAAAGAAAACAAGTGCAAAGAGCAAAGAGTTAATCAACCTGTCCTTGATAGAATCGGTGATTCGGGATAAGGCCCTAGGGAGGAGGTGGGTGTTACAAAGACCCCAAACATTGAGTCCATTCAGTAGAGTTCTTAGGTGTGCACCTATATTTTTTTATTAGGAGCCAGGTCAAGCATGCCCACAGGCCTACCCTTTGAACACAGAGGAGTTACACTAAGAACTCGGTCCCACTGAACATTTTCAGATAGAATCTATAATATAATAATAATAATACTATTAGACTTATTATATATAAACACCATATATTATGAGCATTTGGCACGGAACCATATTAAACACCCAATATAAATCAACTAATTTACAGTGGCATCTATTAAGTTACTTTTCTCGGGGTTTGGCCCCAAAGCTGATCAATAATATAAAAGAAATTTAACACAAACTGCAGGTCTAATGACTCCTGGAGTTTCAAAGGCGATCTCGTTTTCCCAGCAACTCTTAGTAGTTTCTCCTTTGGTCGAGTAATATATAATGTAGTTTGGTTCAAATGCGGACCCATTCTTATGGGCTCGTTCCATGAGTTAACTCTTGTATGATCAAGTTTTGAAGATTCTCTTAGGTATTCTTGTAAGGTTCTGCTTCCTTTCGCTATTTTGCAGGTCCTCCAAATGATCCTTTAATGTCTTGTTTCCTTCATTTAACCTAAACACATCAAGGGACGGGTGAGGGGGTAACCAGGCTCTCAAATAAAGGTTACGCCCGTTTGGTTCCTCTGATTCCTGTATTGGGTTCAAGAGTGTCAGCCTCTTGAGCCCAACATTGCAACTTGCATACCTGTAACGTGCAACAATAAAGCATGTCTATGTTTTTGCCTTTCAGGGATGCCAGCAAGTAGGGATTGCTAGGGTATGAGTTTCAAGGGGAGTTTTGCAGAGGAATTGTTGTCAGAATGTGCCTAGCTAGTTGGGGTCCAGAGTTGCTGGTTGCCCTAAAAATGTACCCGGGAATCAGGTCTGATTCCCGGATACATGTACACACATTGTCCTGGCAATACCCCCTATATAGGGGTTCATGGGTGCTCCAACCATAGATAAGGTTTGAGGGGATTCTTAGAGTCCAATCCAAGTCTATGAGATAGTGTGTGGGGAATATAGGCAAGTAGAAATAAGTGCACTTTCTATTCTATTCCCGAGTCCCCAGAGACTTAGGACATGAAAAAGTATATTTTATTAAATTGTATTACATATAAGATTTACTGTGTGCACGTAATGAGCTGGACTTCCAGAAACCATGTTCTGAAAGGCTACCAGGGCTAGCCAAGTTTGGTCCATAGTCTGTAGACATCGGAGTTGAAGCCACAGAAGATCCTGAGGTGGTTGAGTACCATTTGGGTAGGAGGGAAAGTACCTACGTCCAGGGTGAATGGAAGTCATCGACTACCATTTACCCTCCAGGACTTGGAGGATCCTGACCCAGGGGTGGCATCTGAATAGCAAGGGACTAGGTGGCAAACTTGTGCATGTCCTTGGCGAGATTCAGAATCCCATTACCTGGCTTTAAAAGGACCGGCTTCGCTCTGATTGGCTGGTAAGAAAGTTCCACGCTGTGGTTGCTTAGTATTTTTTGAATTAACCTCCAAATACTATAGAAACCCTCAGCACAATCAGTCAACAGTGCCAGAACTGCGGCGGGATTTTCGAATGTGTTAAAAAGGTGCTCTTGCGCAATAGCAGGAGCACCAGCTTCATAAAAATTTACCCGTCCATTTTAGGGACACAGTTCTCAAAAAGTGGTCGCGGCTGAGATTTTGAAGCAGATTTTAGTCCAGGGCGTTTGGCGCTAAGTCTCCGGTCAACGAAAAAAAAACACTATTTAGAGTGCACAGCATAGGAAAGGTCTAGTTTTTTTACCCCAGTTCCACAGTAAGTGTGTCTTTTCTTATGTAGTTTGCGTATCATAGTGTGCATGCCTTTCATGCTAGCAAAGATTCCTCCATCTTGTTTTCCAATTCTGCATTCTTTCTCTCAATGAGGCTTTCAGCCTAACTTCCTGCACTGCTTTGTGTAATTCATTTGAAAGAGGGGTTTTATGTTTTTAAGGAGGTCATCCAGATCTCTTTTTTAGGACAAAAACAAAATGTGACATTTTTTCATTTTTTGACAATAGAGGAATTGCAGTTATTGATCAATCATAAAAGGGCTGGTTTAAAATAATCTAGCCAGAAAAACATATCGCATCGTTCGTACTTTCCTGCATAAGAAGTTGAACATGAGTTCTTTCTTCATCTGGGAGGAAACCATTACGCTTGTGTTTTTTCTGTCTGCTCAGACCGAAGTGAATTCAAATAAAACTGATGTTTTGAGAAGAGATGAAAGGTAAATGGTGCTCATAATCACGTTAGCTCTGTGTAAAATTACTTCATAAATGTCCAGGGTGCTGTGTAGATGTCCAAAAAGGATAAGTCCAACAATACAGAATGACCCAGGGGAGAATAAGACCTGATTGTGTCCACCTGACAACCAAATAAATGGCCCTTGTTGATTCCTTCCCAGGGAGTAGATAGTAACAATGATTGTTCTTCACATCAGGTGCAATTACATCAGGGCTAATGCCCTACCTGCCAGTATATCCGTCAGGACATCCAGCAACTCCAGGGCGTGCAGTCCTCAAAAGGAGATTAAGAAGAATCAGTTTAGAGCAGTGAGCAAGCAGGATCCAGGGTGAAAAATAAAGGATTCCAGGCACCCCAAATATGAAAAGAATTTAGAGTATAGCTCACAATGGGTGTTAAGAAGCACCTACGCGTTTCGTCGAACTTACTTATCACAGGAACCTGATAAAGTCCTTACGGATGAAGCGTAGGTGGGTTTCTCCACCCCCAATTGGAGCTTAACTCTATAAATTCTTATTAGATTTGGGGGTGCCCTGGAATTATTATTTTTCACCCGGTATCCTGCCTGTGCTCCATGCTTAAACTGAATCTTCTTGAGTTGTTGAGAAGAACTAACTGTTCAACTTCTTATTCTGGCAAAAGCGCACTAGTACAAGTTTGGCTGTACAGATAGAGAAACTCGGTTCCAGTACGCCACCGCATTGCCTGTTATTACCTGTAGCAGATCTATTTGTACACTGTTAAGATTGGAGTTAGTGAGAGAGATTAAAGTTTTTCATTTTTGCAGCACTGAGGAACTATGTTTTTGTGTGTACAATAATTGGCTGAAATATACGTGAATCAAACATATAGGATGTATTACTCCCCACGTGAGCTTTTCCCAGATAATCCAGTAACGTATAGGGATAGCTGTCGATTGTGTTTGTCGGTGAACTATACAAGGAATATATATGCTTTATACCAGTGCCAATTTATTATAATATTGATGGCATTTTATTTACACTAGTTACATAAGTAGATGAGGTTGAAAAAAGACGAGGTCCATCAGGTTCACCTATCTAAAATTTAGCAACAGATACTTTATCCTATATACTATACTTTACTTTTGATCAGAAAAGGCAAAACAAAAAACCCTTAAGGTGAACATGAATTCCTTCCTGACTCTCAAAAATTGGCAATCGGATTATACCTGGCTCAACATACTTACCATGTACTTCATTGGTATATAACCTGATATACCTTTCCCATCTAAAAAGATGTCCAAACCTTTTTTTGAACAAATCTATGTATCTGCACTCATGCTCCAGGGTCAATGAATTCACATTTAATAATGCCCTTACTGAAAGACCCTTCCTTGTGCTGGTGAATTTCCTTCTTCCAATCTTAAGGGATGGCTCAGATCCCTGTGTACTGCCCGGGATGAATAGTTTTTTGAAGCTCTGATTGTCCCACCATATAGTTGTTATATAGTTTCATATCCCCTCTGCGCTCCAGTAAAATGCAGCCAGAAATTGATGGGTTTGTTGTTCTCATACCTCCGCTCATTCTTCCACTATCTACCTGCTCCTATCCTTCTATTCCCTCGTAATTTATTTTTTCTTGCCAAGTTCGGCATTCATAAGTTAGTTGTCCGATTCCGCCTTTATTAATTTGGTAGATTCTTCTTTGGGCAGCTGCTCCTCTCAGTTCAATAATGTCTTTTCTTAGGCTTGGTCCCTTGCAAAATGTACTCCCTATTCAATATTCAACATGTGGTCTTAACTAGTGCTTGAAGAGTGGGATTAATTATGTTTACTCCCTTCCATCCATTGCCCGTTGATGGCAAGATAATATCTGTTTGCCTTGCAGGCTATGCATGACATTGGGCACTATTGCTAAGCCTGCAGTCTACAGATCCTAAATCCTTCTTCACTCAAGGATTCACCATATATCTCCATTAATTTGTAAGTGCTCTTTTGATTCTTGTCATCCAATGAAAACATACTAACGATAACCAGGTTACACACGCTCTTCTGGATTACAACCTCATCTGCATTTACCGCCCCGTTGCGCCGTATCCCAGGGTCCAGCGTCAGAGGCATACCAGTCTTGACATGAGATTACATCCTGTCCCCATGTTTAATTAGTCCTTACACATACATGACATTTAGATGTCATCAGATAAGATGGAGACTTTGAGTCGACGATGCAACTCTCAAGGTCATTAAAACCGACGTTAAAAAGGCTAGGGGTCCGATGTAACAGCGATTCTCTGAGGGTACTTCACTCACTGGACTTTAAGCCCAACCTGAAAAAGTGCCATTTATTGACGACCCTGCTGTTGTCTGTTCCTTTAAGCTCAGTTTTCCATCCAGTGCATATAGTAACACTCACCTGAGGTCAATTTTCTTTATTTTGGTACACCAACCTCTTGTGTGAAACCGTAATCTCAAAGGCTCTTTGCAAAATCTAAGTAACCTACATCGTAACTGCATTATCTTGGTCCTATAAATTCGCTACTTCCCTTCTCGTCTCAAAGAAACTAAATAAGGTTAGTTTGGCAAGATCTATCCTTTTCATAATCTCATGTGCTGACTATTACATTTAATTTGTTTTCATTAGGTATTCCTGATATTATCCTTACTTAACCTTCAAGTGTTTCGGCGCATCTATTGAAGTCTAGGCTTACAGGTCTGTAATTTCCCGGTTGTGATCTAGCTTCCCTATTTAATATATAGGCACGGCACATCTGCTTTACGGCCAATCTTGTAGTACTGAGCTGTGAAATGGAGTCCTTGGATATTAAATATAATGTTTGGCTCTTACTGACTTAACTTCGCTTGAGAACTCCTTGGATGATGGCAATCGGGGAAGGTGGTCCCTATTTACTTTATGTTTTAGTCACTTATACTTCTTCCTCAGTTAACTCAATTGTTCATTAGATTGGAAGTTTGTGGCTTCGCTCTCTGATGCGGACTTACTATTGAACTTGATTCTTCTTTTCCTGGTAAACACAGAGGCAAGTAATTTGTTTAATAAATACCATCAGGCTTTTGCCTTATCTCGCAATAATCTGCCTAGCTCTCATGCTCACCTGCTAAAGGGTCGCTATATTTTCTTTTCTCATTTTTTGTTATACGTACTTATAAGAACTTTGTTTAGAGGGTTGACCTTACTTTCTATTGCTTAATGCGCTTTTTTCATTACATTTTTGCTAATTTGATTGCCTTTTCAATTTTTGTTGACACTTGCTTATACTTCTGATAACGATGTCTCTGTCTCCTTCTTACTTCAAAGATCTAACACGCCTTCTCTTCCATTGTGGTTCCTGTTGCCTCCCTAACTGTTATTTTGCTCATTGATGGTTTGACTTGATTTCTTTTATATCTTTTACCAAGTTAATAGCACTTATAATGTGTTCTTTTCTATAGCAATGTTTTAAGACTGCGCCATCTTATCTTCTACTTTTCTGCAAAAGCATTCATTCCCTACGTGTATCACTACTAGATTAAGTTAGACCGTGCTAGTTTGTAAAATCTGCCTTTCTAGAAACGTTGAAAGGTTGTTGCAACCGCAAGGAAATCTATTTTTGATAATTTATTTCAAATGAGACTATGTTATAATCTACTGTTACCTCAAATGTTGCCAGGACTTGAATATTTGTTATCTACTCTACATTGTGTTGTATGACGTCTAAATCCAGTATTGTTGCCTCTCTCACTGTTGGTTCCCACCAAAATTGGGCATATAATTGTCTTTAAGCACGCCCCAAAACGCTGTTTCCTTTTGTTGTAAAACGCTAAGCTCATTGGCCCGTCCGTCTGATGTCTGGATCAATTAAAATACCCTCATTATGGCAAGCATGACCGCGTTTTGGATGCCCTAATTTCGGGCATTGTGCACAAATATTTTAGCTTCCTCAATCTCAGTGCAGTATATTTGGTGGTTTATAGCATATTCCCACAACCTTTTCTTTATACTTTTACCATCGCACTGTCTAATTTCTATGCCAATCCACAAAGTCTCTATACATTTTCTCATTCCCTTCATAGAACATCATCATCCCTTATATAGGTTTTAGAATCGTTAAGCATATAAACATACTCCTACTATCCTCCCGCTCCTATTTTGTCGAACTTCTCGAAAAATGAATAACCCTGCTGAAATTAGGACGTCCAGCTCATGATGTTTCTATCCCACGCAATGTATGCAAGTATATGCTATGATCTTACCTGGTGCTCGCGCTTGCAGCTTTTATTGCCAAGCTCCCCTCATTTTATCTGTCAGGCTTCTTGCATTATGTTTGTGCAGGCCTTGCCCCTCACGTGTTTGTGAAGGTGTGGTTTGAGGGATATGAGGATTTGGATCTTAATTCTCTCTCTCGTCATAAGACTGTCCCAGTGCCAGCTATAAAAGACACCTTAGGCCAATTAGGTAAGTAAATGCCACTAGGTGTGTACTTTCAATACAGTAGCAACACTTACTAAATATGATCTTCCGTTCTGTGGTAATTGGAATGTTTGTTAGTGAGGTAGATTTTTAAAATGTCTTGTAGTGGTTTAATTACTGACTCCAAGATATTTTAAGACATCCCATCTGACTAGATATACAGCTCACAGCAGATTAAGTACTTACCTTCAGGAAGGTTTCAATGTTTGGTGAGGTTAGGAATTAGATAGAAGCTCAATTGTTTGTTACATGATCCTGTATTATTCAATATATGCAGTTCACTACAGACAATATTGTGGGCATTCTTAATAGAATATGCACATTGACAAAGTTAGTGTCTATTTTTTTTTATAATCTGTAATATGTCGCAAGTGCAGTAATTAGGGTTTCTCTTTAAATGTTAAATGTTACCTAAATATGAGTAATGTTTTTTTTAATTTATACTTCACTTCACGCATTCTCATACTCTATCTAAAATATATATAATATGTAAAAGTTCAACTGGCCTCATAATACAGGTTTAGAGTGGTGAAGCTGGTGTACTTCCCATAGTAAATAATTAGGGTGGATAGCATTACCGACAAGGCGCCAATGAGGCCGACAGCACTCAGGTAGTAGGTGACAAAACTATGTATTACGCATAGCACAAAAACTCCAACGTTCGATCCCCTCTGGGTCATCCTCAGGGGGTTGCACGACCGCCGCCAGGGACGAAACGTAGTTTTGTGGCTAATGCTTAATACTATAAGTTTTTGTTGTGACCTACTACCTGAGTGCTGTCGCCTCCTTCCGCTTTTGTATGTTACATATAATATATTAACTTTTCTGTATGCAACATTAAAGAGACACATTTATTTTTTTAATTCTCTGATCCATAATTTTATTATTTTAGAAAGTGTCATTTTGAAGGCTAAAAAGTGATTATTAGGTGGCAATAACTACCATCTGTGTTCAAGTAAACAACTAAGACATCCTCACAGATGGTCAGGTTGCAGTCAGTCATACAATTACGTTACTAGCTCAGTTCTATAGACATATAGAAGGATATTCTGTTGTCACAGTAGACTGATCTATAAGTAAACCGTTGTGGTTCAAGGTCACCAGAGAAATGGCAAAAGTGCAGTGAATCAGAGAAATAAGGAAGCACATTAGAGTAATGGGAGTCCCTGAGCTGCTAAACGCCATATGAACGCTGTTTGCTATCAAACAGCACAGCTCCAACATCGCTGTCAACTTGTACTGGGAGTCCCTGTATCTAGTGAAATGCTGTATACATAGATTAATTCACAAATGGCAAAACCTAATCCTCCATAAAATAACACAGTTTTCTGCATAATACTTAGCTTGATAGCCTCTAAACTTGTTCCTTGGCGGTACACAGCCCTGTCAGAGCTCATACACCTCGACGGCTGTGGCGGAATCAGTGCACTGCGTGTGTGACGTCACCACGTCACTAAGCCCACGCCCTACGCGTTTCTTCCAGGCGGAGCTTCGTCAGGGGCAGGTGGAATGGGACTACACTACTGGCCGCATATATAGCCATTGAAGCTGCATTCGCATCTTAAGCAATTATAATCTAATCAGCAATTAATGATATGCTAAGTAATTAATAAATCGTGCATAGTATGTGTGTTCCCATTAAATTGATTAAAACACTATAATACCATTTATATGGAGTGGAGAACAGTAATCAATTAGTGTATATGATTTATAACCTATAGTTCGTCCTGCACTATTACAATTAACAGTGCAATACTATAACTCTATTTTCACTGACCAGATAGGTGGTAGACCCATGGGATGAAATGACACTAGTCTACAACAAAACCACACTGATCTAGATAGAACAAACACAATAATCAATATATCCTGATACATGTATTGATGTTAACTACAACTCAACAAAAATAAAGAAAGAAAGGAAGGAAGGAAAGGGTGACTAGAAATGCAATCAACGTCTGAACTGTGACAAATCAAACTCACTGGTGTCTGGACAAATAGTCAGATTTAGGTTATAATCCATGTTTAAAGGAAGGGGGTGTGTGAAAGTGAAGCCTTCTTGAGGCCATGTGGATATAAAGTCTTTAAACGATATATCCACTCTGCTTCTCTTTGTAGAAGTTTACGATCAATATCCCCTCCTCTGATGGTATTCTTAATACGATCTAACCCATACATTGGAGACATCCAAGGTACACCTCTGTGCATAGAATTTACATGGGTGCTACTGGAGTGTCGGCCTTGTAATAATTGAGTTGATGTGTTCCAACATTCGTCTGCATAGCTCGTTGGTGTTTGCCTACATACCTGCGGCCACATCACAATTAAGAGGATAGATAACATTAAAGCTTTTACAATTCACAAAGTGTCTTATTTCTAATTATTCTTTTTTTATTTTTTGTTGGTGTGGTTAACATCAATACATAGATCATTACTACTAATTGATTACTGTTTCACTCCATATAAAATGGTATTGTATAGTGTTTATCCATTTAATGGGAACAACAATTACTATGCAGCGATTATTAATTACTTAGCATATCATTAATGCTGATTAGATTATAATTGCTTTAAGATGCGAATGCATGCTTCAATGGCTTATATTTGCGGCAGTAGTGTAGTCCCATTATCCACCTGCCCTGACGAAGCTCCGCCTGGAGAGAAACGCATAGGGGTAGGGGTGGGCTCAGTGACGTGGGTGACGTCAAGACACGCAGGTGCAGACTGATCCGCCACAGCCGGTCGAGTGTATGAGTTCTGAACAGGCTGGTACCGCCAAGGGAACAGAGTTATAGAGGCTATAGCTAAGTATTAGCAGAAAACTGTGTATTTTATGGAGGATTAGGTTTGCCATTTTGAATTTAATATGTATACAGCATTCACTAGATACAGGGACTCCCAGTACAAGTTGACAGCGATGTTGGAGCTGTGCTGTTTGATAGCAAACCGAGTTCATATGGCAGTTTAGAGCTCAGGAGCTCAGGACTCCCATTACCTCTAATGTGCTTCCTTATTTCTCTGATTAACACTGCACTTTTGCCATTTCTCTGGTGACCTTGAACACCACCAGGTTTACTTATAGATCAGTCTACTGTGACAACAGAATAAACATATATATGCTATAGAACTGAGCTAGTAACGTAATGTATGACTGACTGCAACCTGACCATCTGTGAGATGTACAAACTAAAACTAATTATATCTAGCAGGAGGATACAATTGGTATTAACATATTGCAACAGTTATACTCACAACGTTGCAAAGTACAACCACTATTGTGTGCATACAAGTTGGTTGGCAACAGCCAGCAGCACTGCGTGTCAGTTTTAATAATATTTATAACACTTGGATTTAATTTTTCACCTTGGTTTTCACTATATGTATTTCACGGAAATTAAAAATTGTGTATTGTGATGGCACCAAAAATGTCCCTTCTGAATGATTTGTGACTGTATCACGGGTTCATTCAATTTGTTATATGCAGAATAGTAAATTCAAATTGGAACACATGAGAAACACATGGGAGACCTGGACGAAATGCAAACTCAAATTCAAGCTCACGGCCCCACTGCGCTACTTAATGGCTTTGTTTTCCTTATGCATTATGAATATTCGCCTGGACATTTGTTCAGGAATTTTCTTTCCCTCCAAGAAAAATTATATAGAGTCAGCTGGTATGGAAACGGATTTAATATACTTTTTGTAGTAGATATTGGAAAGTCCATATGGGCTGAGGCATTAGGTGACTTTATGTTATTTAACTGCCTGAACTCAGTTCAGTTATTTAGTACCTATGTACGTTAATAAATTCATCTTTCGTTAGTTGGGGAGGTTACATTTCTCTAAAATATTTAGTGATTCTTTCAGAGCTCGGGGTTAGGATTTGCATGTGTGGGGATTCAGATTTTATACCTTATTTGTAACATTTTGAAAACTCTATCACTTAATAAAGAAACAATTAATCTTCAATGTATACACCTCGTTCTGAGAGAAACGAGGATGAAAAGATTAAATCTATAGCAGCAGATCTGATCACGTTATCAGGCCAATTGTGGCTTGATATACTGTATTCCATCTAAGATAGCATGAGAAAACTAAAATTGGGTTGCAAACAGCACCCTGTGGCAGTGACTTGTATATGTGACAATGGTTAATAAACACAGCTGCATAGCCCACTTGCTTTCAAATGAGTAATATCTTCCTCAATCTGTCACACTAAACTATTAATTGCTTGCACCACCAATGATACAGAAAAATATAATCACTAGGGTTGGACCCAGTTTACTAAGAAAGTATTTAATTACACAGATATCTATGTAGTAAAATGTGTCCAGTTTTTAGTTTACAAAAGTAGTGTGCTTTGGTTACAGAAAAAGATTTTACAAAAACATACAGTACATATATGCAGATAGTTTCATAAAATAAATCAGTTAAAACAGATTATTAATTATGTACTGCATAACATCATCAGATTCTTCAAGAGGATTGAAGTTGGAAATATGGAAATTACTTGTGGAATAGACAAACACGCCATCTATGTTGAAATCAAATTAATATTGTAACTGCAGGGTTTTTATCCTAAAAATCCTTTGCACTGAGCACAGCGTAGCCCCCCATCTGGGTGTTGTTTCTTCCTCCCCTCTCATCAATCTCCAGTGACATCTTTACAGTGTTATGGAGAAAAAAAGGTTTCACTTGGAATTAGAAGGGGGTCTGAATATAGGAATACCTCATATCTTCATCCCCGTAATTCCTAGAATATGGTAATGCAATTTATCGTGTTCGGGGTGAATTTGACGCATACCTGTATAAAGAGACTATTTGTGAGGGCATTATTTCTACGTATGGAGACAAATGGATATCTGACCTTTGCATCCCTCAATCGTGGATGTTTAGCATAATTTATTTGTCTGATCACAAATGTTACAATGATTTTTGTAATTCTCGTGAACGTTGTCAGACCCATCATATTTATTTATTTACTAAATCATAGTGAAAATATCTTAATTGCCACACCTTTGGCATTCCCAAACACAGGAGGAATCCCTTTCAAGTCACTTTAAAAGGGGTTTTGCTAAAGTCCACTATCAGAAAAGAGTTTGACTCCCAAATTTCCTAAAACAGGTTTTGACCTCAGGTAACCTAGATGTAGCCGGGTCCCCCTAGCCATATCTCTGGTGCGGAGAGAAGAGGGGAGGCTACGACAGCATCGCGGTGCGTGAGAGTGCCGTCGGATTCGCAGATGGACCCGCCGGGTGTAGGGTAAGCTGAGGCAGCCATGAGAAGCTCCCTGGCGGTACGCTGGTAAGGGCGCCATCATGTTGCAATGTCACGCAGTGTGATGGCAGTTCGCGATTGTGCAGAAGGGATAAGTTGGTCGTGCCATCTTGAGGAGGCTCCGACAAGGAACTACACTTCCAGAGTGCTCTGGGAATATGACCATGTGACACACCACAGTCAACAGGGCTCCCGGAACCTCTGAGGGAGAATTGATAGTTTGATATGAAGGGGCGCGAGGGGGAGTTGGAGCCAAGACTCAGATGGGGAAGCTAGTGTACGGGGTGCCAGTGGCTCCCGGGCTAGGCCAGATTGCCCCTTAGGTCCAAGATAGGCCCCACTCATGTTGAGGTTGGGCTGTCTACAGGGAACGGCCCCAAATAGGGACAATTCCCCATAGTTATAGCAGGTTAGGGTATTGTGTCAAGACGCTGCGTGGTTAAATTGCGGCCGTGGTCTGGGACCCTAAAAGTGAGCACCTCCAATGGGAATCACCCCACGCAGAGGCAGACGCTTTTCGGACGACAGACGGCGCTGGATCAGCAAATCCCTTGTATTGTCAGCTACCCGGGTGCTAGAGCGCCGGGGAGGTACCACACTAAGGGCACCAATGGTTCATGGATAGTCCTATTCCAAACACATTTGGGTGGGCGTGACATGGGGAAAACGGACATCAGGGATATTGGTGCAAGCACCCTGTGTACTTTAGAGGGCACTCAGTTGGTGGATTGGGGTGGTATGTGATATAACTGCGGGGTACAGGTGCACATGTTATTGTCAGTAAAGCGTTATTATATGCCTGTGTGTGTATTTACTATTGGGTCTGTGAGGGGCATATCCCACATCAGGTGGAGGCTCTGCACCAAAGTGAGCAAGAGATCACCCAGGCTCCAGTGGCAGAGGCTCAGGCCTTCTGGTAGCCAACAGGTAAAGGCTAGAGTACCAGTAGTTCCTTTTAATTACGGGGAACAAGGGTACATAGATAAACACAAAGAAAACCAGACCGGGCACGTCTGTCCTGCCATAAAAAACAAAACTGTATTTTAAGATACAACTTGCAACTCAAATTAACCTTTGGTGTGCCAGATTATTAAATTCCAAAAATTTTCTGGCCTTAAACAGTGGTCAATCCACGAAGGAATTGTGAGGGACTGAAAAGATAGAAAAAAAATGGTGTAAAAGAAAACAAGTGCAAAGAGCAAAGAGTTAATCAACCTGTCCTTGATAGAATCGGTGATTCGGGATAAGGCCCTAGGGAGGAGGTGGGTGTTACAAAGACCCCAAACATTGAGTCCATTCAGTAGAGTTCTTAGGTGTGCACCTATATTTTTTTATTAGGAGCCAAGTCAAGCATGCCCACAGGGCTACACCTTTGAACCCAGAGGGAGTTACACTAAGAACTCGGTCCCACTGAAGAAGTTGTTTAATTTCCTCCTTGATTGATATTCGCCTCGAACTGACCCTATAATGACTTAATTAATGGATTACTCAATATTCAGATTTATTTATCGATACAATCTCCCAGAATTCTCTCCCTCCTCTTATTGTGTGCACCCATTGTAAGTTTGGACCTAACGCATAATCAACACCACCCAATATAAATCAACTAATATATATATATATATATATATACTGTGTATATACAGTCCTGTATATATATTCTGCATTACAATTCATGAATTTATGCCATCTGGTGGACACGCGAAGCATTGCAGCCTATTAAATCCTGATCATTATCATTTAACAGATCAGCCGCCCGTCAGCCAGGCATGAACCGTGGCTGGGAATGCAAACGCAACACGGCTTGTCAGAGGTGAGGAGCGGCGCATTCCAGGTATCTGCCAGGTACAAACTGGTTATTTGCTCGAATAAAGTGTGTCGCAGCAATACATCTCACAGATGGTCAGGTTGCAGTCACTCATACAATTACGTTACCAGCTCAGTCCTATAGCATATAGTAATGAATATTCTGTTGTCACAATAGACTGATCGATAAGTAAACCGTGTGGTTCAAGGTCACCAGAGAAATGGCAAAATTGCAATGTTAATCAGAGAAATAAGGAAGCACATTAGAGTAATGGGAGTCCCTGAGCTGCTAAACTATCATATGAACGCTGTTTGCTATCAAACAGCACAGCTCCAACATCACTGTCAACTTGTACTGGGAGTCCCTGTATCTAGTGAAATGCTGTGTACATAGATTAATTCACAAATGGCAAACCTAATTCTCCATAAAATAACACAGTTTTCTGCATAATACTTAGCTTAATAGCCGCTATGACTCTGTTTCCTTGGAGGTACACAGCCCTGTTCAGACCTCATACACTCGACCGGCTGTGGCGGAATCAGCTGCACTGCGTGTCGTGACGTCACCACGTCACTGAGCCCATGCCCTACGCGTTTCTCTCCAGGCGGAGCTTCGTCAGGGGCAAGTGCATAATAAATAATCTTTATTTTTTGCCCCAGCCCTTTTTGATTTCTTTTTTTGGCAGTGCTCTACTTTTCTCCTACTCTTCTATCTCTCCACTATCGGTATAGCAGCACGCCCCGGTACAACTATTGCAGATCAGCTGTTTCATCCAGAGGATATTCTCTACAAGCTGCAGAGTGGATCGGGTTTCCAGCCAGTGTGTAGCCGACACCCCAGCCCCTCACCTGTACCGGGAACTGAACACAGCTGACGGAGATGAACAGCACAGAGGAGCGAATCGTCCTCCGTCTCTCTACCAGCAATCACCCCCTTGACAGTGTCGGACCGGTACATCGCGGGAGATCCATCTGGCACCCGGTAAGGTGGCGGGAGACTCTGCGTGCAGGTCTCTACTACCATCAGCTTGTCCTGTTACACCGGATAGCCGTGACCGCATGTCCGATCAAGGAGGGTTTTACCCCATCTGCCACGGGGGGTGTGCACCATCGGCTCGGTCGGAGTCCATCCCGGTTCTATACAGGTGAGGTGGGGGTCATCCAGGCTCACACACACCATCGGCACTACCCACGGGACACTCATTGCTTTATTTTTCAAGCACTGCGTGTCAGTTTTAATAATATTTTATAATCACTTTGGATTAATTTTTCACCTTGGTTTTTCACTATATGTATTTCACGGAAAATTAAAAATTGTTATTGTGATGTGCACCAAAAATGTACCCTTCTGAATGATCTTGTGACTGTATCACGGGTTCATTCAATTTGTTATATGCAGAATAGTAAATTCAAATTAGGACCAATGAGAAACACATGGGAGACCTGGACGAAATGCAAACTCAAATTCAAGCTCACGGCCCCACTGCCGCTACTTAATGGATCTTTGTTTTCCTTATGCATTATGACTATATTCGCCTTGGACATTTGTTCAGGAATTTTCTTTCCCTCCAAGAAAAATTATATAGAGTCAGCTGGTATGGAAACAGGATATTAATATACTTTTTGTAGTAGATATTGGAAAGTCCATATGGGCCTGAGGCATTAGGTGACTTTAGTTATTTAACTGCCTCTGAACTCCAGTTCAGTTATTTTAGTACCTACTGTACGTTAATAAGTTCATCTTTCGTTAGTTTGGGGAGGTTACATTTCTCTAAATATTTAGTGATTCTTTCAGAGCTCTGGGTTTTAGGATTTGCATGTGTGGGATTCAGATTTTATACCTTATTGTAACATTTTGAAAACTCTATCACTTAATAAAGAAACATTTAATCTTCACTGTATACACCTCGTTCTGAGAAACGAGGATGAAAAGATTAAATCTATAGCAGCATGATCTGATCACGTTATCAGGCCAATTGTGGCTTGATATACTGTATTCCATCTAAGATAGCCTGAGAAACTAAAATTGGGTTGTCGCAAACAGCACACCTGTGAGCACGTGACTTGTATATGTGACAATGGTTAATAAACACAGCTGCATAGCCCACTTGTCTTTCAAATGAGTAATATCTTCCCTCAATCTGTCACACTATATATCTTAAATTGCTTGCACCACCAATGATACAGAAAAATATAATCACTAGGGTATTGGACCCAGTTTACTAAGAAAGTTATTTAATTAACACAGATATCTATTGTAGTAAAATGTGTCCAGTTTTAGTTTACAAAAGTAGTGGTGCTTTGGTTACAGAAAAAGATTTTACAAAAACATACAGTACAATATATGCAGATAGTTTCATAAAATAAATCAGTAAAACAGATTATTTAATTATGTTACTGCATAACATCATCAGATTCCTTCAAAGAGGATTGAAGTTGGAAATATGGAAATCTACTTGTGGAATAGACAAACACGCCATCTATGTTGAAATTCAAATTAATATTGTAACTGCAGGGTTTTTATCCTAAAAATCCTTTTGCACTGAGCACAGCGTAAGCCCACCATCTGGGTGTTGTCTTCCCTCCCCTCCTCATCAATCTCCAGTGACATCTTTACAGTTTATGGAGAAAAAAAGGTTTCACTTGGAATTAGAAGGGGTCTGAATATAGGAAATACCTCATATCTTCATCCCCGTAATTCCTAGAATATGGTAATGCAATTTATCGTGTTCGGGTGAATTTGACGCATACCTGTATAAAGAGACTATTTGTGAGGGCATTATTTCTACGTATGGAGACAAATGGATATCTGACCTTTGCATCCCTCAATCGTGGACTGTTTAGCATAATTTTATTTGTCTGATCACAAATGTTACAATGATTTATTTGTAATTCTCGTGAATCGTTGTCAGACCCATCATATTTCATATTTACTAAATTCATAGTGAAATATCTTAATTGCCACACCCTTTGGCATTTCCCAAACACAGGAGGAATCCCTTTCAAGTCACTTTAAAAGGGGTTTTGCTAAAGTCCACTATCAGAAAAGAGTTGTGACTCCCAAATTTCCTAAACCAGGTTTTGACCTCAGGTAACCTAGATGTAGCCGGGTCCCCCTAGCCCTTATCTCTGGTGCGGAGAAGAGGGGAGGCTACGACAGCATCGCGGTGCGTGCGAGTGCCGTCGGATTCGCAGATGGACCCGCCGGGTGTAGGGTAAGCTGAGGCAGCCATTAGAAGCTCCCTGGCGGTACGCTGGTAAGGGCGCCATCATGTTGCAATGTCACGCATGTGTGATGGCAGTTCGCGCATGTGCAGAAGGGATAAGTTGCGTTGGCCATCTTGAGGAGGCTCCGCAAAGGAACTACACTTCCCAGAGTGCTCTGGGAATATGACCATGTGACACACCACAGTCAACAGGGCTCCCCGGAACCTCTGAGGAGAGAATTGATAGTTTGATATGAAGGGGCGCGAGGGGGAGTTGGAGCCAAGACTCAGATGGGGAAGCTAGTGTACGGGTGCCAGTGGCTCCCGGGCTAGGCCCAGATTGCCCCTTAGGTCCCAGATAGGCCCCACTCATGTTGAGGTTGTGGCTGCTACAGGGAACGGCCCCAAATAGGGACATTTCCCCATAGTTATAGCAGTGTTAGGGTATTGTGTCAAGACGCTGCGTGGTAAATTGCGGCCTGTGGTCTGGGACCCTTAAAAGTGAGACCCTCCAATGGGAATTCACCCCACGCAGAGGCAGACGCCTTTTCGGACGACGACGGCGCTGGATCAGCAAATCCCTGTTTATTGTCCAGCAGTACCCGGGTGCTAGAGCGCCTGGGCAGGTACCACACTAAGGGCACCAATGGTTCATGGGATAGTCCTATTCCAAACACATTTGGGTGGGCCGTGACATTGGGGGAAACGGACATCAGGGATATTGGTGCCAAGCACCCTGTGTACTTTAGAGGGCACTCAGTTGGTGGATTGGGGTGGTATGTGATATATACTGCGGGGTACAGGTCACATGTTATTGTTCAGTAAAGCGTTATTATATGCCTGTGTGTGTATTTACTATTTGGGTTCCTGTGAGGGGCATATCCCACTCAGGTGGAGGCTCTGCACCAAGGTGAGCAAGAGATCACCCCAGGCTCCCAGTGGCAGAGGCTCAGGCCTTCTGGTAGCCAACAGGTAAAGGCAGTACCAGTAGTTCCTTTAATTACGGGGAACAAGGGCTACATAGATAAACAAAGAAAACCAGACCAGGGCACTGTCTTGTCCTGCCATAAAAACAATTACTTGTATTTTTAAGATACAACTTGCAACTCAAATTAACCTTTGGTGTGCCAGATTATTAAATTCCAAAATATTTTCTGGCCTTATAACAGTGGTCAATCCCACGAAGGAATTGTGAGGGACTGAAAAGATAGAAAAAAAATGTGTTAAAAGAAAACAAGTGCAAAGAGCAAAGAGTTAATCAACCTGTCCTTGATAGAATCGGTGATTCGGGCATAAGGCCCTAGGGAGGAGGTGGGTGTTACAAAGACCCCAAACATTGAGTCCATTCAGTAGAGTTCTTAGGTGTGCACCCTATATTTTTTTATTAGGAGCCAAGTCAAGCATGCCCCACAGGCCTACCCTTTGAACACAGAGGGAGTTACACTAAGAACTCGGTCCCACTGAAACATTTTCAGATAAGATAACTATAATATAATAATAATAATACTATTAGACTTATTATATATAAACACCATATATTATGAGCATTTGCACGGAACCATATCTAAACACCCAATATAAATCAACTAATTTACAGTAGGCATCTATTAAGTTACTTTTCTCGGGGTTTGGCCCAAAGCTGATCAATAATATAAAAGAAATTTAACACAACTGCAGGTCTAATGACTCCTGGAGTTTTCAAAGGCGATCTCGTTTTCCCAGCAACTCTTAGTAGTTTTCTCCTTTGTCGAGTAATAATATAATGTAGTTTGTCAAAATGCGGACCCATTGCTCTATGGGCTCGTTCCATGAGTAACTCTTGGTATGATCAATGTATTTGAAGATTCTCTTTAGGTATTCTTGTAAGGTTCTGCTTCCTTTCGCTATTTTGCAGGTCCTCCAAATGATCCTTTAAATGTCTTGTTTCCTCATTTAACCTAAACACCTCAAGGGACGGTGAGGGGGTAACCAGGCTCTCAAATAAAGGTTACGCCCGTTTGGTTCCTCTGATTCCTGTATTGGGGTTCAAGAGTGTCAGCTCTTGAGCCCAACCATTGCACTTGCATACCTGTAACTGTGCAACAATAAAGCATGTCTATGTTTTTGCCTTTCAGGGATGCCAGCAAGTAGGGATTGCTAGGGTATGAGTTTCAAGGGGAGTTTTGCAGAGGAATTGTTGTCAGAATGTGCCTAGCTAGTTGGGGTCCAGAGTTGCTGGTTGCCCTAAAAATGTACCCGGGAATCAGGTCTGATTCCCGGATACATGTACACACATTGTCCTGGCAATATCCCCCCTATATAGGGGTTCATGGGTGCTCCAACCATAGATAAGGTTATGAGGGGATTCTTAGAGTCCAATCCAAGTCTATGAGATAGTGTGTGGGGAATATAGGCAAGTAGAAAATAAAGTGCAGCTTTCTATTCTATTCCCCATACCCAGAGACTTAGGACATGTAAAAGTATATTTTTATTAACATTGTATTACATATAAGATTTACTGTTGTGCACAGTAATGAGCTGGGACTTCCAGAACCAATGTTCTGAAAGGCTACCAGGGCTACCAAGTTTGGTGCCACTAAGTCTGTAGGACATCGGAGTTGAAAGCCACCAGAAGATGCCTGAGGTGTGAAGACCATTTGGGTAGGAGGGAAGTACCTACGTCCAGGGATGAATGGAAGTCATCCGACTACCATTTACCCCTCCAGACTTGGAGGATCCTGACCCAGCGGGTGGCATCTGAATAGCAAGGGACTAGGTGGCAAACTTGTGCATGTCCCTTGGCAGATTCAGAATCCCCACTTACCTGGCTTAAAAGGACCGGCTTCGCTCTGATTGGCTGGTAAGAAAGTTCCCACGCTGTGGTTGGCTGTAGTATTTTTTGAATTAACTCCAAAATACTATAAGAAACCCCTCAGCCAATCAGTCAACAGTGCCAGAACTGCGGCGGGATTTTCGAATGTGTTAAAAAGTGCTCTTGCGCGAATAGCAGAGCACCAGCTTCATAAAAATTTACCCGTCCAGCTTTTAGGGACCAAGTTCTCAAAAAGTGGTCGCGGCTGAGATTTGAAGCCGATTTTAGTTCCAGGGCGTTTGGCGCTAAGTCCCGGTCAACGAAAAACACTATTTTAGAGTGCACAGCAGCTAGGAAAGTCTAGTTTTTTACCCCAGTTCCCAAGTAAGTGTGTCTTTTCTTATGTAGTTTGCGTATCATAGTGTGCATGCCTTTTCATGCTAGCAAAGATTCCTCCATCTTGTTTTCCAATTCTGCAGTTCTTTCTCTCAATGAGGCTATTTCAGCCTTAACTTCCTGCACTGCTTTGTGTAATTCAGTTTGGAAAGAGGGTTTTTATGTTTTTAAGGAGGTCATCCAGATCCTTTTTTTAGGACAAAAACAAAATGTGACATTTTTTCATTTTTTGACAATAGAGGAATTGCAGTTATTGATCAATCATAAAAGGGCTGGTTTAAAATAATCTAGCCAGAAAAACTATCAGCATCGTTCGTACCTTTCCTGCATAAGAAGTTGAAACATGAGTTCTTTCTTCCTCTGGGAGGAAACACATTTACGCTTGTGTTTTTTCTGTCTGCTCAGACCGAAGTGAAGTCAAAATAAAACTGATGTTTTGAGAAGAGATGAAAGGTAAATGGTGCTCATAATCACGTTAGCTCTGTGTAAAAATTACTTCATAAATGTCCAGGGTGCTGTGTAGATGTCCAAAAAGGATAAGTCCAAAATACAGAATGACCCAGGGGAGAATAAGACCTGATGGTGTCCACCTGACAACCACAATAAATGGCCCTTGTTGATTCCTTCCCAGGGAGTAGATGTATACAATGATTGTTCACTAGCATAGGGTAATTAAATCAGGGCTATTGCCCATTACCTGCCAGTATCATGTCAGGACAGTCCAGCCACTCCAGGGCGTGCAGTCCTCAAAAGTAGATTAAGAAGAATCAGTTTAGAAGCAGGAGCACAGGCAGGATCCAGGGTGAAAAAATAAAGGATTCCAGGGCAACCCCAAATATGAATAAGAATTTATAGAGTATAGCTCACAATGGGTGTGAAGAAATGCACCTACGCGTTTCGTCCGTAATTACTTTATCAAGGACCTTGATAAAGTCCTTACGGATGAAACGCGTAGGTGCGTTTCTCCACCCCCAATGTGAGCTATACTCTATAAATTCTTATTCATATTTGGGGTTGCCCTGGAATTATATATTTTTTCACCCTGGATTCTGCCTGTGCTCCTGCTTCAAAACTGAATCTTCTTGATGTTTTGAGAAGAACTAATGTTCAAACTTCTTATTCTGGCAAAAAGCGACACTAGTAAAATGTTTTGGCTGTACAGATAGAGAATCGGTTCACGAGTCACGCCCGCATTGCCTGTTATTACTGTAGCAGATCTATTTGTACACTGTTAAGATTGGAGTTAGTGAGAGATTAAAGTTTTTCATTTTTGCAGCACTGAGGAACTATGTTTTTGTGTGGAAATAATCTAGGCTTGAAATAATACTGTTTAATCAAACATATAGGATGTATTACTCCCCACGTGAGCTTTTCCCAGATAATTCCAGTACTGTATAAGGGATAGCTGTACGATGTGTTGTCTGTGAACTATACACAGGAATATATGCTTATACCATGCCACAATTTATTATAATATTGAATGGATATTATTTACATAGTTACATAGTAGATGAGGTTGAAAAAAGACGTAGGTCCATCAGGTTCAACCTATGCTAAATTTAGACAACAGATACTTTATCCTATATCTATACTTACTTATTGATCCAGAGAAAGGCAAACAAAAAACCCCATTAAGGTTGAAAATGAATTCCTTCCTGACTCCAAAAATTGGCAATCGGATTAATACCTGGATCAACATCCTTCCCATGTATACTTATTTGGTATATCCCTGTATACCTTTCCCATCTAAAAAGATGTCCAACCTTTTTTTGAACAAATCTATTGTATCTGCCATCATAGTCTCCATGGGTAATGAATTCCACATTTTAACTGCCCTTACTGTAAAGAACCCTTTCCTTTGTTGCTGGTGAAATTTCCTTTCTTCCAATCTTAAGGGATGGCTCAGAGTCCTTTGTACTGCCCGTGGGATGAATAGTTCTTTTGAAAGCTCCTTGTATTGTCCCCGAATATATTTGTATATAGTTATCATATCCCCTCTTAGACGCCTCTTTTCTAATGTAAATAAATCTAATTTATCTTGCCTCTCCTCATAAGTTAGATTGTCCATCCCCTTTATTAATTTGGTAGCTCTTCTTTGCACTCTCTCTAGTTCAATAATGTCTTTTCTTAGGCTTGGTGCCCAAAATTGTACTCCCTATTCAATATTCAACATGTGGTCTTACTAGTGCTTTGTAAAGTGGCATAATTATGTTTACTTCCCTTCCATCCATTGCCCGTTTGATGCAAGATAAGATCTTGTTTGCCTTTGCAGCTACTGCATGACATTGGGCACTATTGCTAAGCCTGCAGTCTACAAGCACTCCTAAATCCTTCTCCATCAAGGATTCCCCCAATATATCTCCATTTAATTTGTAAGTCGCCTTTTTATTCTTGCATCCCAAATGCATAACCTTACATTTATCTGTATTAAACCTCATCTGCCATTTACCTGCCCACGTTTCCAGTCTCTCCAAGTCCTTCTGAAGAGAAATTACATCCTGCTCTGATTCTATTACCTTACACAATTTAGTATCATCAGCAAAGATGGAGACTTTGCTCTCGATGCCAACCTCAAGGTCATTAAAAAACAAGTTAAAAAGCAGGGGTCCGAGTACCGATCCCTGAGGTACTCCACTCACGACTTTAGCCCAACCTGAAAAAGTTCCATTTATGACAACCCTCTGTTGTCTGTCCTTTAACCAGTTTTCAATCCAGGTGCATATATTATAACTGAGTCCAATTTTCTTTATTTTGTACACCAACCTCTTGTGTGAAACCGTATCAAAAGCCTTTGCAAAATCTAAGTAGACCACATCAACTGCATTATCTTGGTCTAAATTCCTACTTACCTCCTCAAAGAAACAAATAAGGTTAGTTTGGCAAGATCTATCCTTCATAAATCCATGCTGACTATTACATTTAATTTTGTTTTCCATTAGGTATTCCTGAATATTATACCGTATTAAACCTTCAAGTAGTTTCCCTACTATTGAAGTCAGGCTTACAGGTCTGTAATTTCCCGGTTGTGATCTAGCTCCCTTTTTAAATATAGGCACCACATCTGCTTTACGCCAATCTTGTAGTACTGAGCCTGTGGAAATGGAGTCCTTGAATATTAAATATAATGGTTTGGCTATTACTGAGCTTAACTCCTTGAGAACTCTTGGATGTATGCAATCGGGGACAGGTGCCTTATTTACTTTAATTTTTTTAAGTCACTTATGAACTTCTTCCTCAGTTAACCAATTGTTCATTAATATGGAGGTTGTGGCTTCCTCCTGCGGAACTACTATTGAACTTGATTCTTCCCTGGTAAACACAGAGGCAAAGAATGTGTTTAATACCTCAGCTTTTTCCTTATCTCCAATAATCTGCCTACCCATCTCACACTGAAAGGGTCCTATATTTTCTTTTCTCATTTTTTTGTTATTACGATACTTAAAGAACTTTTTAGGGTTGACCTTACTTTCTATTGCAATCCTTTTTTCATTATCAATTTTTGCTAATTTGATTGCCCTTTTGCAATTTTTGTTACATTGCTTATAATTCTGATACGATGTCTCTGTCCCTTCTGACTTAAAGAATCTAAACGCCTTCCTCTTCTTGTCCTTTTCCTCCCCTACCTGTTTATTTTGCCAGATTGGTTTTGACTTATTTCTTTTATACTTATTACCCAAGGGTATACACTGATAAGTGTGCTTTTCTAACAATGTTTTAAAGACTGCCCATTTATCTTCTACATTTTTCCCTGCAAAAGCATCATCCCAGTGTATCACTACTAGATTAGACCTCAGTTTGTTAAAATCTGCCTTTCTAAAGTTTAAGGTTTTTGTTGAACCCAAGAAATCTATTTTTTGATAATTTATTTCAAATGAGACTATGTTATGATCACTGTTACCCAAATGTTCCAGGACTTGAATATTTGTTATTACTTCTACATTGTTTGATATGACCAAATCCAGTATTGCCCCTCTCCTGGTTGGTTCCCCAAAAATTTGGGTCATATAATTGTCTTTAAGCACCCCCAAAAACCTGTTTCCTTTTGTTGTAACGCTAATCTCATTGCCCCAGTCTATGTCTGGATAATTAAAATACCCCATTATGCAAACATGACCCAGTTTTGATGCCTTTTCCATTTGCAAAAATATTTTAGCTTCCTCAATCTCACAGATATTTGGTGGTTTATAGCATATTCCCACAAACATTTTCTTTATACTTTTACCTCCACTGCTAATTTCTATCCACAAAGTCTCTACATTTTCTTCATTCCCTTCATAAACATCATCCCTTATAATAGGTTTTAGATCCGGTTTAACATATAAACATACTCCACCTCCCCTTCTATTTGTTCGAACCTTCCGAAAAAGGGAATAACCCTCTAAATTAACTGTCCAGTCATGAGTTTCATCCCACCATGTTTCAGTAATGCCTATGATATTATACTGCTCCCTTGCAGCTATTAATTCAAGCTCCCCCATTTTATCTGTCAGGCTTCTTGCATTATGTTTGTGCACCGTGCCCCTCCACGTGTTATGTGAAGGTGTGTTTGAGGGGGATATGTAGGATTTGGGAATCTAATTCTCTCTCTCTTCCATAAGACATGTCCCAGTGCCAGTATACACCTTAAGGCCCAATTAGTGTAAGTAAATGCACAATAAGGTGTGTACTTGTCAAATACAGTAGCAACACTTACTAAATATGATCTGCCGTTCTTGGTATTGAATGTTGTGAGTGAGGTAGGATTTTTAAATGTCTTGTAGTGTTTTAACTGACTCCAAGAGATTTTAAGACATCCACTCTGACTAGATATACAGCTCACAGCAGATTAGACTTTACCAGGAAGGTTTCAATGTTGGTGAGGTTAGGATGAGATAGAAGCTCAATGTTTGTTACATGATCCTGTATTATTAATATTATGCAGTTCACTACAGTACAATATTGTGCATTATTAATAAAATGCACATTGACAAAGTATAGTGTCATTTTTTTTTATAATCTGTAAATGTAGCAAGTGCAGTAAATAGGTTTCTCTTTTAAATGTTAAATGTTACCAAAAATATTAGTATGTTTTTTTATTTATACTTTCACTTCACCATTCTATACATCTATCTTAAAATATATATATATGGTAAAAGTTCACTGGCACTCATATACAGGTTTAGTGGTGAACTGGTGTACGTCCCATATAAATAATATAGGTATACATTACCAAAAAGCGGCAAGGAGGCGACAGCACTCAGGTAGTAGGTAACAAAACTTATGTATTAAGCATAGCACAAAACTCCAACGTTTCGATCCCTCTGGGGGATCTTCCTCAGGGGGGTCACCCCCCAGAGGGATCGAAACGTTGGAGTTTTGTGCTATGCTTAATACATAAGTTTTGTTACCTACTACCTGAGTGCTGTCGCCTCCTTCCGCTTTTTGGTAATGTATACCTATATATATATTAACTTTTCTGTATGCAAACATTAATAAGACATCATTTATTTTTTATTCTCTGATCCATAATTTTATTATTTTACAAAGGTGTCATTTGGAAGGCTAAAAAAAGTGATTATTAGGTGGCCAATAACTACCAATCTGTGGTTCAAGTAAACAACATAAAGACATAGTCATGCTTTCAAAAAAACATTTATTTAATTATTTTTTTTGGCAGGAGGAGGACATATTGGTACTCGTCCCTGACACATTTGCACACCTCTTTGTGGAGGGGTTGGGTGTGCTGTGGTAGGATCAGTGGAGCACTCTGTTTGTCTGGTATAGTTTGTGAGGTTGAAGGTGCTGCTGGTGGCTGATTTGACCTGAATATCTCCATGGTGTGTTTTAGATTTGAACATAATTTGTCAGAGTTGCTGGCCATCTGTTGGGATATCTGCTGAATATTTAATGATATCCGGTTGCTTATACAATTTTGATGCTCTATTAGCCGGTTTTGCTCTATACTAACAGCTGTGTCAGCTTTAATGCATGCACCAAAATAATATATATGTCTTTTACTGTATTAGAGCGCATTGGAAAATGTGTTGTTCTTGTGGAAAGGCTCTGTTTAATTGATTGTATCAGTACTGTTTTTTCTGCATCTATTCTTTTTATAGAGTTGCAAATATGTGAAAGATGAATTTTATGTAATTATGTCCAGCCTCCTCTTTCTGTTCTATTCTTCCAGAGTGAATCACACCTATGATTGCCTCAACTATACCACAGGGAAAAATACTTTGCAACCATCTTTTATGTGTGCAGAATTGCTTGGCGTAAACCTCTAAAAGTTTATCAACCAGAGCGTCATATTCTTTTCCAAAATATGGCACATTCTGCTGCCTTCTTTCTCTGTGGCAGATGTATTATCAAAATCTTGCAGTGGAGACAGAGGCTGTGTCTCCACAAGGTCAACATGTTGTTCCTGCAGCCCCTTCCTATGCCCCTCTCCTGTTCTACACCTACAACCTCCTTTCCACCCCTACTATCTTCAGCCTAATCTGGGCACTTCCACCTCTGCTACTCTTCACCCCACAAGATATCCTCTCCTCCACATTCACTCCAAACGCATTCACTCACATAAATCACTCTTCTAACACCATGTACACTCACTGCCAAAACACACACACACACACACACACTACAGATTACACAGAAAAACACAATTTTCCCCTAAACACTGCTCACACTAAATTTACACACAGACAAAATACAACTACACAAACAACCAATTATCACTGTGTACACACACACACACACACACACAAACAACACACACCACACACACACACACACACACACACACACACACACACACACACACTATAACCAACACACCATTATTATTATCTTTCATTTGTATGGCAGCAACATTTTCAGCAACGCAGTACAATGTGGTAGGGTCGGACAATAACATTGTATGACAAAAGAGTACATATATGTTAAGACAATAGGAAGGATGTCCCTCTCGCAAGGAGCTTACAATCTAGGAGGAGAGTGGAGACACCAGGAATAGTGTGTGAGTTTCTTATCAAGGGTTTGGCTATCAATATCAGCTCTCTGAGTATGCGGTTGTAGGATTAAAGTGAAAGCAGTTGGATAAGTCTCCTTAACAAAAGGGCGTTTTAAGGAACTTTAACATGTATGTATGGTAGGGAGAGTGTGATTGTGCATGGTAGAGAATTCCATAGTTGGGGTGTCGCTCGGGAAGGCGGAAGTGAGAGGATGTATTATGGGAGGTGGATAGACGGTAGATGGTAGATTCAGTAATGTGCAGGGGGGTCTTGCTTGTACACACTCCCTGATGGTAGCAGGACGAACCCTCAATGGAAATGAAATAAAGACAATTCTAGTGCAACATTGTATGTTCACTATAGATGTATTGAAAAAGGCAATTGATATTGCACTTACGTGATCAACATGTGCTTAGACACGTAAAAATTGATGCGCAGCATAGGTGTACTCCATCCACCCCACTCCCGAGGTCGCGTCGCGTCACTTCCGGTTCGGCCCGTCGCGTCACTTCCGGTTTCGTCGGTGAACTGCTGCTGGTTCACTCAACGCGTTTCGCTGGCGTGGCAGCTTCGTCAGGAGTCCGATCGGAAACGCGTTGAGTGAACCAGCAGCAGTTCAGAAGTGTCCCACACAAGCCCCAGAACCCGTGAGGATCCATCCTGCGTTCGCCGACGAAACCGGAAGTGACGCAACGGGCCGAACAGGAAGTGACGCTACGCGACCTCGGGAGGGGGGTGGATGGAGTACACCTATGCTGTGCATCAATTTTTACGTGTCTAAGCACATGTTGATCATGTAAGTGCAATATCAATTGCCTTTTTCAATACATCTATAGTGAACATATACAAACACAGAGTAGGTAGCGCTAACTATATAAAGGAATTAACCCTAATGAGAGGAATAACCTCACATAGGGGGCTGCCTAAATACTAAAACTGACCCCCTGGTCAGATAACACCAAGAAAAAATATAGTATTAAAAAGGCGCCGGCAGATAAGGATATATTCACCACAGGAGAAACCGATACGGATTCCAGACGGTAAGATGTGCTTAAAGAAAATGTAAAAAAACACAAAACATAGTGTAATACTGTAGGTAAAAAACAAACAACATATAGTGTAACACTAATACTAAATGAATATATATCAGCTGAGATCAAGGGTGATAGGGATATTAAAACATTTAATAAATAATAAAAAACACTGACATAAAAAACATATCAAATAATATAAACACAATTAAAAATGTGACAATTATTAGGACAATTGGTGTGGGACCAGTATCAGCTGCACACCAGTGGAGTGCCCACTCACCGACGAAGGATATAAAGCAGGTGGATATATCTGAGAGTATCCCTCCTCTTCTTTTCAGCTCGCACAGCTACTGCACCAGGATCAGGCCAAGATGATAGCTGCACACGCCAGGCTGCGTGTGTTTACTTCCCCTTGGCGCTCTTTCCTCCTCGCGGCTGGTGGCAGATTCACCGCAGCAGATTCGTGCTGATCTTGAGTACCAGCCGATAAACAGCTGATTCGTCACGGCACTGGAAGCACCTCAGGTGTAGCGATCTGGGTCCCAAACAATTTAACCCTACGCGTTTCGAGAGCGATTATAATTATGTTTTGCTTGTTTGCCATAGTTGAGGTTTGATGGGATGGTACTGTAGCAGTGAGTTGTGGCAGGAGCAATCTGCTCAATGGTAGACAAGAGATAACTATTGTATAGTGAGGTGGTAAAGTCAGGGCAGGAGAGAGTGGATAGAGGAGAAAGGAGGGTTTGCAGAGAGCTAGGAAGTTATGAAACATAACGTAAGTTACATAACTTATGGTAGGTGTGAGAAGAGGTTGGTGAGGGGGGGAGGCAGGAAAAAGGGAGGGAGAAGGAAAGGAGGGAGCACAAATGTGAAAAACACAAGGTCAAGGGAGTGCCCATCAAGATGTGAAGGAGAATTGGTCGACTGGGTAAGACCGAATGAAGAGGTTAAGAAGAGAGGAGAGGAAGCTGGAACATTATGATTGTAACAAAAAACACACTATAAAAATAGTACAGAATAACCTATGTAACAATGTAACACAGATCCTCCCCCTCCCCCCACACCTCCCCCTGGGAGATTTCGCTGCTACATGGAGTGTGGTGGTGCATACCGGCTAGCTCACAGTAGATCTGAGTCTCCTGCATGGTGTTAGGGGATGTCAGAACAGGCTTCTGGGGTATAAACTAAATCATACTCACGGTGACAACGCCTCCATCTCTTGCAGGCCCAGGAATGAGGGGAGCAATCCCTGCAGGAGAGTTATTTTCCCTTCCCATGATAGAATGCAGTCTCAGGCAGGACGATATAGTAAAACTAGAACACTTTATTGCACACTGTAGACTTCACAGCATATGCAGCAACTATCAGATATTCAGGCCTTCACCCTCAGGGCCCCCACAGCTGTCCTTGCTCTTCTCCTACTCCCTGGTGGAGAAAGAGGAATAGTCCTCCACTCCACTCCTCTAAGGGAGGGAGGCCAAACTGTACAGAGCCCTGCACAGTTATTCAGGTATACCAGCCTCTCTCAAGGGTAGAGGCAACTCTGCTAAATTTGGTGTGTGCAGCTCCTTAAGTACAGGAAAAACAGGAGCCCGTCCTGAGTCCCTGATTGGACACAAGGCCTGGTTGCACCGCCTCCCCTGTGACGCACTGAAGCTGCAGGAGGTGGGGAAAACCCAGGATTAGTCCTGGCATTGCTACTCTTACAAGGGCTTATGCCAGGAGAAGGGCAGGCTGGTAGCCAGAAACCTGCCCTGGCTACACATAAAAACAGTAAGTACTGTTACTCACCACATGTAAAATACGTTCCACACAACAAGACCTCAAACTCCTTAGGCTCCGTGTCTACTCCTCCTAACAGCGCTGCCAAAGTGAACGTGTAGAATGGCTCTTTATACTATTCCTCTCACTTGTGATATCCCACAATATTTTTTCTGCCTTGCGCATGTCCAAATTTCTTTGCATGTGCTGTTTAATTCATATGTGTTACACTAGCGTGTTTAATACTTATTGTCATGATGTCACACATCTTTGTATTGCGAGCGGTGTGTAATGCCTATTTAATGCATTTCAGCTATATGTAAATTTGATCAACATTGCAACACACTTATGAATACGTCATTCTTATTAAATAGGACAACATTCTAAAAATATATAATGCTGCAATCCCAATTTTTAATAACGCTAATTTTTAACACAGCTATATAGACCTTCAGTAAATCCAGACCATAGTACCTAGCAGATCATATAAGGGGAGCTTTTTAGTAATTGAGGAGTTAATAGGCGCAATGCTGTATAAGTCATTATTCATAGTGTGATCCAAATGGCTTTTTGGCTTCAAAATGTGTAGGAAGGAAATCATTGAATACTCCTTTGTGACTCAATTTGGCAGAAATGAGGCAATGCAATTAAAAAAGAATGTAGTCATTTTGTAAGGACTGAGCTGCCCTTTAAGAAACGAAGTAATTCCTTCCTTTTTCTAAAATGCTTTATTCATACAGTAAGTGGTACAGTAAACACACAGTTTTGTACACTTTCAGTCCTTTAAGTTCTACACCACATCCTTGTGTGATCAGCCTTTCTGTAAGAAAAAAATATCGTTTTGAAATAGTCAACAAATGAAGTTTTGTTTTTTGGTTTGCAAAAATGCAATCAGGTAACTCATGAAAATAAAATTACCTTATTAAAAAAATCTGAAGTATTTTAAAGCAATCCCATTCCGAAACACGACTAAACATTTGTATTGAGGGTTATTTATTTATTTATTTATAAAATGTTTTACCAGGAAGTAATACATTGAGAGTTACCTCTCGTTTTCAAGTATGTCCTGGGCACAGAGTTAAGATGACAAAGAATAAATGGTTACAAATACAGTTAGATACAGTAAGTGAACAGGGTATACATTATATACAAGACATTGCGTGCACAGTTAGAGATACTACATATTATAGACGTACTGTATGTAGCAGTTACAGACCAGGTTAAAATGTGAGACAGCTTAAGGTTTGTTCTATAGTAGGTGCGGGCGCATGCGAACGCTCGTGCACTTGCCGCACACTTTTTGTGTGTACAGTCCATGCTGCCGGGAGTGACAGGTTTGCAGTGTGTGTGTGTATATATGTGTGTGAGTGAGTGTGTGTGTGTGTGTATATGTATATGTACATGTAGATTGTGTGTTATTAATTTATTATAAATTTTTTAAATAAAAAAAAGACACGTTGAGAATAAATTATTTATTAACATTGTACACACACACACACACACACACACACACACACACACACACACACACATTACAGCGGCGGTAGCGGCGCGAATACTTAGTTTTCGGAGTATTCCCCGCTATAGCCCTGCTCGACGCTCACTGCTGTGCGCGCGCGCGGCCCTAGCATACAATGGCTGGCTAACCACAGCCAACTATAACTGCAGTGCGTGTGCACGGTGCAGCGTGCACCCCCACTGTATTACAGGCCTTAGTTTTGAAACAATTAGACTTGTTGAGGCTGTGAGAGTCTTCGGTAGATTGTTCCAGTTTTGGGGTGCTCGGTAAGAAAAGGAGGAGCGGCCGGATACTTTGCTGAACCTTGGAACCATGAACAATGGTTATGGTACAGATCCCCAAATTAGTATGATCATATCACACATGTTGTGTCCTTAGATTGACTTAGCTTTCAGTGAGAGACTGGCCAGCTCAGTTGTTCTATGTAGGAATCTGTAGAATGTTTCATCTGACATTACCTTGTCTATTTTCATTTTATTCTGTAAAGGAGGTTGACTTATTCCCTAAAAGAAATTAAACTGGAATGGCAGAAAAAGTATATTGCCAGAAAGAGAACATATTTTAGCGTGGAAGGTAAAGCAGTCTCAGTATTGTGTATATTCATAAATAAAATATATTCTAAGATTAAGAATGGGGGAATAAAGGATGTATTTAATATTATAATTTATTATTGATTTCAACACAAAGTACATTTTAAAATGCAAAGAAACTTAAATTGTTAAAAATAAAAGTAATCTTCTCTAATATTTAGTTCTAAAATATTTTATCAGGAAAAAATACATTTAGAGTTACCTCTCATGTTTAAGTATGTTCTGGGCACAAAATAATGTTGACAAGATTACAAATTACAGTTGCAAAAATATTTACAGTAGAAAATAGTCAAAGTCTTGAAAGACCTTAAACAGGAGGCGGATTTGAAAGACTCTGGTAAATTGTTTCAGAAGTAGGTTGTTTGTTAAGACAGGGGTGTGCAAACTTTTAAGTTTGCGCCCCCCCCCCTGTCTCCGCTCCCCCTTGCCTATGCCCCCCTCTTACCTGCTCTCGGGCTCCACGCATCATATGACATCACAACGTCATGTGACGCGTTGCCATTTTGCCGCGTTGTCATGGCGACGAGTCATGGAAGAGCCGGCTGAGAGCAGGTAAGGGAAGTTGCAGAGGCCTCGCGCCTCCCCCGGCATTTAATTTACATGCCTAGGGGAAAGCACGAGGGCTCTGCAACCGCACACCACCCTTAGAAAATCCTATGCCCGCCCCTGGGGGGGGGGGCGCCCCCAGTTTGCACACCGCTGCATTAAGAGAAGGAAGAGCGACCCAATTCTTTATTGAATCTTGGAACCATAAGCCAGTTTCTGGAGGCCGATAAAATCCCCATAATCAAGTGGTTTATACAGTAGTAGGCTGTTCAAGGCTGTTCAAGATAGCTACACTAAATAGTGATACAATGATATGCAGCCTAATATTATGACGGGTTAATGTCACACAGAAAGACTACCAGATACCATTTGTATAGCATTTTTTCACTTCACTGTCTACCATCTTGAACGGAGAATGTGTTGATTATGTGTGTCGTGTGTATTCCCATGTCACCAATATTTACCTCTTGAATACATATATTGCCTATTGCAAGAATCTGGTTATTGGTACTTTTGAACTAGGTTAACTTGAGGTATTATTATACAGCGGTTTCTATGTTTAGGATGGTGTATTATTGTATTGTATGTCTTTATTTATATAGCGCCATTAATGTACATAGCGCTTCACAGTATTAATACATGTGGTAATCAAATAAATAACAGATAATATAAATAACAGATCATGGGAATAAGTGCTTTAGACATAAAAGTAACATTAAGGAGGAGGAGGAGTCCCTGCCCCGAGGAGCTTACCATCTAATTGGTAGGTAGGGAGAACGTACAGAGACAGTAGGAAGGAGTTCTGGTAATTGCGTCTGCAGGGGGCCAAGCTTTATGTATCATGTGTTCAGAATAGCCACAGTGCTATTCATATGCTTCTTTAAGCAAGTGTGTCTTGAGGTGGGTCTTAAAGGTGGATAGAGAGGGTGCTAGTCGGGTACTGAGGGGAAGGGCATTCCAGAAGTGTGTGGCAGTCAGTGAAAAGGGTTTAAGGCGGGAGAGGGCTTTAGATACAAAGGGGGTAGAAAGAAGACATCCTTGAGAAGAACGCAAGAGTCTGGATGGTGCATAACGAGAAATTAGGGCTGAGATGTAAGGAGGGGCAGAAGAGTGTAAAGCTTTAAAAGTGAGGAGAAGAATGGAGTGTGAGATGCGGGATTTGATCGGAAGCCAGGAGAGGGATTTCATGAGGGCAGATGCTGAGACAGATCTCGGAAAGAGTAGAGTGATTCTGGCAGCAGCGTTTAGGATAGATTGTAGGGGAGACAGGTGAGAGGCAGGAAGGCCGGACAGCAGGAGGTTATACAGTAATCAAGACGGGAGAGAATGAGGGCCTGAGTCAGAGTTTTAGCAGTCGAGCAACAGAGGAAAGGGCGTATCTTAGTTATATTGCGAAGGAAAAAGCGGCAGGTTTTAGAAATGTTTTGAATGTGAGGGGCAAATGTGAGAGAGGAGTCGAGTGTGACCCCTAGGCAGCGTGCTTGGGCTACTGGGTGAATGATCGTAGTTCCAACAGTAATGTGGAAGGAGGTAGTAGGGCCAGGTTTGGGAGGTAGTATGAGGAGCTCTGTTTTAGCCATGTTGATTTTTTAGGCGGCGGAGGGCCATCCAGGATGATATAGAGCAGAGAGACATTCAAAACTTTGGTTTGTAGCAGCTGTTAAGGTCGGGTGTTGAAAAGTATATTTGTGTGTCGTCAGCATAGAGGTGATAATTAAACCCAAAATATGTTATTAGGTCACCAGAGAAAAGAGAAGAGGTCCCAGGACAGAGTACTTCAACTAGACTTCGTGGCCACTTTAGATGTGTATTTTTCTGTTTTTCTGTGTATGTGTTCTCCCTCCACAGGCCAAACAACTTGACCGATTCTGATGGAACTTTAATGGTACCTTTATGCCACCTTTGAGAGCCACTTTATGGGAGCTGAAAATTGGTGCAACTCTGTGACAGGGTGAAGTCAGGTACTGATAGTTATGCCTGGGAAACATACATCTGAATCCTTCATCCAGCACTCAGACGGTTAACCCAGTTAGAATAGTTGGGCAATCCGGAAGTAAGCAGAGACAACTGACAGCCACCTTGATAAGGAAATTAATGCTTCTAGAAGGTGGCTGTCTCAGACTAAAGAGCTGTCCTGTGCAAGATGCTATCCAGATGGATTTCCAACCCTCTCTCTAAGACACAGTAAGAACTTTGATATTGTTCCATGACTATTGTGGTGTATGTTTAGGGGTTGGGAACTGGACATATCCAGCCAGCCTGAAAGATAGGGAGTGTTAGCAAGTTCTCCCTATGAGTAGGTGTTCTTTTTGTTAGTTTTGTTTTGCCTTAAAGGGACAGTGTGCCCAAATGTTTGGTTGTGCTGTGAAGAAATAAAACCACTCAACATTTGCTTTAACCTGAAACTACACGTGTGGACTATTGTCTGACCTCGCCTACAGGCCGTCCGGCCACAAGCTCCCATCTTGGAATTATTGTTTTGTTTTTTGAAGTGATAAAAAATAAAATTCAACGGTACAATTCATCGATTCTTGATACAAAACATTAAATGTATTATTTTGCTAAGTGTACATTTTTCAATCAATTTGCTTGAACCGTTTCAGAAATATTAATATTAAAATTAAAAGAAATTGGTAACCACTGTACAAAAAAAAACTGTACAACAACAACCTGTAGATTTACTTTGACATCTAGGTGGCAGGGATAATTATTCACCTGCCCATCGGGTTTTGATTGTTTTTTCACATTACCCACATCAGATTGTATTGTATTGTATTGTATGTCTTTATTTTATAGCGCCATTAGTGTACATAGCGCTTCACAGTAGTAATACATGTGTAATCAAAATAACAGATAATAAAATACAATCATGGGAATAAGTGCTTTAGCCATAAAGTAACATTTCGGAAGAGGAGTCCCTCCTGAGGAGCTTACATTCTATTGGTAGGTAGGAGAACGTACAGAGACAGTAGGAGGGAGTTCTGGTAAGTGCGTCTGCAGGGGCCAATCTTTATGTATCCTGTGTTCAGAATATCCACAGTGATTCTATGCTTCTTTAACAAGTGTGTCTTAAGGTGGGTCTTAAAGGTGGATAGAGGTGCTAGTCGGGTACTGAGGGAAGGGCATTCCAGAGGTGTGGGACATTAAGTGAAAAGGTTTAAGGGCGGGAGAGGGCTTTAGATACAAGGGGTAGAGTAGACATCCTTGAGCAGAACGCAAGAGTCGGATGGTGCATAGCGAGAAATTAGGGCTGAGATGTAAGAGGCAGAAGAGTGTAAAGCTTTAAAAGTGAGGAAAGAATGGAGTGTGAGATGCGGGATTTGATCGGAAGCCAGGGAGGGATTTCATGGGCGCAGATGTCTGAGACAGATCTAGGAAAGAGTAGTGATTCTGGCAGCAGCTTTAGGATAGATTGTAGGGGAGACAGGTGAGAGGCAGGAAGGCAGACGCAGGAGGTTACAGTAATCAGACGGGAGGATGAGGGCCTGAGTCAGAGTTTTAGCAGTCGAACAACAGAGGAAAGGGCGTATCTTAGTTATATTGCGTGAGGAAAAGCGACAAGTTTTAGAAATGTTTTGAATGTGGGGGCGAATGTGAGAGGATCGTCAGTGTGCCCCTAGGCAGCGTGTTTTGGGCTACTGGGGTGAATGTATTTTCCAACAGTAATGTGGAAGGAGGTAGTAGGGCCAGGTTGGGAGGAAGTATGAGGAGCTCTGTTTTAGCCATGTTGAGTTTAGGGCATCGGAGGGCCATCCCGGATGATATAGCAGAGAGACATTCAGAACACTTGTTTGTACAGCAGGTGTAAGGTCGGGTGTTGAAAAGTATATTTGTGTGTCGGTCGGCATAGAGGTGATAATTAAACCCAAAAGATGTTTATTAGGTCACCTAAGAGAGTGTTTACAGAGAAAAGAGAAGGTCCCAGGACAGAGCCCTGGGGTACCCCCCAGAGAGATCAATAGAGGAGGAGGAGGTGTTAGCAGAAAGACACTAAAATCGATGGGAGAGGTGGATGAGATCCAGGATAGAGCTTTGTTCCGAATACCTAGAGTATGGAAATGTGGAGGAGAAGAGGGTGGTCCACGGTGTCAAATGCTGCAGAAGGTCGAGTTATGAGCAGATGTAAATGACCTCTGTCTTTGGCAGCATGGAGGGTCTTCAGTTATTTTAGTGGGGCTGTTTCCGTGGAGTGAGCAGTGCGGAAGCCAGATTGTAGAGGGTCTAGGAGAGATTAGGTGTTGAGAAAAGGACAAGCGAGAGAATACAAGACGTTCAAGTAGTTTAGAGGCAAAGAGCAGGAGGAGAGACAGGTCGATAGTTAGAAAGACAGGTAGGTCAAGCTTGCTGTTTTTGAGTAATGGTATGACTGTTGCATGTTTGAAGGAGGATGGAAGGTTCCGAGAGAGGAGAGGATTAAATGTTTGTAAGCGTAGGGATTATGATAGGATGAGTTTAGAGATGGAGGGAATGGGGTCAGAGGGCATTTGTAGAGGGAAAGAGGAGTCAACCGCGACACATCCTCCTCTGAGACAGTGGAAAAAGACTCAAGGAAGGCAGGAGGAGTTAGGAGAGGTGTAGGATGGGGGAAAGACAGAGGGGATGTTCTGCCGTATGATTCCACCTTTTCCAGATCTTATATTGCATTAAACATAGTATGGGGTGAGGCGCATGCGCGAAGGCAGAGAGTATGGTTATCTAACCTGAAGCTCTGTGCCCGTTATCGACAAAATCAAAAAACCACTTAAAAACCAGCAAGAACTCCAGAAACATCCTCTAAAAGGGCAGCAAAGCCGAGATGTCGAAAAAATCGCAAAACCACAGAAGAAGGGGGCTCCTGAGTATTTCGGCGCATCCGAGTAGCAAAGCGGATCCCACAATGGCGTCGATTTCAAACCGGGCTCAGAATACTGAGTAGTAAGAGAGAGGAAGAGAGCGACAACCCTGAAATGTTAACGGTTCGGATAGTGATTTCAAACGCCTCTATAAAGACCTGAAAACACTCTTCAAAGCAGAAATACAAAGAGCTAAGAAAAGAAGTTGGCACTTTGGGGGAGCGGACCGGACACATAGAAAACACGCTGACTAACCGCTAAAGCACCAAAGAAAAATGAAAAGAAACCCCCGATCTTCAACTACAATTAACGAGCTGAGAAGAAAGACGAGGACGCTGAAAAACCGGGGTCGACGAAATAATGTTAGATAAGGGACCCAGAATCTGTAGGAGACTGCGAGGACTTTGTGTTCAGATGGCAGAGAGCCTGCTCCCGGAGACACCCAAAGAGAAGCTAGAGATGGACTGCTGCCATAGTGTCTACGATCGCCCCTGCAAACTGAACAGCCCCGGATTAGTAGTGCGGCTGCACTGCTCAACTCAACTGCTAAAACTCTGACTCAGGCCTTCATCTCTCACGTCTCGATTACTTGCCAACCTCCTGCTGTCCGGCCCTTCCTACCTCTACTCTGTCTCCCCTACAATCTACTAAACACTGCTGCCGAATCCTACTCTACTCTTCCTAAATCTGTCTCCGCTCTCCCCTCCTGAAATCCCTCTCTGGCTTCCGATTAAATCGCGTATCTCACACTCAATTCTACTGCTCACTTTAAAGCTTTACATTCTTCTGCCCTCATTACATCTCAGCCCTAATTTCTCGCTATGCACCATCACGACTTTGCGTTCTTCTCAAGGATGTCTCTTTTCTACCCCCTTTCTGACCTCGCCTACAGGCCGTCCGGCCACAAGCTCCCATCTTGGAATTATTGTTTTGTTTTTTGAAGTGATAAAAAATAAAATTCAACGGTACAATTCATCGATTCTTGATACAAAACATTAAATGTATTATTTTGCTAAGTGTACAATTTTTCAATCAATTTGCTTGAACCGTTTCAGAAATATTAAATATTTAAAATTAAAAGAAATTGGTAACCACTGTAACAAAAAAAACTGTACAACAACAACCTGTAGATTTACTTTGACATCTAGGTGGCAGGGATAATTATTCACTGCCCAATCGGGTTTTGATTGTTTTTTCACATTACCCACATCAGATTGTATTGTATTGTATTGTATGTCTTTATTTATATAGCGCCATTAGTGTACATAGCGCTTCACAGTAGTAATACATGTGGTAATCAAATAAATAACAGATAATATAAATAACAGATCATGGGAATAAGTGCTTTAGACATAAAAGTAACATTTCGGAAGAGGAGTCCCTGCCCTGAGGAGCTTACATTCTAATTGGTAGGTAGGGAGAACGTACAGAGACAGTAGGAGGGAGTTCTGGTAAGTGCGTCTGCAGGGGGCCAATCTTTATGTATCCTGTGTTCAGAATATCCACAGTGCTATTCATATGCTTCTTTAAGCAAGTGTGTCTTAAGGTGGGTCTTAAAGGTGGATAGAGAGGGTGCTAGTCGGGTACTGAGGGGAAGGGCATTCCAGAGGTGTGGGACAGTAAGTGAAAAAGGTTTAAGGCGGGAGAGGGCTTTAGATACAAAGGGGGTAGAAAGTAGACATCCTTGAGCAGAACGCAAGAGTCGGGATGGTGCATAGCGAGAAATTAGGGCTGAGATGTAAGGAGGAGCAGAAGAGTGTAAAGCTTTAAAAGTGAGGAGAAGAATGGAGTGTGAGATGCGGGATTTGATCGGAAGCCAGGAGAGGGATTTCATGAGGGCAGATGCTGAGACAGATCTAGGAAAGAGTAGAGTGATTCTGGCAGCAGCATTTAGGATAGATTGTAGGGGAGACAGGTGAGAGGCAGGAAGGCCAGACAGCAGGAGGTTACAGTAATCAAGACGGGAGAGAATGAGGGCCTGAGTCAGAGTTTTAGCAGTCGAACAACAGAGGAAAGGGCGTATCTTAGTTATATTGCGGAGGAAAAAGCGACAAGTTTTAGAAATGTTTTGAATGTGAGGGGCGAATGTGAGAGAGGAGTCGAGTGTGACCCCTAGGCAGCGTGTTTGGGCTACTGGGTGAATGATTGTAGTTCCAACAGTAATGTGGAAGGAGGTAGTAGGGCCAGGTTTGGGAGGAAGTATGAGGAGCTCTGTTTTAGCCATGTTGAGTTTAAGGCATCATCAAGGGGTTGAAACATGTGTTTTTAATATAGGTGTAGAAATACAGTATATTGTTTTTAGATATGTGAAATTTATGTCAGCAATTAATGTCATGTTTTGTTTTGTACAATATATCTATATGTTACTTCAATGGCAGCTGGATGCTGATTCTTATAACTGTTGTTTCTCTGCCTGGATGTACACACACTTAGATTGTTGTCTGTGTTATATTTTTTTATTACTCTCTGCCTGGTAAAAACAAGGGTGCTCGTTCCTGTGGTTTCACTGTGGTGAGATCTTGTGATGCTGGGCAGGGGGGTGTTAAAAGTTTTCTTCCGTGACCATTATGTGTATCGCCCGACAAGGGATGTAAGTAAGACAACAGGGGTGGCCCGCATGCGCATGCGCGAACGGCCGAGAACTGTGTGAGCCGCATCTCGCGAGAACTGGTCTCTTACTGTTCGTGTGATGCGTGTCAGCTCACTGGGCACTGATAGGCTATGTCTCGCTGAGGGGCTTGGCAAGACTCTGACTGTTCTGACGCGTGTGATGCGGGATCATACCTATTGGTTAATATGGGTTATGACGTCATTGGGTTTTTGGCGCCAAAACAGAATCAGCTGCTATTTAAATGTCCTGCACACCACACATTACACTTCTTGATAAAGTGCCTGCGATGCACGAAACGCGTTGAAGGTTGTAACCCCCGTTTTTATGGACTCAAAATAAAGATTTTTTGCCAGACCTGCTCCTCATCCCCTTCTTGGCTGTGCGCTGCACACACTATATTGGATCTCCCTCACCAGGATACAGCTGCACGCCGATGGAGATAGCTACTGGAGGCTTTATTTTGTGAGTACTTTACCTGAGGCCAGCCCAATGAGGTAAAGGAGGGTGTTTTCATGCACCTACCCCTACCTTCAGGGTGACTAGAGCCCCATCATAGGTTGTTGTACTACTTATAGTTACTGAACATTCCCCAGTTAGCTTTTATTCTCCCTTTATTAATATATAGGTCCGTGTACTCTGAGCACCATATTATCATCACAATCACCATGAGAGACCCAGAGGAAGGAGAGGTATTCCTGCAGAAGTTGGGCCTCAAAGGGACCCCCAACACCACCGAGGAAGCAGTTGAAGCCCCAGACCCAACCTGGTCGACAGCGGGAAGCTCACCCAAGTCCAGGATGGACAAAAGTTGAGGGCAGGGCAACTGACTAGCCCACAATCCAGGATCACAGTTATAAGTTGAATCAGTTTTCTCAGTTTTAAGATCCCCCAAAAGTTGAATAAAGTTGACGCCAAACAGCTACTGAAGGGACTTTACAGTGGAGCGAAATAGGGGATGGAGGTTTCCCCGACAAACCCTGCAAATAACATATCCCTTACCTGGTATCCTTGCTTCAGGATATGAAGATGGCGACAACCACGAGGAGACCATGGTTCCAGGCTGAAACGCAGAACCAGGAAATCCAAGCCAAGCGGGAGGAGAGCGCGCGCCTACCTCAGGTATGGCGCGAAGCTGAATCCAAGATGGCGGAGACCGGATATTCCACGCCTTCAAGAGGAGGAGCACCGGTGGCCATCTTGGAAGGGGCGGAAATGACGTCGAGCGATCGACGAAGATGGAAGATCGGGGAGCGGAGACGTCATCGGAAACCGCGAGGGAGGAAGACCGCCAGCGAAACCGTTGCCGAGTCAGCGGAGAACACGGGAGAGCAGCACGTCGGATACAACAATACCGCAGAGGCATTAGCAAGGGGGGGAATGGTAGATCGAATGAGAAGGGGGGTACGACCAAGTGTGAGCCGAAGAGACAGGAAATAACACAAACAGAACGGGGATGGGGCTGAAAGGGATAAGACGAAAGAGTAAAAGAGTAGAGGGAGGAAGGGACTTAAAAGGGATGGGTAAGGGAGGGGAAGGCAGGTTGCAGGGAAATGGCAAAAACTAATTTTGTGGTGAGTGGAGAGCAGGGGTATAAGTAAATTAGCGGTCCCAATTGAAGTAGGGCGAAGCAGATGAATGGAAGGGTAAAAGGTAGGTAGCCAGAACGGAAGGTGGAAGTGAAGAAGTGGGACCAGCGCAGAATTATGGAATGTGATTACACTGGGAGGGACAAGGGAAGTAGAGCTAGCATCTGAAGAGAACTAAGGGGAGTAAGTTGAGGAGGGAAGAGAGGGAGGGCCGAGAGAGGGGATATAGACAAGTAGGAGACAGCGGAGGAAAAGGTGATGTGGAAGGTGGAGAGATTGAAGAGGGTAGGTAGGAGATAGGCAGGAAAGGAACAGCAAGTGATAGAGAGTAGAAAGACAGAAGAAGCAAGTGATGAGAGCGGTAGACGAGTATGAAAGAAAGTGAGTAAGAGGACAGGCTAAACGGTAGGCAAAGAAACAGGGGGAGCAGACAGGGTAGGGGGAAGGTGGATGAAGGAGAGGAAGGGAAAGCAACAAACTAAGCTAAGTAAGTCACATATGGGAAGGCAATAGGAAAGTCAGAGATAAGAGGAGCCGAGAATCTGGAGTGCGATAGGCAATACAAGGAAGCACACGCGAGGAGCAAAAAAACAAAACATAATAAAGCGCAATAAAGCATAATAAAAGCAGGCAACTGGATCAAAGGAGAAAACTGGAGGGATAGGGGGGGGAAAATAAGCAACGAGAGGAACCCTGTAGATTAGGTTGAGAGGGAGGGGAATAGTCTTTATAGCTAAGTTAATTTGGCGCAGTTAAGTTAGACGAAGAATTATCGGATATAGTTAGAGTTGAAGTTAGCAAAGGTTTTTGATAAAAAAAGAAGTGTTTGAAGTGGGGCAGGGGTGACGGAGGAAGAACCTGCTGCGCAGTCCACATGGGCCTATGGCTTGAGCCTGGAAAGGAACTATTCCAGGGCTCTGGCGAAGTCCTTTGGGAGGAAAGGGGGGGAGGGAGGGAGGGAGGGGAGGGAATAAAGAGGACTGTGCCCCACCTTGGCCCCCCAGAGCCCAAAGGCGATGGACTCTGAATCAAGATGGCTGGGCCGGGGTTCCGAGGACATTACTTGTATGTTATCTGTGTGGTTGTTTGTCTGTCCCCACCCAGTTTCCCTTTTGCATCTCCCTATTCCCCATCCTATCCAGGCCAAAGATGTCCAAGGAGAGAGAGGAGTGAAGGAGTTGTCTCAAAGGTGGACAATCGCAGACACAAAGTCAAGTCATAACAAAGGAGCAGTTCAACAATGCAGCACAGATGAGTAAAGAAATAATCCTAATATCACATAATGTAAAGGGATTCAACAGCCCCATCAAACGAAAAATTGCATTTAGAGACTTCACCCGCAAAAAGGCCGATATTGTTTTCCTTCAAGAAACTCACTTTTCCCAGAACAATCACCCAAAATACTTAGACAAGCACTTTAGGTCATTTTATCTGGCATCTGCTCCTGTAAAAAAAAGGGGGTGGCCATCCTGATACACAACAGATTATCCCTACAAGTAGCTAAGACATATTTAGATGCAGATGGAAGATACATCATATTAATAGGGACAATACAAGGTCAAGCGATCACATTAGCCTCAATTTATGCTCCATGTGAGCAAGCCCCGGAGTTTTTCACGCAATTCTTCAACAAACTGCATAAAACGGCACAAGGCAGTATTCTTTTAGCGGGAGACATCAATAGAACTTTAGATCCTGACTTAGACAGATGTACGGGGACTAACCAATCACAGAAACAGGACGTACTAACAATAACCCAGGGACTGAGAAATTGTCAGTTAATAGACATTTGGAGGGAGCAACACCCTACGACGAGAGAATACACCTTTTTCTCTCACCCCCACAATAGATACAGTAGGATAGATTACTTCCTGATATCAAATAGAGTGGTTCTGGTGGTCTCCCGCACAGGGATTCATGACATTTCTTGGTCAGACCACGCACCAATAGAGCTGCGGTGCACATTAAGCTCTCTGGACAGACCCGGAGCGAACTGGAAGCTGAACGAGCTCTTACTCAAAAACCCGATATCAGAGGCGGAAATAGGGGAAAAGATCAAGGAATATTTTGCGATCAATGATGGGAGTGTTTCATCACACTCCACACTCTGGGAAGCTCATAAAGCGACCCTTAGGGGAATTTTAATGAATTTGGCTGCCAAAAAAAGAGGGAAAAAGAGAGTCAGATAAAGGAGCTGCGTGAGAGACTAGCACACCTCTCGGCACTTCACATAGACAACAAACAGGGTGACACCCTGAAGGAGCTCTCTGACACTAAAATCAAACTTAATCTGCTGCTGTCCTCCCAGGCCGAGAGGGAGTTGGTCTGGTCTAAGCGTAAGTTTTACGAAAAAGCCAACAAGCCAGATACCTTACTTGCCAACACGCTACGTAACAAGCTTCCAAATTATTGTATCTCATCAATTTGAACTCGGGGGGACCTTACCTCCAATCCTAGACTAATCGTAGATAAATTTAAACAGTACTACAAGACTCTCTACTATGGAGATAAGGTCAGCCACACACAACAACAAGGACAAACGAGAGAGATTTGACAAACTTCCTAAAAGAGCACAACTACCCAAATGGAGCAGAGAGTGGAGAGGGTATCGCTACGGGGAACTTTACACTAGAGGACTAGCCGCGAGGTAATAAAAAATCACTCAAGCCAGCTAAGCCCCAGGTCCAGGTGGCTTCTCAAATTTTATTTATAAAAAATACTCTTAAAATCCTAGCTCCGCCTTATTGAAATTATTTAATGAAATACTCGCAGGGAAACTCCTCCCAGCTCAATGCTCACGATCCATAAACCCGGGCAAGGACCCGGCAGACTGTAAGCACTACCGGCCCATCTCCCTGATTAATTCAGACATACAATCTTCTCTAAACTCTATCCAACGGGTGGTTATCGTGTCTTCCCAGATGAATCCACCCGGATCAGGTAGGCGTTTATCGGCGCAGCAAGCAACAGAACAAAACCAACGGATAAACAGTAGACTTATCGATAAGTCGGCCAAAAAACAAACATCCCGTCAATGAATTAAGTCTGGGATCGGAGAAAGCCTTCGCTGATAGACTGGCCTATTTAAGAGAAAATTGAGAGAGTTTGGCTTTGAAGGACGCGTACGGAGGCCATATTAGCTTTATACAATGCCTACGGCGTAGGGTAAGACAGGTACTGATGTTATGCCTGGAACATACATCTGAATCCTTCATCCGCACTCAGACGGTTAACCCGTTAGAATAGTTGGGCAATCCGGAAGTATAGCGAGAACACTGACAGCCACACTTGATAAGGAAATTAGCTTCTAGAAGGTGGCTGTCTCAACTAAAGAGCTGTCCTTTGCAAGATGCTATCCAGATGGTTTCCAACCCTCCTCTAACACACAGTAGAACTTTGATATTGTTCTCATGACTATGTGGTGTGTTGTTTAGGGTTTGGGAACTGACATATCCGCCGAGCCTGACAAGTCGGGAGTGTTACAAAGTTCTCCTATGAGTAGGTGTTCTTTTTGTTAGTTTTGTTTTGCCTTAAGGGGACAGTGTGCCCAATGTTTGGTTGTGCTGTGAAGAATAAAACCACTCAACATTTGCTTTAACCTGAAACTACACGTGTGGACTATTGTCTGACCTCGCCTACAGGCCGTCCGGCCACAAGCTCCCATCTTGGAAGGGAGGGACAAGGGAAGTAGAGCTAGCATCTGAAGAGAACTAAGGGGAGTAAGTTGAGGAGGGAAGAGAGGAGGCCGAGAGAGGGGGATATAGACAAGTAGCGACACAGGAAAAGGTGATGTGGATGGTGAAGATTGAAGAGGGTGTAGGAGATAGGCAGAAAGGAACCCAAGTGATAGAGAGTAGAAAGACAGAGAAGCAAGTGATGAGAGCGTGTAGACGAGTGAAAGAAAGTGAGTAGAGGACAGGCTAAACGGTGGCGCAAGAAACAGGGGAGCAGACAGGGTAGGGGGAAGGTGGATGAAGGAGAGGAAGGGAAAGCACAAACAAGCTAAGTAAGTCACATATGGGAAGGCAATAGAAAGTCAGAGATGAGGAGCCGGAATCTGGAGTCGATAGGCAATCAAGGAAGCACACGCGAGGAGCAAAAAAAAAACATAATAAAGCGCAATAAAGCATAATAAAAGCAGGCACACTGGATCAAAGGAGAAAACTGGGGGATAGGGGGGGAAAATAAGCAACGAGAGAACCCTGTAGATTAGGTTGAGAGGAGGGGGAATAGTCTTTAACTAAGTTAATTTGGCGCGTTAAGTTAGACGAAGAATAAATCGGATATAGTTAGAGTTGAAGTTAGCAAGGTTTTTGAATAAAAAAGAAGTGTTTGAATTGGGGCAGGTGACGGAGGAAGAACCTGCTGCGCATCCACATGGGCCTATGGCTTGAGCCTGGAAAGGAACTATTCCAGGGCTCTGGCGAAGTCCTTTGGGAGGAAAGGGGGGGAGGGAGGAGGGAGGAGGGAATAAAGAGGACTGTGCCCCACCTTGGCCCCCCAGCCCAAAGGCGATGGACTCTGAATCAAGATGGCTGGGCCGGGGTTCCGAGACATTACTTGTATGTTATCTGTGTGGTTGTTTGTCTGTCCCACACCCAGTTTCCCTTTTGCATCTCCCTATTCCCCATCCTATCCAGGCCAAAGATGTCCAAGGAGAGAGAGGAGTGAAGGAGTTGTCTCAAAGGTGGACAATCGCAGACACAAAGTCAGTCATAACAAAGGAGCAGTCAACAATGCAGCACAGATGAGTAAAGAATAATCCTAATATCACATAATGTAAAGGGATTCAACACCCCATCAAACGAAAAATTGCATTTAGAGACTTCACCCGCACAAAGGCCGATATTGTTTTCCTTCAAGAAACTCACTTTCCCAGAACAATCACCCAAAATACTTAGACAAGCACTTTAGGTCATTTTATCTGGCATCTGCTCCTGTAAAAAAAAGGGGGTGGCCATCCTGATACACAACAATTATCCCTACAAGTAGCTAAGACATATTTGATAGATGGAAGATACATCATATTAATAGGGACAATACAAGGTCAAGCGTCACATTAGCCTCAATTTATGCTCCATGTGAGCAAGCCCCGGAGTTTTTTCACGCAATTCTTCAACAAACTGCATAAAACGGCACAAGGCAGTATTCTTTTTAGCGGGAGACATCAATAGAACTTTAGATCCTGACTTAGACAGATGTACGGGGACTAACCAATCACAAAACAGGACGTACTAACAATACCCAGGGACTGAGAATTGTCAGTTAATAGACATTGGAGGGAGCAACACCCTACGACGAGAGAATACACCTTTTTCTCTCACCCCACAATAGATACAGTAGGATAGATTACTTCCTGAATCAAATAGAGTGGTTCTGGTGGTCTCCCGCACAGGGATTCATGACATTTCTTGGTCAGACCACGCACCAATAGCTGTGCGTGCACATTAAGCTCTCTGGACAGACCCGGACGAACTGGAAGCTGAACGAGCTCTTACTCAAAAACCCGATATCAGAGGCGGAAATAGGGAAAAGATCAAGGAATATTTTGCGATCAATGATGGGAGTGTTTCATCAACACTCCACACTCTGGGAAGCTCATAAGCGACCCTTAGGGGAATTTTAATGAATTTGGCTGCCAAAAAAGAGGGAAAAAGAGAGTCAGATAAAGGGCTGCGTGAGAGACTAGCACACCCTCTCGCACTTCACATAGACAACAAACAGGGTGACACCCTGAAGGAGCTCTCTGACACTAAAATCAAACTTATCTGCTGCTGTCCTCCCAGGCCGAGAGGAGTTGGTCTGGTCTAAGCGTAAGTTTTACGAAAAAGCCAACAAGCCAGATACCTTACTTGCCAACACGCTACGTCCAACTTCCAAATTATTGTATCTCATCAATTTGAACTCGGGGGGACCTTACCTCCAATCCTAGACTAATCGTAGATAAATTTAAACAGTACTACAAGACTCTCTACTATGGAATAAGGTCAGCCACACACAAAAAACAGGAGAGAGATTAAAAAAATTCCTAAAAGAGGCACAACTACCCAAATTGAGCAGAGTGGAGAGGGTAGCGCTACAGGGGAACTTTCACTAGAGGAGCTAGCCAGGTAATAAATCACTCAAGCCAGCTAAGGCCCCAGGTCCAGGTGGCTTCTCAAATTTATATTATAAAAATATCTTAAAATCCTAGCTCCGCACTTATGAAATTATTTAATGAAATACTCGCAGGGAACTCCTTCCCAGCTCAAATGCTCACTGATCCTAACCTGGCAAGGACCCCGGCAGACTGTAAGAGCTACCGGCCCCTCTCCCTGATTAATTCAGACATACAAATCTTCTCTAAACTATTAGCCACGGGGTGGGTATCGTTCTTCCCAAATGAATACACCCGATCAGGTAGGGTTTATCGGAGGCAGGCAACAACAGACAATACCAGACGGATAATACAGTAGACTTGATCGATCTGGCCAAAAAACAAAACATCCCTCAATGAATAAGTCTGGATGCGGAGAAAGCCTTCGATAGGATAGACTGGCCCTATTTAGAGAAAAAATTGAGAAGTTTTGGCTTTGAAGGACCGTACTGGAGGCCATATTAGCTTATACAATGCCCCTACGGCGAGGGTAAGACAGGTACTGATAGTTATCATGGGAACCATACTCTGAATCCTTCATCCAGCACTCAGACGGTTAACCCAGTTAGAAAGTTATTGGGCAATCCGGAAGTATACAGAGACAACTGACAGCCACCTTGATAAGAAATTAATGCTTCTGAAAGGTGGCTGTCTCAGACTAAAGAGCTGTCCTTGCAAGATGCTATCCAGATGGATTTCCAACCCTCTCTCTAAGACACAGTAAGAACTTTGATATTGTTCCATGACTATTGTGGTGTATGTTTAGGGGTTGGGAACTTGACATATCCAGTCCAGCCTAAGATGGGAGTGTTAGCAATTCTCCCTATGAGTAGGTGTTCTTTTTGTTTAGTTTTTGTTTTGCCTTAAAGGGACAGTGTGCCCCAAAGTTTTGGTTGTGCTGTGAAGAAATAACAACCACTCAACATTTGCTTTAAAACCTGAACTACACGTGTGGACTATTGTCTGACCTCGCCTACAGGCCGTTCCGGCCACAAGCTCCCATCTTGGAATAATTGTTTTGTGTTTTTTGAAGTGATAAAAATAAAATTCAACGTACAATTCTCGATTCTTGTACAAACACTTAAATGTATTATTTTGCTAAGTGTACATTTTTTCAATCAATTTGCTTGAACCGTTTCAAGAAATATTAAATGTTTAAAATTAAAAGAATCTGGTAACCACTGTAACAAAAAAAACTGTACACCAACAACTGTAGATTTACTTTACATCTAGGTGGCAGGGATAATTATTCACGCCCAATCGGGTTTGATTGTTTTTTTTCACATTACCCCACATCAGATTGTATTGTATTGTATTGTATGTCTTTATTTATATGCGCCATTAGTGTCATAGCGCTTCACAGTGTAATACATGTGGTAATCAAATAAATAACAGATAATATAATAACAGATCATGGAATAAGTGCTTTAGACATAAAAGTAACATTTCGGAAGAGGATCCCTGCCCTGAGGACTTACATTCTAATTGGGTAGGTGAGGGAGAACGTACAGAGACAGTAGGAGGGAGTTCTGGTAAGTGCGTCTGCATGGGGGCAATCTTTATGTATCCTGTGTTCAGATCACATGCTATTCATATGCTTCTTTAAGCAGTGTGTCTTAAATGGTGGTCTTAAGGTGGATAGAAGGGTGCTAGTCGGGTACTGAGGGGAAGGGCATTCCAGAGGTGTGGGACAGTAAGTGAAAAGGTTTAAGGCGGGAGAGGGCTTTAGATACAAAGGGGGGTAGAAGTAGACATCCTTGAGCAGAACGCAAGAGTCGGGATGGGTCAAGCGAGAAAATTAGGGCTGAGATGTAAGGAGGAGCAGAATAGTGAAAGCTTTAAAAGTGAGAGAAAATGGATGTGAGATGCGGATTTGATCGGAAGCCAGGAAGAGGGATTTCATGAGGGCAGATGCTAGACAGATCTAGGAAGAGTTGGTGATTCTGGCAGCACATTTAGGATAGATTGTAGGGGAGACGGGTGAGAGGCGGAAGGCCAGACAGCAGGAGGTTACAGTAATCAAGACGGAGAGAATGAGGGCCTGAGTCAGAGTTTTAGCGATCGAACAACAGAGGAAAGGGCGTATCTTAGTTATATTGCGGAGGAAAAAGCGACAAGTTTTTATGAAATGTTTTGAATTGAGGGGCGAATGTGAGAGAGGAGTCGAGTGTGACCCCTAGGCAGCGTGTTTGGGCTACTGGGTGAATGATTGTAGTTCCACAGTAATGTGGAAGGAGGTAGTAGGGCCAGGTTTTGGGAGGAATGTATGAGGGCTCTGTTTTAAGCCATGTTGAGTTTAAGAGGCATCGGAGGGGCCATCCAGGAGATATAGCAGAGAGACATTCAGAAACTTGGGTTTGTACAGCAGGTGTAAGGTCGGGTGGTTGAAAAGTATATTTGTGTGTCGTCGGCATAGAGGTGATAATTAAACCCAAAGATGTTATTAGGTCACCTAGAGAGAGTGTGTACAGAAAAGAGAAGAGGTCCCAGGACAGAGCCCTGGGTACCCCCACAGAGAGATCAATAGAGGAGAGGAGGTGTTAGCAGAAGAGACACTAAAAGTACGATGGGAGAGGTAGGTGAGATCCAGGATGAGACTTTGTTCCGAATACCCGAGTATGGAGAATGTGGAGATAGAGGTGGGTGCCACGGTGTCAAATGCTGCAGAGAGTCGATATATGAGCAGAGTGTAATGACCTCTGTCTTTGGCAGCATGGAGGTCGTCAGTTATTTTAGTGAGGGCTGTTTCCGTGGAGTGAGCAGTGCGAACCATGATTGTAGAGGGTCTAGGAGAGAATAGGTGTTGATGAAAATGGAGCAAGCAGAGAATACAGACTTCAAGTAGTTTAGAGGCAAAGCAGGAGGGAGGACAGGTCGATAGTTGAAAGACAGGTAGGGTCAAGCTTGCTGTTTTTGATAATGGTATGACTGTTGCTGTTTTTAAGGAGGATGGAAAGGTTCCAGAGCGAGGGAGGAGTTAAAAATGTGTGTAAGCGTAGGGATTATAGTAGGAGCCTAGAGGTTTTAGGAGATGGGAGGGAATGGGGTCAAAGGGCAAGTGGTAGAGGGAGAAGAGGAGATCAACAGCGACCATCCTCCTCTGAGACATGGAAAAAACTCAAGGAAGCAGGAGGAGAGTTCGGAAGAGGTTAGGATGGGGGGAGAACAGAGGGGATGTTCTCGCCGTATGGATTCCACCTTTTCCAGATCTTATATTGCATTAAACATAGTATGGTGGTGAGGCGCATGCGCGAAGGCAGAGAGTATGGTTATCTAACCTGAGAGCTCTGTGCCCTGCTTATAGACAATACATAAAAAAAAAACCTTAAAAAACCAGCAAGAAACGCTCAGAAACATCTCTAAGAAGGGCAGCAGAAGCCAGAGATGTCGAAAAAAATCGCAAAAACCCAAAGAAGAAGGGGCTCCCTGATAATTTCGGGTCAGGAGGCAAAGCGGATCCCACAATGGCGTCGATTTCAAACCAGGGCTCAGATACTGACATGAAGGAGAGGAGGAAGAGCGCACACCCCTGAAATGTTAACGGTTCGGATATGTGATTTCACACGCCTCTATAAAGACCTGAAAACACTCTTACAAGCAGAAATCAAAGAGCTAAGAAAAGAAGTTGGCACTTTGGGGGAGCGGACCGGACACATAGAAACACAGCTGACACCTAACCGCTAAAGCACCAAGAAAAATGAAAAGAAAACCACCGATCTTCTTCAACTACAAATTAACGAGCTGAGAGAAAGACAAAGGACGCTGAAAACCGGGGTCGACGAAATAATGTTAGGATCAGGGGAGACCCAGAATCTGTAGGAGACTGCGAGGACTTTGTGTTCAGACATGGCGTAGAGTGCCTTCTCCCGGAGACACCAAAGAGAAGCTAGAGATGGACTGCTGCCATAGGTTCTACGATCCAGGCCCCTGCAAACTGAACAGCCCGGATAAGTAGTTCGTGCTGCAACTGCTCACTCAACTGCTAAACTCTGACTCAGTCGCCTTCATTCTCTCTCACTCTCGATTACTGCAACCTCCTGCTGTCCGTCCTTCCTACCTCTCACCTGTCTCCCCTACAATCTATCCTAAACACTGCTGGCCAGAATCACTCTACTCTTTCCTAAATCTGTCTCCGCATCTCCCCCCTGAATCCCTCTCCTGGCTTCCGATTAAATCGCGTATCTCACACTCAATTCTACTGCTCACTTTTAAAGCTTTACATTCTTCTGCCCCTCATTACATCTCAGCCCTAATTTCTCGCTATGCACCCTCACGACTTTGCGTTCTTCTCAAGGATGTCTTCTTTCCTACCCCCTTTGTATCTAAAGCTCTCTCCCGCCTTAAACCTTTCTCACTTTCTGCCCCCACACCTCTGGAATGCCCTTCCCCTCAATACCCGACTAGCCCCCTCGCTATCCACCTTTAAGACCCACCTTAAGACACATCTGCTTAAAGAAGCATATGAGTACGCCTGGATAATCATGGACACATGACACAAAGCTTGGCCCCCTGCAGACCACTTACTAGTTATTCCCTCCTACTGTCTCTGTACGTTCTGCCTACCTACCAATTAGATTGTAAGTCCTCGGAGCAGGACTCCTTCCTTAATGTTACTTTTACAGTATGTCTGAAGCACTTATTCCCATGACTTTTATTTATATTTGTTATTTATATGACATGTATTACTACTGTGAAGCGCTATGTACATTTATGGCGCTATAAACAAATAAAGACATACATACATAATTATTATAGTACCAGGAGGCTGTGCTCCACAAAACTAGATCCACCCCAAAAGTAATAGATTTTTGAGGGGCCAGATTGCTCATATTTCAGAACCCTGTCCCCCCAGCTACTCTCCTGCGAGGCGAAATCTAATCCCCATCACTAAAATACTCAGTGATAAAGCCATCACGTACCGTTGGACCTTCCTGTTTCGAGTTAATGGTGATCCGGAATGGGAGGCCAATCACCATGAGAGATCCAATATAGTGTGTGTGCAGCGCACAGCCAGAAGGGGATGAGGAGCATGTCTGCAGCAAAATCTTTATTTTGAGTCATAAAAATGTGACGCGTGTGATGCGGGATCATACCTATTGGTTAATATGGGTTTATGACGTCATTCTACAAGACTCTCTACTATGGAGATAAGGTCAGCCACACACAAAAAACAGGAGAGAGATTAAAAAAATTCCTAAAAGAGGCACAACTATCCCCAATTGAGCAAGTGGTAGCATAGGGGTAGCGCTTCAGGGGAACTTTTACACTAGAGACTATCCCGAGGTACTTAAAATCCACTCACGCCAGCTAAGGCCCCAGGTCCAGGTGCTTCTCAAATTTATATTATTAAAAATATCTGAAAATCCTAGCCCCGCACTCTTATTGGAAATATTTAAGGAAATACTCGCAGGGAACTCCTTCCCACTCAAATGCTCACTATCCATAAACCTGGCAAGGACCCCGGCAGACTGTTAAGAGCTACCGGCCCTCTCCCTGATTATTCAGACATAACAAATCTTCTCTAAAAACTTATTAGCCAACAGTTGCGTGGGTATCTCTTCTTTTCGTT